>JAVIAB010000159.1:61644809-62233771 GCA_032433765.1 Megaustenia siamemsis
CCGATCTTGAATTTTGTATACAAGAGACAGTGGAGTCGATTGTGTCCTGTTCTGAGGCATATAATGATAATGTTTTCATATCTATTCATATTATGAAAGGCATCCTGATTTGTTGCTTGTCTCTGATTTTTTTGATTATCTGTTTCTTCTGATGGTATCTAACCGGTCCATCTGGTTGTGTGCCTGTTGCACCTTCTTTTGCCAACAGATCCGCTTTCTCGTTTCCTGGTATTCCACAGTGAGATGGGATCAGGGTAAAACTGTGGTGTTTGCAGAGCTCAGACAATAAGGTCTGCAGATGTGACAATTTTCTGGATTGTAGTGCCTGGAGTGCATCTTGCATCTGTCAAAAACATTACAGGCAGTGAGCTAGAATTACTGTTCAGCTTGCTTTCTATTGCCGTCTCTACTGCTTGGATTTTTGCATCGTAATTGTGACAATATTTCCCTGTTGCTATTTTATTTATATCCCTAGTGTTATTTGTGTACTCCATGTTTGCACCTGCTCACCCATTCCTTACTGTACACACGAATCCATAGGTCTTGTGGGTATTCTTCATTCAAGAAACTGAGAGTTATTGTTTTACGCTGTATACCATTATGTTCCTCTTTGTTAAGTATCCCTTTCACTTCTGTCAGTATTTGTATTGATAATCCTTATTCCTCTGTCCAGGGAGTCTGTTCTGGTATGGGCAGTAGAGGGTTAACAACTCTTGGTATGTCTGGTGTCTTGTCTATAAATTCATTTGGCTTGGTGGATAAAACGTCTTCTCTAAAGTCGTCCCAACGCAAGATTTTGGAATCGGTCCTTCAATGAATGTCTCGGCATGCAGGAACATGTTCAGCCTGTATCAGCACCTTTGTGACCCTACGTTCGCGCAGTGCTGGTATCCTCCACAATTTCTCCATCTCCAAAATGGTACTGATTTCATTTCTCCCGTGAAGACCCTAAGTGCCTAGTTTTGTACTTTGTCCAGCTCTTGTAGTGTGTGTTTGATTCTGAACAGCATGCGGATGATCCATATTCTAAATGTGGGCGTATACTCTGTTGGTAAACTTTACTGAGTATTTTCCCACTCGCACCCCACCTTGGTTCCACACAGCTTTCTTAGAATAGCCAATTTCCTCTTTGGTTTTGGGTTGCCTTATTTATCTGCTGTTTCCAAGATAGTCTGTTGTCAAATGTAACTCCGAGATACGTAGCTTGTATGTCTTCTTTCACAGGCTCATTGTTTATGTAGATGGCTCCTACTTTTTGTTTTGAGGAGAGAGTGAAAAGTGTAGTACTGCATTTGTCTGTTTTGATGCTGTACACCATCTATTTGTCCATGAATTCAGTGCATTCATTTCTCTTTGCAACAAATTGGAGCCACTTTTGCATACCCTCTGCACAACATTACCAAGTCATCTGCATATATTGCCACTTTGATGTCATGTGGTAGTTCAGTAACTAGGTCATTGATGTAGACTAGAAAAAAAGTTGTGGATATAGTACCTCTCCCTGTGGGACGCCCTAGCGCAGTAAGACCTTCTAGCTCTTGAGACCATCCAGTTGCACTCTGACTCTCCTGTTATACAGGTATGCTTTGATCCATTTGTATAAGCTGCCATTTACTCCGTAATTTATCAGTTTCTTTAAAAGCCATTTTTTCAATACCTTATCACATGCTTTCTTTAGTTCTATCCATGCTGCTAATACCAGTTTCTTTTTCTTAAAACACATTCTCAGTTTCCTGGGAAAGATAGGTTACCTGATCTTCAGTAGAGTAACACTGTCTAAAGCCTGCTTGTTGTGGGACAAGGAGGTTTTCACTTTCCAGGTACCACTGCAGTCTGAGATTGATTATATTTTCCTTTTTTTTTTACACAAACAGCTTGTAAGGCTGATTGGTTTATAGCTGGATGTCGTTGAACCATCTTTTCCTTGCTTTAGTAATGGTATCATAATTGCTTCTCTTCATGCCTGCAGCACTCTACTAATGATTCAGCAAATATTGTAGATCTGAAGCAGTTTTCTTTTAGCTGCAGTTACCAAGTTCTTAATCATTTCATTGGACACTCAATCACTGCCTGGTGACTTTTTAATTTTTAATTTGGATATTGCCAACATTAGCTCTCTTTGTGTGATAGGTATTTTCATGTCGTGTGTGGTCTCTTCTTGTTTTGAATGTTGTTGTTTTAAACGGGTCTCTTGTCGTTTCTCTATGTTAATTTCAATATTATTATTATTTGCTAAGGAGTCAGCAATGTGATTTGCTGCCTGCTTAACTATTAGGTTGTGTCCATCCTTCTTTATTGTAATTTTAGTGTTCCTTTCTTTACTGTCATCATTCAGCTGTTTTACAAGCTGCCAAACCCTTCTTGTGCCTCGTTCAAGATTCAAGGATTCTGTTTTCTTTTCCAAGCTCCTCCGTCTGGCTTGTAGTTTAGCCAATTGAAATAATTTGGCTTTAGCATGCTGATAGTTAATGTGGTGTTCCTGGCAAGGGTTATTTTCTGCTTGCTTTCGAGATATGTCCATGTCATTGTGCAGTTGCTCTAGTTCACTACTCCAGTATGGTTTGTAGTTTTTCCGTGCCCCTCTAGGTATTGTTTTATTGGCAGCTTGTATTATTAGTTTACTGAATTCATAAACTATTTTGTTGATGTTTCTAACTGTATCTAGATCCTTAGTCAGTACACCGGTGTATTGTTGATATATTTTTCAGTCTGCCCTTTTAGTAACTCCATCTGGAGAGAGTGCTGCGCTCCCTGACGGCCTCATTTTACACCACTAAAAAGACTGGTCGGTGGTCGCTGCCTCCAAGTTGTTTACCAACAATACGTGTGATATTCTAATCCAGGTCTGGTGAACAGAAAGCAAGATCTGGTGTAGATGTGGTATGCCATGATTTGGAATAGAATGTTGATGGATCTGTTTTAGCAGTATAAGCTCATTGTTGACATGCCAATTTTCAAGCTTTTCACCTCTCTTGTCCATAGGTTCTGTATTTTCTGTCCTTGATGTGCAGTACTTGAAATTCCGCCCCATGCATATACACTTCTAGCTGACATGCATTATTGTTGTTATTTACAAGTGTCAATATTCCTCCCTTTTGTCTGTTTTATTTTTCTGTCAGATCAGTAACACTAGTATCTCATAATCTTCAAGGCTATGTCGTTGTTTAGATGGTTTTCAGGAGAGCTAGGATGGGATTGGGTGTATATTTGTAAACGAGTGGATTTTGTTGATGAGAAAATGAAAGCACATATGGACTGTTAAACTATGTGCGATGATGGTATTACAGGGACAAACACTAACACTAAATGTATGCCCTGTCTACACCAACACATTGCTAAATGTGTATTACCTCTCTACAACAAAGTGCAGCTTCAGTTATCTTATCCGTCTATACCAAATTATAGCGCATTTCATGCCATTATTGTGAATCACAGTTTTACTAAATGTATCACATCTCTCTATATAAAAACATTACAAACTCTGATTCATCTGTCCTCACTAACAAACCACTATATTTGTCTCATGTTTATACATCAACGTCTTACAAAATGTATCCTCTATGTTTACACCCACCTAGAACATCAAAACAAATAACACAAGAAGTAAAGGCATCAAGATGCATAGAGATACGAAGCTGCTGTAAAGCTGATGATAATAGCAATACCAAAAAAAGAGGAAAAAAGTGGTATGGTGACTGCTTTACGTGGTAATGGACAACGCAAAAGTCGACGTTTCGCTCAAGTAGGCCTTCTGCTGGAACAACAATAAAAAAAACGTATCATCAGGTGGGCCTGTTGGAGAAAATCTGGATCATCCTGGCGGATCCTTAACCGGTATGGCCCCATTCTCTACTCAGATCCCACTACCCGCCTACTTTTCAGTGATCCTCTTTTGGTAGCCTTTAACGCGACAGGGGTTTGAGAGACATTCTTGTCATGAGCCGCCTCCCCTGCACAAACCACAAACACCTTGGTATTGTTCGTTGCGGATGCCGAATATGCAGACATTGTGACTACGTGCTCTGCACAGATTCGGTCTTGTTCCCTAATAGCCGATTCGACATCAAGGAGGGGTTTACTTGTGTGTCACGGAATATCATCTACACCATAATATGTAAGCATTGCCAGATGGCGTATGTGGGTGAGAGTGATCGACGCTTGAGTTACAGATTATGTGAGCATCTTCGTGATGTTAAGCAAAAGACTGGCAGCCCGGTGTCTTCCCATTTCAGCTCCCCTCGCCATAGTGGTAAACTTGACATGCAATTCACTGACATTTTCTCGTGTCACTCCAGCAATCGCAGCCGGTTCGCCCTTGAGAATCGTCTCATTGGCCAGCTGGGTTCGCAGTCCCCCCAAGGTATGACCATATCGCTCTCATACACATAGGACATCTACTACACATTTCTTACCCCCCATGCGCTACCGAACCTATACATGTATATATATTTTCTACGTATATATTGGCACATTATATAGTATATATATATATATATATATATATATATATATGGATTTATGCTGGTCCGCATGTATTGCTATATACACATGTTTTTACACATCGGTTCCGTGTGCACACACAGAGTTAGATATGCACAGTTTCTACATATCTTGTACACACCTCCCCATATTTTGAGAACCCTTCCGTTCCGTCTTTTCACGTGACTACTTGGTCAGTGAGATACATAGTTGGTTATCCCGCCTTCTCATTTTAGCCCATTCGGAGACTGACCACGCTCTGGAACACAGGGAAGTGAACTTTTTAAAATTTCCTTTTTTGAGTATCTAGCATATAATAGCCATGTAGTTGGATTTGTTTACATATCCTTATATATATATATTTTGTGTTTTTGTTTGTTGTTCCAGCTGAAGGCCTACTTGGCCGAAACGTCGATTTTTGTTTTGTTCATTACCACGTAAAGCTGTTACCATACCACTTTTTTCTTTTTTTTTTTTTAGAATTGCTATTACTTTTAGTAGGCATTTGTGTCTATTAACATGCCATAAAAAATCTAATTTCTCTTGTTCGGATTGTGTTTAATAGTTCTCTTTTCATTTTTAATTGGTTTAAAACTTCATCGTTTGTTTCCTTCACTTTCCATCCAATTCCACCTGTTCTTTTATAAATCCACATTTCAAAGGCTTAAATTTTCTGTTGTTTTCTTATCTAATATCAATGTGTCTGCACCATACAGGAATGTTGAGAAGATATAACATTTTGCTATAATAGTTTTAGCCCTCGTGTTTTTTTGGTTTGATGTTAGTATATTTTTCATGATAATAAAATTACATTTTGCCATTCCTATTCGTTTATTTTAAATAGCTGCCGAGATCGAAAATTATGGAAAGACATGATCACCCCAGCCAATAGGCCCGGTACCTGATGATGATATAGATTCTTTTATTTATTTCAGCTTTACATTTTCCACAACTGGTTATAGTATGACTAATGTGGTTGTAGCTCTGATCTGTCTCCAGGTCTATTACTTCAACCTTGTTATCCATTTGTAGGCTTTGAATATTATGTTTCTTTATGATCACAGTTTTAGTCCTTTCAATATTCATATATAATCCATATTTTTTGCTTGTTATGTTTATTTCATTTCAACAAAATTAATTAATTAGTTATTGCAGATTTGTATTATTTTCTTCTAGCAGTACAGTATCACCAGAATGTCGTAGATTAGTGATTATCTTTCTATTAATGTTTAGGCCTGGCATCTCTGTAATGTTTTTAAAGATTAACTTCGTCTATAGATTGAACAAGCTTGGTGATAGGATGCATCCCTGTCTTTCTACTCTTTTTATATCAATGGGTGTAGAGTTCTATTTGGTATATTTTATTATTGCTGTTTGCTTCAAGTATACATTACATATTAGTCATATGCCTATATCATCTAGATGCATATCTTTTCAGGTCGTGTATATGTTGTTTAAGGCGTACTCTATCAAACGCTTTGGTGTAGTCTATGAAGCAGGAATATATTGGTTCAAAATTATATATATATATATATATATATATATATATATATATATATATATGAGCTATTATTCAATCAAACCTGTGATAAACAGATGTGTTAGGTTAGCAAACGCATACACAATGTGTATGTAGAGCCTTATATATTTTATTTTTCGAACCAAGACAGTTTTCCTTTCTTTGCGCCGTGACTGTTGTTTTGTTTTATTATAAAACAAACTAGCATTTGAGATACCAAACTTTCACAATGTGTAGCAAGCTCACACCTTTGTCATATTTTTCTAATTATAAATAGTTGATCCCTGATACCTACACTGTTGACCGTGACCTTGAATGTAATTTCTGAGGGAAAAAAAACCCACCGAAGATGTTGACAGTCCTCTTTTTCAGACAAATGAATAACAAATGCTGAAACAAATGGTAGAACGGATATATGGAGTGCTGTATCTACCATATTAACATGCTCTCTCCATTCAGTGCCCATACCAACTGTTAACACATCGGGGCTTACTTCGAGAGAAGCTATAAGCCTGTGTATTAATTTACTGATAGCATTTTGCCAACGTTAAACAAAAATGATATACCTGCGCGGCCTTCTTTCGAACAGGTGTACTTGACAGCTGCCTCAAAACTTTCAATTACTTTTAAATCTAAAGAACTTGCACATTGAGATCTGAGATCTGGCCTACATGATCCAATGGTGTCTACCTGCCTGTTTAAGGAAAAAAACAAACAAAAAAACAATTGAACAAAAGTTGTCCATCAGAAGCAACAAGTTAATGGTTTGATTGAATCATTAAATCATCATTATGTGCCATGACTGCAAGGCCATATTGTTAAGTCTCTCATTACTCTCATTAGTTTCTTTCAAATTCTTTTTCTCCACTGACCTTCTTCCAAACCGTTTGGCATTTCCAACTTTATCCCCAAGTTGCTTGATACTTTTTTACACATAGCTTGTTGCCATGTAACTTGTTTCCTATGTCGACCTTCCTTTAACTTTTACTAAAAATGCTCTGGATATTCTTTCTAAATATATTTAGTATCAAAACGACTGTACTGTAAAACCCACGTATAGTAGTATATAAGTATCTTGTATGATCGTCTACAAATAAATATCTTGTAAAGTAAGTAAAAAAAAAGCTAAAGAACCACGGCACGCTAAGTGACGTATAGGGAATATGAAGTTAGTGACCACAAATTTTACAGACCTTCAGCACATGATTTGTGGGGTAAGGTCTCTTTTACGCCTATGCCGTTTTACTATCCCAGGGGAAAAATCAGGTACCCATTTAAAGATGGGAGAACCCGAAAGCCGTCGGTTGGGATCGAATCCTATCTCTTGTCCTTCCATCCGGTTCATGAACCACTGATCTATCGCGTCTCCCTATCGTGTATAGTAGTCTCTAAGTATCTTATATAGTAGTCTTCAAGTATCTTGTATAGTAGTCTCTAAGTATCTTGTATAGTAGTCTCTAAGTATCTTGTATAGTAGTCTCTAAGTATCTTGTATAGTAGTTTCTAAGTATCTTGTATAGTAGTCTCTAAGTATCTTGTATAGTAGTCTCTAAGTATCTTGTATAGTAGTCTCTAAGTATCTTGTATAGTAGTCTCTAAGTATGTTGTATAGTAGTCTCTAAGTATCTTGTATAGTAGTCTCTAAGTATCTTGTTTAGTAGTCTCTAAGTATAGTGTATAGTAGTCTCTAAGTATCTTTTATAGTAGTCTCTAAGTATCTTGTATAGTAGTCTCTAGTATCTTGTTTAGTAGTCTCTAAGTATAGTGTAGTCTCTAAGTATCTTTTATAGTAGTCTCTAAGTATCTTGTTTAGTAGTCTCTAAGTATAGTGAATAGTAGTCTCTAAGTATCTTGTATAGTAGTGTCTAAGTATCTTGTTTAGTAGTCTCTAAGTATAGTGTATAGTAGTCTCTAAGTATCTTTTATAGTAGTCTCTAAGTATCTTGTATAGTAGTCTCTAAGTATCTTGTTTAGTAGTCTCTAAGAATAGTGTATAGTAGTCTCTAAGTATCTTGTATAGTAGTCTCTAAGTATCTTGTATAGTAGTCTCTAAGTATCTTGTATAGTAGTCTCTAAGTATCTGTAAGTAGTCTCTAAGTATCTTGTATAGTAGTCTCTAAGTATCTTGTATAGTAGTCTCTAAGTATCTTGTTTAGTAGTCTCTAAGTATAGTGTATAGTAGTCTCTAAGTATCTTTTATAGTAATCTCTAATTATCTTTTATAGTAGTCTCTAAGTATCTTGTATAGTAGTCTCTAAGTATCTTTTATAGTAATCTCTAACTATCTTTTATAGTAGTCTCTAAGTATCTTGTATAGAAGTCTCTAACTATCTTGTATATCAATCTCTAAGTATCTTGTACAGTAGTATCTAAGTATCTTGTATATCAATCTCTAAGTATCTTGTATAGTAGTCTCTAAGTATCTTGTATAGTAATCTCTAACTATCTTTTATAGCAATCTCTAAGTATCTTGTATATCAATCTCTAAGTATCTTGTACAGTAGTATCTAAGTATCATTTATCATCATCAAGTACCAGGCCTGCTGGTGTAGGTGATCATGCCTCTCCACAACTTTCGATCATTACAGTTATTTATCATTTCTGTTGTTGACCTTCTGCCAAGCCATTATCTTAAACTATCTGGTATCTTTTCTCTTTGCTTCCCTCAATCTCTTCGTTACGCAATATTTCCAGTTGTTACAATATATTCTAGCTGTTCTCTTCTCATTACGCGGCCACAATTTATGATTGTTTCTTCCTAATATTGGAAATTAGCTCTCTTTTTGCTTTGGTCTATTTCAGAACGTTTTCATTACTCTTCTTAGCTGCCCATGGTATTCTCAACATTCTTCTGTAAAACTGTAGTAGGGAGAGAGAAAGAAAGAAAGATGATAGATGATGGATGAGGGAAGATAGAGACAGAGAGAGAGAGAGAGAGAGAGAGAGAGAGAGAGAGAGAGAGAGAGAAAGAAAAGTAATAAATGTAATGAGGGGGTAGTGAGATTCACAGGTTATAAATGAGGAGGAGAGGCACAGAAGGGGAAGCAGTAGTGGAAAATAAGGAGAGTGATGAAAGGAAGCACGTGCAGATAGTGTAGATAGTGAACCCGAGTCAATCAGGGGAGCTGAGAAAATCTCGAGAAATTAAGAGTGTGCGCATGTGACTAGTAAGTTGTCAGTTAGTGCGCAAGGGTAGTTCGAAGAGTTTGGTCGAGAAGGTTGTTGGACAGTTAGGACAGTTGGCCTTCCCGTCTTCATAGGAACGAGTCATACAATGTGTGGCAGTACAAGTAGTGTGTGGCCAAAATAAGTGTAACGAAAAGCAGTTATTACGGTAGACAGTCCAGTGAAATAGCTACCAGAAGTGCACGAAATACACCTAGTGTCACCGCGACTACAGTTGTCAAAGGAAATGATGGCAAGCAGTGTGAATGAAGCAGTGACTTCCAACGAGGGAGACGTCAAGAGCAACTCTGTTAGGCGAGTGTGTTGATAGTTAACTGAACTTTTGCACGAACAAGAAATGCTAGATCCAGAGCGTTTCAGTGATGTTCAACAGTGAGATCACTACTCACGTCAGCTACATGTGTATTATTGGCTGAGCTTTTGCAAGTACCAGAAATGCTAGATCCAGAGCGTTTCAGTGATGTTCAACAGTGAGATCACTACTCACGTCAGCTAAATGTGTATTATTGGCTGAGCTTTTGCAAGTACCAGAAATGCTAGATCCAGAGCGTTTCAGTGATGTTCAACAGTGAGATCACTACTCACGTCAGCTAAATGTGTATTATTGGCTGAGCTTTTGCAAGTACAAGAAATGCTAGATCCAGAGCGTTTCAGTGATGTTAGACAGTGAGATCAATACTCACGTCAGCTAAATGTGTATTTATTGGCTGAGCTTTTGCAAGTACCAGAAATGCTAGATCCATAGCGGTTCAGTGATGTTCAACAGTGAGATCACTACTCACGTCAGCTAAATGTGTATATTTGGCTGAGCTTTTGCAAATACAAGAAATGCTAGATCCAGAGCGGTTCAGTGATGTTCAACAGTAATATCACTACTCACGTCAGCTAAATGTGTTATTATTGGCTGAGCTTTTGCAAGTACAAGAAATGCTAGATCCATAGCGGTTCAGTGATGTTCAACAGTGAGATCCCTACTCACGTCAGCTAAGTGTGTTATTATTACATGAACTTTTAAAACTACTAGGAGTGTGAGAGGAAGAGCGGTTATTTGATATATTATACATTGAGCTCACCACTCAAGTCAGCTAAATGTGTGTTATGAAGTGAACTTTGTAAACTACAAGGAAGGTGAGAGCAAGAGCTTTTCTTTTATATATTTATGCATTGAGTTCACTATGCAAGTCAGCCACTGGTGTGTTATTAATTGAACATTTAACATTAACAAGAGACGAGAGAGAAATTGTCCATTGATGTGTGGCACAGGGAACTCGCCACTCAATTCCGGCTGGTGTCAAGTGATTAGCTGAACTTTTATATTTTATCTGGAACGTGTACGAAAGTGTTTGCAGTGCATGGTGTATAATAAGCTCACGAAATTAGATTGGTGGAAGTCAGTGTCAATGTGTCCCTTCAAAACTCGAGGGCACGTACTGTGAATGAAATACAGGCTGAGCATTATGTTATCAAACAGATGTTGTTGAGTCTATCTAATCAGCCCAGCAGTATCCTTGACTGTCGACGAACGAACCCAGGTCAGAGCGGTAACCACAAGATACTGCGCGAAGTACGAAAGAAACCACAGAGATCACGGGGTGTTACATCAGACAACACGGCAAGGCGATTACGGATTACAATTACTTCACAAGCGGTCATAATAAAACCTCTACAAAACCACATTTCTATAGACTCAAGTGATTATCTTGTCTGTTGTCATATTGTCCATGATTCACATCCATGAGTTAAGACAAGCTCTACATAACATTTAAGTACTATTTTTCTTCTTTCAATTGTCATAAATGGATTGCATAGTATCTTCCTCAATTTTTGGAAAGTTGTTTTTGCCTGAGCCTTTCTGCATGTCACCTCTGTTGTACAACTTCCGTCTGAGGTTAACAAAGTTCCCAAATATTGAAATGCAATTACATATTTTAATATAGTTCCACTGGCCTTTATTGTGCACAGAGGTGATGCTTTTTCTTTGTTGTTACCATTACGTCTGTCTTTCTGCTATTAAGAAATTTCTTGCAACTCATTTTCACTCTTAACGATTAAGACTGCATCATCAACAGTATTTTGTATAGTAATATATAAGGAAACATCTTGTATAGTAGTATTTTAGTATCTTCTATAGTAATCTCTAAATATAGTAGTCTCTGAATATTTTGTATGTTAGTCTCTTAGTAAATATCTTGTATAGTAGTATCTTATTATCTGACGTCATGGGACGCACCAAAATGGCAGCTTATTTATATTCGAGCCATGGACTAAGCAATGTTTACTTTGAACACCACGATATCTGTTATTGCAGCGAGTTGGCAGAATTTTGAAAATGTATTCAAGGGTTTGAACATAAATGTTTGTTCACAGTTCGTTAACCTTCGCTGTAGATAAAGTTTTTATTTTCATGGCTTCGTTTGTGACCTTGGTAGCTAAGGACCTAACTTGTGCAAACGGATGGCATTGGCAAGGATCATTTTGAATCTATGAAGTGGGCTCATTTTGTATTTAACTCAAAAGCATATGTAATTTTTAACCAAATACCTTTTTTTGGGGACTCAAGGAAGATATCTCCGATGGAAGAATAAATTGTACTATTAGTTCCATAAATGATTCGTTTCCAGAGGTTTAACTTGTAAACAAGGCTTGTAAACAAAGCAGTTTTGTCATTGCAAGTGAATAATGTCCACACCTATAATTTGTAAGGATTGTGTAGCAGCAGCAGCTTTATAGCGAACACATAAAACATCATAGGATTGTGCTGTTCTGAAACAGCTATGCCATGCTACCCTAGAATTGCCTTTAATGGGATTACTGTGACCACAAACCACTCTCCATGTGTGTGCCACATATTTACACCCCAGAAAGAAATACTGAATATAACAACATCATATGCCGTCTGTGATATTAATGACCACAGACCAGGAGCCTCCTGTATGATTGATACAACTGTTGCACCAAGCATTTCATCAGCAGAGCCAGATCTATGGAATGTTAATTTGACATTGATCTTGAATGATGTCCAAGTTAATGAGACATCAGAATCGTGTGGCAGCAGCTACAAGAAGGGAGCAGAGAACACCATCAAGTTCTGCTGCTATAAAGGAGACTTGCCTTGCTATCCCAGAATTGCCTTAAATGGGATCACTGTAGTTGAAACTTCTACTCTTGTGTAAACTACACATTCACATCTAAGAGTGAATCAGTGAAGGTTACAAAATGATATTTTCTCTGTGGTTTTACTAACTACAGTTCAAGTGGCTTCTGTTGGACTGGAAATGCAATGTGCACAGACCACCCTCCTCATACAGACAGATATTTGCTGACTTCAGAGATAACTTACCTCCACTGTGTGTCTATATGTTTGGAATTGGAGTCATCAACGATGGCCTAACATCATCAAGTGCTACGACGATCATCATTTTCGAGAGGACGCGAACTCCCATGGTATATGGTGCATAGGCGGCAGGAACCATTGAAGGCTATGTCTGAAAAGTGTTCTTCTTGCAGTTTCCTCATATTCCAAGTCCAGCTTGTTGCAGGAGCTACTGAGTTAAGTGTTCTGTGCACACCGTGAGTTGTGTGTCTCATCCGTGTTGATCATGTTTCGATATCCCGCTTGTTTACGATGAATGATGATATCGTATGACAGGTACAGTTGGCTGTGTTTACTTTCTGCGCGGTTTCGTCTTATGTCTTTTGGCGTGTGCTGAGATTATCTATCTCTAACTATCTTGTATAGTAGTCTCTAAGTATCTTGTATAGTAGTATCTAAGTATCTTGTATAGTAGTCTCTAACCATCTTGTATAATAACTGTAAGTATCTTATATAGTAGTCTCTAACCATCTTGTATAGTAGTCTCTAACCGTCTTGAATAATAGTCTTCTATAGTAGTCTGTAACCATCTTGTATAGTAGTCTGTAAGTTTCTTGTATAGTAGTCTCTAACCATCTTGTATAGTAGTCTCTAACCGTCTTCTATAGTAGTCTGTAACACTCTTGTATAGTAGTATGCAAGTTTCTTGTATAGTAGTCTCTAACCATCTTGTATAGTAGTCTCTAACCATCTTGTATAGTAGTCTCTAACCATCTTGTATAGTAGTCTGTAACCGTCTTCTATAGTAGTCTGTAACCATCTTGTATAGTAGTCTCTAACCATCTTGTATAGTAGTCTCTAACCGTCTTGTATAGTAGTCTCTAACCGTCTTGTATAGTAGTCTCTAACCGTCTTCTATAGTGATCTGTAACCATCTTGTATAGTAGTCTGTAGGTATCTTGTATAGTAGTCTCTAACCATCTTGTATAGTAGTCTCTAACCGTCTTCTATAGTAGTCTGTAAGTTTCTTGTATAGTAGTCTCTAACCATCTTGTATAGTAGTCTGTAACCATCTTGTATAGTAGTCTCTAACCATCTTGTATAGTAGTCTGTAACCATCTTGTATAGTAGTCTCTAACCGTCTTCTATAGTAGTCTGTAAGTTTCTTGTATAGTAGTCTCTAACCATCTTGTATAGTAGTCTGTAAGTTTCTTGTATAGTAGTCTCTAACCATCTTGTATAGTAGTCTCTAACCATCTCGTATAGTAGTCTCTAACCATCTCGTATAGTAGTCTCTAACCATCTTGTATAGTAGTCTCTAACCATCTTGTATAGTAGTCTCTAACCATCTTGTATAGTAGTCTCTAACCATCTTGTATAGTAGTCTCTAACCATCTTGTATAGTAGTCTCTAACCATCTTGTATAGTAGTCTCTAACCATTCTGTATAGTAGTTTCTTGTGAGTGTTATTTGCTTGACCAGGATTTATGTCCGTATATTAGACTTAACTCAATATATTATGAAACATTTTTCTTACTGCCATTAACAAAAACAACAACATTAAGTCGCATGTAAGGCTATAGGGACCCGCACAAGAGGGGGGATTAGAACAGTGTCGCTGTCACCCACAACGCGTAAGAGGAAACTCAAAAAGTGAGGAATCTTCGCTCGTGCACTCGATTAGCATGCGCATGCTTGCTGACAAATTTGCCAAAGCATTTTTGGAAATATATTAACAAGTGGTTGATCTGTTACAGAATTTGCTGTAACAAATTGTTGAGCGGATACTGGAAATGATGTAACAAGTGGTAGATAGGATATCGGAAATGGTGTAACAAATGGCTGAGCGGATACTGGAAATGCTGTAACAAGTGGTAGAGAGGATATGTGAAATGTTGTAACAAATGTTAGAGCGGATACTGGAAATGCTGTAACAAGTGGTAGAGAGGATATGGGAAATGTTGTAACAAATGGTTGAGCTGATACTGGAAATGCTGTAACAAGTGGTAGAGAGGATATGGGAAAAGTTGTAACAAATGGTAGAGCGGATACTGGAAATGCTGTAACAAATTGTAGAGCGGATACTCGTAATGCTGTAACATGTGGTAGAGAGGATATGGGAAATTTTGTAACAAATGGTTGTGCAGATACATAGAATGCTATAACAAGTAGTAGAGCGGATACGGGAAATGCTGTAACCAGTGGTAGAGAGGATATGGGAAATGCTGCAACAAGTGGCAGATCAGATATGGGGATTGTTGTAACAAGTGGTTGATCAGATATAAGGGTTGCTGTAACAAGTGGTAGATCAGATGTGTGGGTTGCTGTAACAAGTGGTAGATCAGATATGGGGGTTGCTGTAACAAGTGTTAGATCAGATATGGGATTGATGTAACAAGTGGTAGATCAGATATGGGGATTGCTGTAACAAGAAGTAGATCAGATATGAGGATTGCTGTAACAAGTGGTAGATCAGATATGAGGATTGATGTAACAAGTGGTAGATCAGATATGAGGATTGCTGTAACAAGTGGTAGATCAGATATGAGGATTGCTGTAACAAGTGGTAGATCAGATATGAGGCTTGCTGTAACAAGTGTTAGATCGGAATCACATATATTCCTGACTGCAGTGGAACTGGTGCCTTTGATAGGATATTACGCAGTTATGTAACACTACAGTACGATTCTACTCATCTTCATCTTCAAGTACCTGGCTTGCTGGCGTAAGTTATTATGTCCATCCACAACTTTCAAACGTTTTTTTTTTTATCATTTCTGTTGATCTTCTGCCATAAAATTCTCTTAAGCTGTCTGGTATCTTTTCTCTTTGCTTCCCTTTATCTCTTCGTCCTTCAATTTTCCAAGTTGTTACAATATATTTCAGCTGTTCTCTTCTGATTACGTGTCCAAACAATGACGATTGTTTCTTCCTAATATTGGAAATTAGCCCTCTTTTTTATTTGACCTCTTTCAGAACGCCTTCATAACTCTTCTTAGCTATCCATTGTATTCTCATCATTCTTCTGTATAACCACATTTCTACAGACTCCAGTGATTTTCGTATCTGTTGTCTTATTGTCCATGATTCACATCCATGTATAAAACATAACCTTTAAGAATTATTGTTCTTGCTTATAAGGTCTTCATCTTCTTCTTTCCTTCCTCATCTGTCTTTCAGCGTCGAGGGGAGATATAATTTGCGGTCTTTTGCTCTTCTGTTCGCCTCTGCTGCTGTTATGTTTCCTAGTGCTTCTAATATTCCATTGATCCATCTTTTTCGTGGTCGACCCTTGGGTCTGGTTTTCTCACAACGTTTGTTGAAGACTCGTTGTGTTGTGTTTTGTTCTTTCTGCCTTGTCACGTGGCCGAACAATTTTATATGTTGTTTCCTTATATATTCTATGGCTGGGGCTATTCCTAGCTTTTTTCTCAGTTCTTCATTTCTGATCTTATCTCTCAGACTGTGTCCTGTCATTCGTCTAACACATTTCATCTCTGTAGAGGTTATTTTCTTATTGTTCTTGCATCTAGGGTCCAGGTCTGGCATTGGTAGCACAACGTTGGGATGAAGATTGTATTGTATAGTGCTCGTTTTGCCTCTAGAGTTATTACCTTGTTGGACAATAGTGGTGATAACTGTCCGATGATTTGACAAGCTTTGTTGCATCTTGATTCTATCTCTGCTGTTTGGGAATTACCATTTGTCATTATTTTGGACCCCAGTGTCAGTACTTGGTTCTCGTGTACAAATACGCCTAAAAATTCTGAACCTACTTTCCTGTTTAATTACAACGACACCACTTGTAACTCGGACGCAAATTCTACATCAGTTGAGGCAACTCTCAATCAATCTTTGCTGTTCTCATGGTTTAGGATTTATGCAAATGACTTAATAGTTCCGGACAGTTTCACGACATTACTAAATGGTTCTGCCTCATGTAGCAATGATTCAAGGTTTGTAGTTAGTCAGCACGAGATTGATGTCTTTTGCTCTGGGGCTGATCTGATCAACAAGTTATGATTGCAGGGTCGATAGTTGCAAATATCTGCTCCATCCACATAGGCGGGGGTCGGAATGTGGCTCTCAATCAGAACACAAACCAGGCCGACACGTTTAATTCTTGTTATACAGGAGACGAATGTGGACCAGAGGCCGCAGTAAATGGCAAAAGAAGGACCAATCTTTATGACAATGACTGCACACACACAAAACTGAGAAGTGGAAACAGTCCTGTTTACTGGTATCTGAACTTTGCCACGCCCCAGTAGATTCACACCATTCGATTCTATCATCAAGCTAGCACTATGATTCGGGTAAAGAATGCCACTCTAAAGGCTTCCTCTGACAGTGGCGGTGTAGTGTTCCAGTCTAATGATATATCATATCCAAATGTTTCTATGAACACTATTGTAGTCACCACACAAACGCCAATGGCACACATTAAGACTGAGTTCTCACCGATCATTTCGCAGGCCGGCAGTGAACCGACGGTGTGTGAGGCGCAAACATTTGCAGACACCTATTGTCTGGACGGGTATTCTTGGTCGTTTTGTGCAGTGTATAGTGGGTGTAGCAAAAGCTGCGACTTCATCATTGGTACGTGTCACGGCAAATGCTCACATGGGGTCTATGGACACGATTGCTCCAGGTCTTGTCTCAGTGTCTGTCCTTTATGTGGGAAAAATCTGGAAAATGACGACAATGTAAACATCCTGGCTATACCTGTAATGACACTTGTCCCGATGGTAATTTTGGGCTACAGTGCGAACAGACGTGTTCTGATGGCTGTGACATCATATGTGACCCGGAAAGTGCATACTGCACGTGCAAGGAAACGTACAACGGGTCAGACAGCACTCTCAAATGTCCAGACAACTGTTTCAACGACACATCTGAACAGTCAGCCGGGAACAGTGCATGCAAGGGAAAGTTCTACGTGTCAGACTGCATTCTCAAATCTCCGGACAACTGTTTGAACGAAACCTGCGGACAGTTAATCGAAGCCTGCGTCTCGTATGTCAATGATTCACACGTTAAGAAGAGTCTGCAGACTAACCCAAGCATATGGATACCTCAATGTGTTTATGTGCTAGACTTGGCTCATTTCTTGGTGTTTTTCCGTGAAGACATGACTCATATCTTACTGTTTTTCTGTGCTAGTCATGGCTCATATCTTGGGGTGTTTCTGTGCTAGCCATGGATCAAATCTTAGCTTAAGTGTATGTTGTGTGTGTGTGTGTGTGTGCTAGCCATGGCTCATATCTAGATGTGTGTCATCTTAGTCATATCTCATATCTTGGTGTGTCCGTGTTAATCATGTCTCTTATCTTTATGTGCGTCTGAGTTTAGTAATATATCATAACTTAGTGTGTATCTGTGTTAGTCATGTGTCATATCTTTGTGTGTGCATGTCTGGGTTAGGGATATCTCATATCTTTGTTTGCATGTTTATGTTAGTCATATCTCATATCTTTGTGCGTACATGTCTGTGTCTGTCACATCTCATATTCTTGTGTGTGCATGGCTACGTAAGTCACATCACATATCTTTGTGTGTGCATGCCTATGTTAGTCATATCTTATATCTTTGTGTGTATGTCTATGTTAGGTATGCGTCATATCTTTGTGTGTGCATGTCTAAGTCAGTCATATCTCATAGCTTTATATGCATGTCTATGTTAGTCATGTGTCATATATCTTGATGTGTGTCAGTGTTAGTCATGGCTCGTATCGCTGTGCACTTGTCTGTGTTATTCACATCTCATATCTCTGTGTGTGCATGTCTGTGTTAGTCACCTCTAGTGACTCGGGCAGATGGTGCTCGTAAACCTGGGAGGGTAGACCATCTAAGGGCAGAATCCCCCTACAGAAAAGACAATCTGCTGCCTTGCAGGAAGATTGGGGACAATCAAAGGCTAAGGAAAGCAAACCTGAAAAAATGCTGGCTGAAATCGGATGCACTGGGCCACTGGCGCAGAACACAGTGCAACGTATTAACGGGTGTTCAGTCAGAGTGGATCTGACAGACTCTAATTGTGATGTTCTGTCTGTGGGGGCGATCAACACACTTAACCTGACAGCTGACTTCATGTGGGAGTCTGGAATCCTACTCTGACTGAGTCCTGATCGCAGAGAGAGAGAGAGAGATTTGTCATTAGACTTCCTAGGTGTTTGATTTCCTCTACTTGTTTTAGTTGTCAGCCTTCTATAGTTATGTTGATGTTCTGTTTATTTTTGGCGACATTCATGACTTCTGTTTTGTTGATGTTGATTTTCATGTTGTATTTTGTTCCTAAGATGTTGAGTTTGTTTAAGTGTTCTTGTAGGTCTTCTATTGTTTCATGTATTAGTGCCTGGTCATCTGCAAAAAGAAGCTCGTTGATCTCCTCTGTCTCTGATGGGTTGGCTAGCTTGCATATATGGTCCATGTATGTAATAAACAGTAGGGGGGGGGGGGATAGTACGCACCCCTGTCTTACACCTGATCTAACTTCGAAGTGGTCTGTGTAGCCTTTTGCTGTTCTGACCCTGCAGCTGCTGTTGGCGTAGAGACTTTTAATAATGTTGGTTAGATGTTGGCTTACTCCGTATGTTGTTAGTTTCTCCCGCAGTTGTTCTCTGTTCACTCTGTCGAATGCTTTTTCCTGGTCAATGAAGGCTATGTATAAGTTTTGATTGTGTTTTGTCGTTTTTTCTGCAAGTTGTTTTAGTGTGAATAGTGCGTCGGTGCATCCTCTGTTTTTTCGGAACCCCATTTGAGAATCGCTTAACTGTAGTTCTATTATTGGTCTCAGCCTTTTTTCTAAGATTTTGGCGTATAGCTTTCCCACATGGCTGAGCAGAGATATACCTCTATATTGATTGCAGTCTTTTTTTTTGTTTATAAGGTGAAAATATTAATTGCATAGTATCTTCCTCAATTTTGGAAAGCTGCTTTTGCCTGAGCTATTCCCCATCTCAACTCTGTTGCACATACGATTCTACTAACTACGTATACAAGCATACATAAACGCTCTTGTTTTTAAATTCCATGATAATCGTGATATTAGTAGCCTCCGTCAGTCATTGTTGATTATGGGTTTTTCAGCGTCCCTAGAAATGTTTTTTTTTTAATTTTTATATTATTTATTTCCTCGTGTATTCTCTTTCTCTATAAATCTTTCTGCTTCTTCTTTGAGGTGAACCTATAGAGTGTGTTTCCAGAGATTGCGGTCTGCAGCTATGTCTTCCCATGCTGCAGGGTTTATGTTCAGAGTCTTCATGTCACGTTTACACACATCTACAAATCGAAGTTTTGGGCACCCCCTAGTTCATTTACCATCTGCCAGTTGTCCGTAAATTATTTCTTTCGGTATGCGGCCATCTTTCATACAGTGTACATGGCCAAGCCAGCGTAACCTACGTTGTTCGAGCAGCTTGTAGATATTCGATCGGCCTGTGCAAGTCATGACCTCCACGTTTGTCACTTTATCCCTCCAGGTGATACCAAGAATACGGCGTAGACAATCGTGATAGCGGTGAATTTCAATTATGATTGTTGCCATACTCCAGATTTGATGTCAGAACGTGCATAACATAACATAAGAAAGCAAATCTGCATGACCAGAATATATAACCAACGAGATTTCCACGCTAACCAGACATAAAGAAATGAGTCTGCTACATATACACAAACAAAGGTGGACAGAACGTTACCGTAATAATGTAGACAGACATGCATGTTCCCCATCCAAAAGAAAAGAAAAGCAAATACAAGTAAAGTCACTATCTACGTGCCTCTAACGCTTCATCCTCATCATTAGGTGCTGCCATGCCGATTAGCTTTGGCGATCATCTCGCTCCACATCACTCCGTCAGCTGTCAAAAAAAGCTGTCACCATAACTTTCAGGTGTGTACGTTAGACCCCACTACTGACTTCCTAAAGAACGATTCCCTAAACTATACATTGTCTATTCTATATTTTTTTTTTTAATCTGTCTAGTTTATTTTTCTCCAGCCAGCAGCAAACTTGTTTCCGGTTGTTTCCAAAATGGAGGAATTATTTTTCTCCGGCTTGGTATAGAACCGTTGATCAGAGGTTTAACAAGCCGCTATCGTAAAAACGATGTTGTTAATGAAACGTAGACCTGATACAGAATGTGTAAATTAGCAGTAGAAATTAAAGAAATCGCCAATCAACCACTAATATCTTCAGTAATAAAGAAAAGACGATAGTCATATGTTGGACATGTGATGAGACGAGATAATAACCGAATAGCAAAGCAAGCCCTCATATGGGAAACAACAGGTAAGAGAAAAAGAGGCAGACCCAGGGAGACACTGAGAAGAACATTGATGCGAGAGACAAGAGCAGCAGAATTCGGCTCCCTCAATGGGATAGAGCTGCTTGCACAGAACAGAGACAAATGGCGAGATTTGATAAAATATCTTTAAAATAAAACTGCTAGAACAAAAATTCAGATACGAGAAGGAGTATCTTGGTCTACGCCCTATGGGCCGGCTACGGCTCGAAAGGTCAATATATAGATATATAGCAGCAAACTCGTTATTTTGAGCTTTGCAGCAGAAGGGAATCTGAGCATCAGATGCAGTCCTTCTTTGATTATCTATATAATATATAGTATATATATATATATGTATATATAATATGTAGTATATATATGTATAACGTATAGTGAATTTGGTTGTTAGTGACCCATCACGCCAATTGGCTTATAGTGAATATAGTGTTAGTGACCATAATTTTTATAGAACCCCGGCACATGATTTTAGGGGTAATGTGATCGGTATTATACCAATGCTGCTTTACCTTCCCAGAAAAAAAGGTACCCATTTAAGGCTGGGTGAACCTGGAGACCGTCGATCAGGATAGAACAGGACCTCTTGTCCTTTGTAGTTCAATTCACTAACCACTGAGGTAACGTGACTCCCCTTTCAATAACTATAGTTTCAACAAAATGCCTTCCTCCACTGAAGATTCCAAGTATTATCTGCCATACAACAGCGGGTTACATTATAACTCAGCAAAATAAATACATGCATTATAACACAGTAGAATAAATACAAACAATACAGCTTAGTAGAATAAGCTCATACATTATAAATAAGCATAATAAAAAATTATATTAAAACTCAGTTGAATAAACACGTACATTAAAACTCAGTAAAATAAACGCATACTCAGTAGAATAAACATATATATTACAACTTCTCAGAATAAACACATACATTACAACTCAGCTGTATTATCATATAAAATCTCTATTATTTTGCACAAACTCACTGACAAAACAGTTCCATGATATCCACATCAATCAGAGTTGTAAATTCGGGGATATCATAATGCTTTGCAAAGAACCTCCAAAGTTGTCCTTGGCAATCAAGAAGGGGCAAACAATTTGGACGTGGTATATCGTCTTGGCAATCTAAAAGGAGGTAAAAAAAATAGACCATTTGGGGATGGTGATTTGTGTTCATCGTCATCATCAAGTGCCGTCGCCGCAACGAAGGTTGGCTACCATGGAGCGTCATTCTGTTCTGTCTCTTGCTCTGATGGTGCAGGTTGTCATAAGCTGATTTATCCTTCTGTTGATGCTACTCGTCCATGTTAGTCTTGGTCTGCCTCTGTCTCTTTTACCTTGTATTTTCCCTTCCAAGATTACTTTTAGTAGGCTATTGTGTCTTTTAACATGCCCTAAAAATCGCATGTGTCTTGTTTGAATTGTGCTTAGTAGTTCTTTTTTCATTTTTAGTTGTTTTATGACTTCATCAAATTTGTGTTAAGATTATAATATGCTAGTTGATTATTTGTGGTGACATTAGAATATAACAAATTTATTATGTGTGTCGAATTTAGAATATATCAGTCGACCATTGTGTCAAGATTAGATAATATTAATTGAACACTTGTGACAAAATTAGATTATATTTGTTGACCATTTGTCGTAACAAGAACGCGCGCCATGACCAGATATTATATCAAAAGATGAATTATAAGCTTTAGGTGAGACAGTTTTTAAAAATATCATAACGAATTTGCTGAATGAAATTTATAACAGCGCTCATTTTCATAATGTTTTTCTACTATCCTCATTTATAGCATTGGCCAAAACACCAGGAGAAAAGAATGTGATGAATATAGAACTATTAATGTGTCATGTGATAATACAAAGTTTATACTAAGAATAGTTGTCAGGAGAATAAGAGAAAAGGTTAAATGATAAACATCGGGCGAGTAAGTGTGATTAATTCAAGAAAAATGAATACAAAATGTCATTTATACCCCACGGGCGGCGATAGCCCTGGGGGTACATAAAGATACACAACTAGACGTCATTGACTATACCAAAGCTGTCAATAAAGCATGTCATGAACATGTACATAAAACGCAATAAAATATCATTTTAATTATAATAAATCAAATAAAACAGTAAAGATCGTATCATTTTAATAATAATAAATCAAATAAGACAGTAAAGATAGTATGGTTATTAAACATTTGTGTTAGAAACAAGAATATGCCATTAGTGAAAACAAACATGAAGTCTACCAACAAATAGGGCATGGAGTGTAACAAGGGAATGTATTGTTATCATATCTATTTATTTCTTCAAGGAAACAATTTTAAGAACAATTGTGCACAAGCCTGGCATTAAAGTGGAGGAGGGAGGGGAAGCAACATAATGAAACTGAGGTGATCAGATGACATGGTATTGATAGCAGAAACCAACAAGAACAACAAAATCTGTTAGATGAAACTGTGACAGAAAGTGAACTGAAAGGCCAGACCCTCAACATCAAAAAGACGTAAACTATGACAATATCAAAGGAAACGAACACACAAGAATGTAGAATAAAGGTCTAAGTGGAAACATTATGAAACAAGTGCATAGATTCAAATATCTTAGATTAATGATAACATCAGATGGCAGATGCACTGTACAATTTACAAGCAGAATAGGACAAGCATAGAATGAATTAAATCAAGTGAAAAACATCCTATGTAAAAATCATTGTCAATTAATGTTAGAAAATGTGCCATGAAAGGTTGCAGCAAACTGTTTTACTATATGGAAGTGAGTCATGGACGTAAAGTAAGACAGCTCAAAGAACATTAGAGGCAGCTGAGATGTGGTTTATCAGAGGAATGCTACGATTTCCATAGATAGCAACTATCACTAACGAAGAATGTTTAAATCGAACTGGATAAACCAAAATAACATATGAATCATATGGAAAACATAATCTACATTTACTGGACACGTGATGCGAGTAGAAGAGATTGAGAAAACTGTAGCAACAGGCAGAACGAAAGGAAAGAAGAGAGGAGAAAAAAACAAGAGAATAAAAAAATTAAACAGCTTATCCAAAAGGCAAAATGAAAAAAATATCGCTCTGTCTCTTGCTTTGATGGTGCAGGTCGTCATAGGCTGATTTGTCCATCTTTTGATGTTACTGGTCCATGTTAGGTTTGGTCTGCCTCTGCCTCTATTACCCTGTATTTTCCCTTCCAATATTACTGTTTGTAGGCTGTTGTGTCTTTTAACATGCCCCACAACTTTCATTTGTCTTGTTCTAATTAATTATTAAAAGATCACCGAGTGACATTATGACATGCAGGAAAGACCGAATGTATGGAGTGAGATGATCGTCTACGCCAGCCGGCATGTCATCTAATTATTGTTATTTGAGGTAACATGATGTAACTATAAATTTAACAGAACTTCAGCACATGATTTTCGGGGTAATATGGTCGGTATTACGCCCGCGCCGCTTTACTTTCCCAGAAAAAAAATCAGGTGCCTATTTAAGACTGGGTGAAAACGGAAGCCGTCGGTTGGGATCGAACCCTATCCCTTGTCCTTTTTAGCCCAGTTCACTAACCACTGAGTTATCGCGGCTCCCAATTTTGCAATATTTTAGTTCCCTATTTTGTGGTTAGATAAACATATACTAGTTGAGTATTTCTCGAAAAATTAGAATTTATTTCGTGCCTATTTGTGATAAGATTAGAATATATTACTTGACTATGTGTGATTAGATTAGAATATATTACTTGACTATTTATGATAAGATTAGAATATATTAATTGACTTTTTGCAATAAGATTGAATATATTACTTGACTATTTGTGATAAGATTAGAAAACAACAGCTTATTATTTGTTGCAAAGTTACAATATACGCGTTGACTATTTCTAGAATAAATAAGGAAGAGTTGGTTTTTTGTTGAAATATTACAATAAACTATACCGCGGTCACAAATGTTTGCCGTTTCAATTTCTGGAATTTTTCAGCAAATACGCATCCTAGAAATGATTTTTTTTTTCTTTTTCGGCTATCGTTTTTTTTTTCTTTTTCGCACCAACTTTTTTTTTTTATTGATAAATGTTTTATAGATTGCACAGATTTATCAAAACCGTCATTTTCTTTGTTATTCTTATCAGTTTCTTAATACATTATTCCTCACACGGAATTAATTTTACAGTAGTGTAGTATATTTATCCTATTTCACAAATCAAAGGCGTACAATTGTTCATCAGTAGGTAATACTCCGTAAAATGATTGCCGATATGTCAATGACTTTGTTCCGTCTAAGTACAGTTTTTAATTTCTTTAGCGTCAATAATTCTTTGTCTTTGAAAAATAGATAGATCTCGTTAGATCACTTCTTTGTCCAAGTTGTCGAATTTATATTTCCGTGGTTGCCCTCTTTTGGTTTCTGTATAAACATTCCCTTGTTCAATGAGCCATCTCGATGATGTTTGGGCACTAATACCAAAGGCCTGTGAGTTCAAAGTTCAAAGAAGCAGCTTTTCACATTTAGCCTCAAATGTAAAATATGTATATAATTCCAATGTCAAGTTCTTGAAAGCAATGATTCTAGGAACAAACGCCATTCCGATGAAACCACACATTCTGAGTAATGAAACTCATCTGTATAATGCACTGATATTCAGAAAACGAGACAGTGACGTAATTTTTCAACGCTTTCGGAAATTCACGTTTATCTTGAGCAAATTCGTTTAAGATTTTCTTTAAAGAAACATGAAATGAGTTAGTTTGAACGGCCAGGTGAAAGCTACCACAATATGATCTGTAAAACTTGTAAATACTAAGCAAGTGAGGACTAGGATATATTTATATATATGGAAGGAGCAGAAATCTATCCTAATTACATGGCAAGAATTAAACATTTGTAACACGCTGTTCTTGATGATATCAATATAAATAAATGTGCATTTTCTTTACTTCACTAATGCTGAGATATAATTTATTAAACAACAGCAAACATTTGTGAACGCTTTTATGTAGCTCCATTTAGTGACGCTTTATTTAGTGACGTCACATGTAGTGACGCTCAATCCTCTTTGGCTATTTATAACTTATGGATGCTGATTACGATTTTTATAAATTTTTGCAGTTTGTCTTAGTAAATTGTAACATATATCAGGTGGTGGAGCCATTTGGGTAGTTTCTGTTTGTAATTGAGCTGGTTCCATAAATAACATAGAATGTAGAAGAGTCACATAACACCCTCTCAACGTGCCCATATCGTGAGTTCTTCATTTATCCCATTAGATAAAGAAGCCCTTTATAATTTACCAGCAAGAATCAACAATCAAGACTGAATCCAACAAAACGATGTCAACATTCACATCTTGAGCTTTTACCACATTCTTCAACATACAGAAACAATCTTACAACTTACCAACAAGAACCATGAGACAAGCCAGAGCTAGACAAGCCACCAGTGACGTCGCCATATTGTAACAGGTGATGGATCTGAAGTTTATGTGTTTTTTTGTTTTGTTTCGGCGAGTATTTCCGGTATTCTAACCGAGTTGAGGTCAATGAACTGGTGAAAGAGCAAGATGGCGTCTAATATGTTACAGTATTTGTCTTGATCGCCGTAAATAAAATAACATGTTTGTGTTGTATTTTTGTGTCTAATCCCGTGATCAAACTTGCTATTTGTTTGATACTGTGACAGCAAATTTCTCTTTAATTCCTGGCTTTTTAATAAACCCTACATTGATATAATGTCTACACTTTTGTGTTGTAGTATATCTTTTCAATTTAAGTTTGGCTAACAGAAAATGATGATCTGAAGCCACATCTGCTCCTCTATATACTTTTACGTCATCTAAAGATGACTTACACTTTTTACTAAGACATTTGTGGTCAATTTAACTCTCCGATCTATGATCCGATGACACCCATGTAGCTTTATGTATTCTTTTATGTTGGAATATTGTTCCTCATAAGCTCATTTGATTAAAATCACAAAAGTTCGCGAATATCTCTTCATTCACATTCATTTCTCCAAGTCCATATCTTTCGATGATCTTTTGACCTACATCGAGTGGTTTTTGTTGTACATAATAAGCTCATGCATTCTGTAAACACCCCTAATGGTACATGAGAACACATAATAAGCTCATGCATTCTGTAAACACCCCTAATAGTGCATGAGAACACATAATAAGCTCATGCATTCTGTAAACACCTCTAATAGTACATGAGAACACATAATAAGCTCATGCATTCTGTAAACACCCCTAATGGTACATGAGAACACATAATAAGCTCATGCATTCTGTAAACACCCCTAATAGTACATGAGAACACACAATAAGCTCATGTACTCTATAAACACCTCTAATAGTACACGAGAACACATAATAACATTAAAACTAAATTCAAAATCTGGACCAATCAACATCATCAGCGCCTATGCAACAACAGTTGCAACAAACACATGCGATAAAGATAAATATTGCGAGATGCTCCAAGTTACCTCTGATTCAGTCCACAAAAATAGAACACCTTTACGTGCTGGGCGATCTAAATGTACGCTTTGGATCTGAAAATCATTCATGGCCATCATGCCTAGATCATCATGGCATTGGCAAAATGTACGATAATGGTCAGAGGCTTCTAGAATTTTGTTCCCTTAACAACCTGTGTGCTACTAATACCTTCTTCATCGTTAAGAACCGAGAAAAGGCAACATGGTGCCTACCAAGGTCCGTGCATTGGCACCAGCAAGACTTTGTCCTAGTTCCCAGACAACACTTAAATAATGTTAGAGTAACCAGAGCATACCATAGCGTAAACTGTGACACACAACCCACACTTGTTATTAGTAAAGTGAAGGCAACCACCAACAGGATACACAAATCTAGAGAACCAGCCAGTCCTAAGATTAATATCGCTGCAAACAAAATTACCCGACAACTAAGTTCTGTTCACGAATACCTTCCAGAAACGCACTGAAAGAGCAGAAGACCTCGACAGTGTCGATGATTTATTGAACCGACTAAAGTCGCGCATCCTTGACTGTGGAATCTCTTCTCTTGTTAAAGATAAACACTCTACCAACGATTGGACTCAAGAAAACTCGATGAATCTCATACCACTTGTAGAGAAGAACAAGACTTTCATAACCTTTAAGAATTACCCATGCTTGATCACAAAAGACCAATTCAAACAAGCAGTAGCAGAAATGCAAGAGGAATGAAGGAGATATGCGAACGAGTATTGGTCAAATCTGTGATCTACGATCCAGATAGCTTCTCAGCTGCGCGATTCTAGAACTATGTACAACAACATAAAGATTGGTCTGGGATCAAACATTTCAGAAATTGCTCTCTTAAAAGACACAAACGGTGAGCCTATCAGTGACAACTAAACAGCTGGAAAGATGGTTCGAACATTACTCAAGTCTCTACTCTGAAGACAGACTTGCAAGCCAACTCCTAGACCAGCAATTCAACTCCTAGACCAGCAAGCCAACTCTTAGACCAGCTATTACGCTCCCCCCCCCCTCTTTTCAAAAAAAAAAACAACTATCCAACTGGATAAAGAATCCACAGAGAAGGAACTTCATGATGTTATTAATTACCACCCTCGTGGAAGTCTCAGGTAACAATATACCCGCCGAAGTACTTAAGGACAATCTTGAACCACTCCTGCCCAACCTCTACAAACTCCTTGTCCAATGCTGGAGAAACAGAGATATACTCCAGGCAAAGAAAGATACCGAGATTGTAGCGTTATACAAGAATAAAGGGGACAAGGGAGATAATAACTATAGGGTTATCTCCCTCCTGAGTATAAGGCAAATGTGAAATGAAAAGAATAGACGTGGAAATAAAAAATCGAAAGAAACCGTATGGTTAAAGCTTCATGTTACATAAAGGAGAACACAAAGCACAACAACTTTTCGGATCAATAGACCTTAAGAAGGAACAAACATATAAACCCACACACACACACACATACATACACACATATGCATTTAAAATAAACAAAATATATAATCATTTCGAACGAAAAAAAATAAATAAAAGAACATTAAAAATAAAACCTTCCCTGTATAATTTAAAAAAAAGCAAAAAATAAATTTAAAAATAAGTATTTATTTAAGTAGTATCGTACATACCGATCTACTGAAAACAACACTATCTAGCTGCTTGCAGCAACGTTCAGAAAAAGATTGTAAAGATTCGAAATGGCAAGCCTTAAATACAATACCTGATATGGACCCGCCTCTAACATCTGTTAAATCTGTCCATTAGGGAACAGGCACATGATTGCAGTGCTGTGGCATAGCTGGTAGTGAGGAGACAGTGGGCGTAACGGGAGCCAGTGGGCGTAGGGTGTAACGTGTACTTTAATAAAGTAATGTGTTATTAATAGTTATTCATGACGTTCTACTGTCATTCATAGTCATTCATCTGTCATCCGCAGACACTCAATTTGCCATCCATAGCCATTCATGACATGTATCTGTCATCAGTATTGATTTAACTGTCATTCACGGTCGTTTATGTCATTCACCTATCATGTATAGTCAATCTTATCATTACTCTCTCATCTGTAGTCACTCAGCTGTCATTCATGGTGACCATGTCATTCATCATCGGAAGAAAAAAATGTTTGTCTTTCATCTGTCATTTGTAGTCAAGCGCTGATATGTCATACCTAGTTTCTTATGTTATTAAGAATCATATATGTTATCTATCTATCAGTCATAACAATCCATGTCATCAATCTTCCAATTATAGTCACTCATATCTTTCATGTGTCACTCATACATTTATGTCAATCATCGGTCATTCATAATAATCCATCTGTCATTCGTAGTAATCGATAGTCACTCATGTCATTCATCTGTCAGTTATAGGCACTCATGTTATTCATCTGTCAGTTATAGGCACTCATGTCATTCATCTGTCAGTTATAGGCACTCATGTTATTCATCTGTCAGTTATAGGCACTCATGTTATTCATATGTCAGTTATAGGCACTCATGTTATTCATCTGTCAGTTATAGGCACTCATGTTATTCATATGTCAGTTATAGGCACTCATGTCATTCATCTGTCAGTTATAGGCACTCATGTTATTCATCTGTCAGTTATAGGCACTCATGTTATTCATATGTCAGTTATAGGCACTCATGTCATTCATCTGTCAGTTATAGGCACTCATGTCATTCATCTGTCAGTTATAGGCACTCATGTCATTCATATGTCAGTTATAGGCACTCATGTTATTCATCTGTCAGTTATAGGCACTCATGTTATTCATATGTCAGTTATAGGCACTCATGTCATTCATCTGTCAGTTATAGGCACTCATGTTATTCATCTGTCAGTTATAGGCACTCATGTTATTCATCTGTCAGTTATAGGCACTCATGTTATTCATCTGTCAGTTATAGGCACTCATGTTATTCATCTGTCAGTTATAGGCACTCATGTTATTCATCTGTCAGTTATAGGCACTCATGTTATTCATCTGTCAGTTATAGGCACTCATGTTATTCATATGTCAGTTATAGGCACTCATGTTATTCATATGTCAGTTATAGGCACTCATGTCATTCATCTGTCAGTTATAGGCACTCATGTTATTCATCTGTCAGTTATAGGCACTCATGTTATTCATCTGTCAGTTATAGGCACTCATGTTATTCATATGTCAGTTATAGGCACTCATGTTATTCATCTGTCAGTTATAGGCACTCATGTTATTCATCTGTCAGTTATAGGCACTCATGTTATTCATCTGTCAGTTATAGGCACTCATGTTATTCATCTGTCAGTTATAGGCACTCATGTTATTCATCTGTCAGTTATAGGCACTCATGTTATTCATCTGTCAGTTATAGGCACTCATGTTATTCATCTGTCAGTTATAGGCACTCATGTTATTCATCTGTCAGTTATAGGCACTCATGTTATTCATATGTCAGTTATAGTCACTCATGTTATTCATCTGTCAGTTATAGGCACTCATGTTATTCATCTGTCAGTTATAGTCACTCATGTCATTCATCTGTCAGTTATAGGCGCTCATGTTATTCATCTGTCAGTTATAGGCGCTCATGTCATTCATCTGTCAGTTATAGGCGCTCATGTTATTCATATGGCATTCATATTCGTTAATGGTAATCGTCTGTCTTTCTAGTCAGTCATCTATAACTCATTGCCTCTATGTCATTCATCTCTCATCTATAGCAATTCCTGTGTCACACACGCCATTCGTCTGTAAGTAATATTCACTCATGTCATTTATATGTCAGTCATACTTTAAATGCCATCCATCTGTCATTGGTAGTTACCTACGTCATCCATCTGTCATTGGTAGTTACCTATGTCATTCATCTGTCATTCACAGTAATTCATTTGCCTTCATAGTCACTCATGTCATTCATCTGACAATAATAGTCGCTTTGTCATTCATCGGTCATTTTTTAATCATTCATCCCTCAGTTATAGTCACTCATATCATTCATAGTACCTGTGCTATTCATATGTCAGTCATAGTCATACATATCATCAATCTGTCAGTCATTATCATTCATGTCGTTCATCTGTGTAATACTCTTAGGTGGCTTCCGCAGGTGTGTGTTATTCTAGCGGCATCGTCTTCGCAGTTTCTCTTTATCCACTGCTAATAGACTGGCACATTCCCTTAAATCTATGTTAGTGATTTTGTCCTGCCATTTCCATCCTTTTATTCTGCGCAAGCATCCATTAATGAAAGTCTGTATCTTCATGATTGCCATTTTTGTTGTTCTCCATATTTCACAGCCATATTGGTGGTTAATTGGTTGCATTTGCCCGATGACTAAAGTATTATAGATAATCGTGGTATACTAGAATATTCCTCTTCATCATCCGCCCTTACAAGGACGTAGTGGACGTGTCTGCGTTGTGTTGTGGTTTGCAGTATAACTGTTATATTTGCGCCTTTCGGCCTAACACATCCGACTTCATCAATACAATTTTGAGTACCGGGTTGTCTTCCCTCTTTGATCCCTGCTCGCTTGGCCAGACTAGACAAGTTAATCTGTTACTCGAGGCACCGCGGAGAGGTGGAGCAGGGTCTGGATGGTTTTGGTTCACCGATCCTGGCGCAAGCCATCAGCTGTGGGTCGCTGACAACTTCCTCCTCCGGTGCTGTGAGGCGCTCCTTCGCCTCCACAGCCATATAATAAGACTGACTTAACATAAGAGTTGGAACATTTCTTTTATGAAAAGCTGTTTCCTATCTCTAGTCGGTTCTGGAGTCTGTAATTACCTGTGTGGAAAATTAGTGTGATGGTCCGCAGGTGTCTTGGCAGATGGTATATGAAATCAGTAATGTTATTTTTTTGCAGCCATTGTTTCTAACATGTTTTACATTTGATTCGTATGGTGGCCATGATTTATTTGTAGTTCGATAGTTGTGAATATTTACAGCCCGTTTTAGATGCGGTATAAGATGCAATGGCTTCAGCTGTATTACAATAAGAAGGTTTCATGTACCATGTTGTCAGCTATTATACAGTGTGAATCAATCGTCTCTCTCTTCTACTTTTCAGCTCCTTATGGAGCATAGGTCTTCAAAAACACTTTCCAAGTCGTTCTGGTTCTTGTCTTTCTTTTAAGATCATTCTATATTGCCCCCATCATCTTCATCGCTGCTTCTATCTGTCTTCTCCAAGAATTCCTTGGTCTTCATCTTTGTCTTTTCCCCCGGGGATTCCACAAAAGGGCCTGTTGGGTAATACACTCAGTTGGCCTCTGCAGTGTGTGTCCTACCTAGCGCCATCGTCTTCGCTGTTTCTTTTTATCTAATGGTGTTTGACTGGTACATTTCTATAATTCTATGTTAGTGATTTTGTCCCTAAAACCTGCTTGTACATCTCTCAGATGTTTCTCTACGGCCTCTCTTAGTCTCTCCAGAATTATTCTGCTTAATGTTTTTTTATGGCACTGATAGTAGCATAATTCCCCTATAATTTGTACACTCCTGTAAACTTCATTTCTTTGGTAGTTTGATCATATAACCTTCTCTCCAGTCTTTAGGTATTTCTTCCCTCTCCCAAATTTTATCCAATAGATCATGTAACATCTTGGTAGAGGTGTTAATATCTGCTTTGATGGCTTCCGAAGGAATTTCATCTGGTCCTGTCGATTTACCATTGTTTAATAGCTTGATGGCTTTCATTATTTCTTCTTTGCTTGGTTTTCCACAGTTAGCGTGTAGCTCTTCTTCTGCTGGTAGTATATCTGGGGAACTATTTGAATCAGGTCTGTTCAAAACTTCTTCAAAGTGCTCTTTCCATCTCTCCATTTGTTCTCTTATATTACTAAGCAGATTTCCTTTCTTGTCTTTAATAAAGGCATTGATCTGTTTGTATTTTCCACTTAATTTCTTTGTGCTGTTGTACAGTTCTTTCATATTCCCCTTATTTGTTGCTTCCTCTGCCTCTTTAGCTAGTTCTTCTATATATTTCCTCTTATCCCTTTTAATACATATTCTCACTTCTTTGTTCACCTCGGTGTAAGCTTCCTCTGACTTGGCTTTATTACTTCACATTTTGCTTTTATTTATGTCTGCTTTCGTGTTCTTTCTTTCTTTAATTTTATCCAGGGTCTCTGCTGTCATCCATGACTTATTTTGGTATTCTCTTTTACGCAGTGTTTTTTTTTTGTTGCATGTCTCTTTCCATATATCCTTTACCAGTTTCCGATGATCTTCTATATTTATTGCATTTTTTAGTTGTTGGAGCACTTGCAATTTGTTTGCTATTGTGACTGTGAATTTATCTTTAATTCCCTGTTCTTTAAGACACCATACATTGAAATGCTTTCTACCAGAAAATCATGTGCTGAAGGTTTGTAAAATGTATGGTCCCTAGCACCATATTCCATATACGCCACTTGGTGTGACGCGGCTCTTTACTATTTTTATTTATGTGTGAAAACAACAAAAATTGTTGTTTTCACGATTAGAAAACGGGTCACGGACAACAGTGATCACAATGCACAGGCAAGCACTGATAACATAAACAACAGCACTTACTGTGCGACAGAACTAGCACAGCGATAGAGGACAATGTAACATACAAAATTGCAACCATAAATATCTGTGGTATCAGAGACAAAGAAGAACAGTTAATCGACGCAATGATAAAAATAAGAATCAAAATACTCGGACTAGCAGACAAAAGACTGAAGGAGAAACAAACAAGGAAAGCGTACATGAATTACTCTATAATAAACACAGGAGTTAACACCAACGAAGTAGCAAAACATGGAGTAGTTCTAATACATAAAACAACTGAAGACCTGTAAGAACATATCAACTATGAAAACAATACAACATGATGATCAACAAAAACAAAACCGAAGTAATGCCAATAGCGAGAAAGAAAGAAAAACGAAATATCATAACGGATAATACGACTCTGAAACAAGTAGACAATTTTAAATAGCTGGTTAGGACGTTAATACGAGACAATAATCAAAAGGACTTCCGTTTCCATGATGGCGGAACTATGTCACGTTCTCTCGATCGCTGCAGAAGTTGCCTTGGAATCTGATCAATTTCGGGTTTCCGTTACAATTTTCTGCATTCCAGTCGAAATGATGTTCTACTTGTCATATCTGCGCCAATGAATTGGCGTTGCACGCACGGCAATACTCCGTTTTGACAAATCAAGTGTTGTGAATGCGACCTTCCGCCGTCTAGTGTTGATTTGCGTTGTGCGTCACACTAAGTGCTGTTGACCGTTGATGGAGTTGTTCGCCGCAAGTTGTTTACAATTTCCAACGCATTAATGTGGTGGGATCCGTCAAGTCAGCCGAAGTTTTGTCTCTGAAGAATTTGCACCATGTTTCGTTCGTTGTGGACTGCATTCACTAGAGTAATCATGAACCCATGGGCGCAGCCATTTTGTGCGTGCCACGTCATCATAATGGATCATCGTGTGTCCCAAGACCGACCATGCGCTAATCTTGCGATCTGTTGTTTGGTGTGCAACGGCGATAATATGACGACGAACTGTGTTTTGTATGTTCGGAGTTGGAGTCAAACACGATGTCCTAACATCATCAACCGCTATACATTTAAATACTATGACGATCATCATTTTCAGGAGGACGTAAACTTCCGGGCAATATGGTGGATAGGCGGCAGGAGCCATTGAAGGCTATGTCTGATGGGTTGCAGTTTCTTCATATTCCAAATCCGGCTTGTTGCAGGAGCTACTGAGTTAAGTGCTCTGTGCACACCGTGAGCTGTGTGTTTCATCCGTTTAAATCATGTTCCGATATTCCAATTGTTTACGATGAATGCTGATATCGTATGACAGGGAACAGTTGGCCGTGTTCACTTTCTGTGCGGTTTCGCCTTATGTCTTTTGGCGTGTGCTGAGACTGCTATGATGGGGACTACAGCTACCTTTCTTTGTTTGGGAGATGAGTTATTAATTCGGATGATTCCACTGGCACGGGCGGTTGAGCAATTATGGATTTTAATTCGTTTGCAGTGATTCCGGGGCCTTCCATAACCAAACCAAACCAAACCAATAATCAAAAGACAGAAATTGATATAAGGTGTAACAAAGCATGCAAAGTTTTAAGCCAAGTAGAAACACTTTTGAAAATCAAAGCAATAACTACGGAAGCAAAAAAGGCAATATACAAATCAATTTTTCTACCAACTCTGTGCTACCAGTTCCAGAATTGGACGCTGGACTCTAGAACAATAAGAAATATAACAACCACCGAAATGAAATGTGTCAGAAGAATGACAGGAAACACCATAAGGAACAGGGTGAGAAACACTGACCTGAGGAAGAAACTCGAAATTGAATCAATTATCGAATACATAAAGAAACAACAGATAAAATGGTTCGGTCACATAACAAGACAAAAAGAACTAACAATGACTCAAAAAGCCATAAACAAACGCTACGAAAACGCCAGAATAAGAGGAAGACCGAGAAAGAGATGGATAAAGGGAATACTAGAGTCACTAGGAGGGATAACACCAGAAGAGGTCAACAGAAGAGCAAAGAATCGCATATTGTATCTCCCCTCGACGACGACGGCAACGGAGGAAGGATAGAAGTAGAATAGAACAAATAAGTATGTGTTAGCACTCGCAAAAATTAACAGACAAACAACAACAGAAAAAAACGAAGAACAATATATGGTCCGAAGTGGGATCGAACCCGTACTCCCTGGCACCGCGCCTTGCCACGAGAAGCCGAACGCTTGGCACACTGCCACTCAGCCAACTAAAAAATTGGCTATTGTAGTAGTGTCTTCCACGAAAGGCGCTCTCAATGACTATAGCATAGGGTAACGATCACAGACTGGAAATAAATTGTATATTTGTACTTTCCTATTAATGCAAGTATCTCCCAGTAGGGCTGAATACTTGTGTTGTAGACAAACATTTATTGGACGAAACAGCACGAATAGTAGTTTCCTACTAAGAAGTAACATCAGACAAGGCTGTATTCTGTCGCCGGATTTGTTTTTACTTTACAGCGAAAATAGTATGTGATCAGTAGCAGATATAAAAGGAATTTAAGTTAAAGGCCACAACAAAAACAATTTGAGATATGCGGATGAGACAGTCTTAATAGCTGAGATAGATAAGAAACTACAGACATGAATAAAATAATAGTAAAAGAAAGCATGTAATACAACGAATAAGAGTAGAAAGTATTTCAATGTAGGGTTTCTTGAAGAACAAGAAATTAAAGATAAATTCGCAGTCACAATAGCAAACAAATACCTCCAACAACTAGAAAAATCAATAAATATAGATCATTAGAAATAGGTAACTGATATATGGAAAGATACATGCGGAGAAACGCTATGGAAGAGAGAACGTCAGAATAAGTCATGGATGACAGCAGAGACCCTGGATAAAATTAAAGAAAGAAAGAACAAGAAAGCATGCATAAATAAAAGCAAAACGAGAAGTAATGAAGCCCAGACACAGGAAGCTTACATAGAGGTGGACAAAGAAGTGAGAAGATGCAATAAAATGGATAAGAGGAAATATATAGATGAATTAGTTAAAGAGGCAAATTTTGCAAGAAATAAAGGGAATATGAAAGAACTGTACAACAGCAAAAAAAAAAATTAAGTGGAAAATACAAATATCAATTATCAATGCCTTTATTAATGATAAGAAAGGAAACCTGTTTAATAATTTAAGGGAACAAAAGGAGAGATGGAAAGAGCACTTTGAAGAACTTTTGAACAGACCCGGCTCAAATAATCCTCCAGATATACTACCAGCAGAAGAAGAGTTACACGTTAACTCTGGAAAACCAAGCAAAGAAGAAATAATGAAAGCGATCAAGCTATTAAAAATGGTAAAGTCACAGGACCAGATGAAATTCCTTCGGAAGCCATCAAAGCAGATATTAACACCTCTACCAAGATGCTACATAATCTATTAGATAACATTTGGGAGATGGAAGAAATACATAAAGACTGTAAAGAAGGTTATATGATCAAACTATTAAAGAAAGGAAGTTTTCAGGGGTGCACACATTATAGAGGAGTTATGCTACTATCTGTACCAGGAAAAATATTAAGCAGAATCATTTCTAAAGAAATTAAAAGCAAGTTTAAGGAAAAACAGATAAAGTGCTGATCAAATAACTACTCTACGTATAATAGTTGAACAAAGTTTAGAACTACAGTCCCCGCTTTATATTGGATTCATAGATTACGAAAACGCGTTTGATAGTTTAGACAGAGGAATGCTCTGGAAGTTGTTGAGTGATTACGTAATTCCCATAAAGTTTATTAACCTGATAAAAACAATGAATGAAGAAATGGAATGTGTGTGGTGCATGAAGGGCAGCTTACAGAAGCATTTGAAATAAGAACTGGAGTAAGGCAGGGGTGCCTTCTGTCTCCATTTCTCTTTCTACTGGCCATATATTGGATTATAAAAATAACTCAAAGCAACAGAAATGGAATCTAGTAGTCATTGACCAAGCTGATGATTTAGACTTTGCTGATGACATAGCTCTCCTATCACACAGCCATCAACAGATGCAGGATAAAATAAACATACTTGATGAGAGATCACAACAGCTAGGACTGAAAATTAATAGAGATAAGACCAACATTATGAGAATTATTCCATTTGGCAATAACCAAATAAACATCAGGTGAAATATCTCTACTAGACGTACAATCTTACATATAATTAATAATAATTATATATTATTATATTAGGGCGGTAATATAGATAAAGAGGGAGGAACATACAATTTTACCAAAATAATGATCAAAAGCAAGATGAGCTTTTGTTGCACTGGGAAACATATGGAAATCGAAAGAAATTAGGTTAAATAGTACAATAAAAATGTTCAACTCATATGTTACGTTAGTCATATTATATGGCTGTGAAACATGGAGAACAACAAAATTAGCAAACATGAAGATACAGACTTTAATTAATGGATGCTTACGCAGAATAAAAGGATGGAGATGGCAGGACAAAATCACTAACATAGAATTATGGAAATGTACCAGTCAAATACCAGTGGATATTGAGGTACAGCGAAGACGATGGCGCTGGATAGGACACACACCTGCGGAAGCCAACTGAGTATATTACACAACAGTCCCTTTTTTGGAATCTCCAGGGGAAGAAAACAAAGAGGAAGACCAGGGAATTTCTTGGGGAAGACATGGAACGATCTTATAAGAATGGCAAGAAACAGAACGACTTGGAAAGTGCTTGTTGAAGACCTATGCTCCACTGGGAGCTGAAAGGTAGAAGTAGAAGAAGAAAAGAAAGAAACAAGAAAGCTCTGAATCTGAATAGTAAGAAAACAGAAGTAAAGGTCATATCGAAGAAACAATCATCACCATCATGCAGCATAACAATAAACAGGACAAGTCTGAAACAAGTGCAACACGTTAAATACTTGGGCACAATAATAACATCAGATGGAAGATGCACCACAAATTAAACTGCATAATAACTCAGGCTTAAATAGCTTTTCAGAATATTAATAAACGCCGTCTGCAACAAATCTATGCCTATAGAATTGAGAAAGATAGTTCTTTGATGCTATATAGAGCCATTTCTGACCTAAGGAAGTGGATCATGGACAATAAACAAACAAATGAAAAGACGATTAGAGGCCATAGAGATTGGTTTTCTCAGAAAAATGTTGAAAATTCTCTGGACAGCTAAGAGGATAACGAGGAAGTTCAAAGAGGCCAACACAAATAGGGAACTCCTAAGAAACATTAGAAAGAAACAATCAATGTTACTGGGGAACGTCATGAGAAGAGGAAAGTTGGAATTCTTGGTTACAACTTAGAAAAAAATACAGTGAAAGAGAGATCGTGGATGACTTAGAGAGAAAATACTCAATAGCTTGGTGTCATGGAGTGGAAAAAAGTCAACAACAGAACTGATACGATGTGCGGTAGATAAAAGTTTGTAGAAGGATGTGATCGCCTACGCCAAATGGTATGGCACATGATGATGGTAATGTACTATTTTAAAGTTGTCCACATTCCGACTTTAATGACATCTGCGTATTTGGACACGTTTGTTATGACTAGGTATAAATTATAAAAGCACAATAAATACACCATCTGCTGACGTGTCTACGCCCCCAGGTTTACCCAGCATGCATTTATTCGACTCGATCATCAAATAAACACTTAGTAAGCCTCGCGAACACAGGTGTTGGATTATGAACGGTTTATTGGATACTGTGGGCATCTAAGAATGTTCAATAAACAAGCCTTAAGTAAAATAGGAATGGTTGGTACAGCTGGCGTCAAGTTATTGCTTCGTGTGGTACTTGATTATGTAAAGTAACATGTTAATGCTAATAGATTAGTCTTAATCGTCATGGAGCTGCCACGACCTCTACATTTTGTGGACGTGCTTACTTATCTTTATGTCGGAGAGACCTTTAATTACAGAACCTACAATACCATGCTGCTATACTCACACACAGATAATTATCACCATTAAGTAGCGAGCATGCTGGCGTAGGTGATCATATCTTTCCACAACTTTCTATCTCGACAGTTCTTTATCATTTCTGTTGTTGACCTTCTGCCAAGCCATTCTCTTAAGCTGTCTGGTATTTTCTCTCTTTGCTTTTCTCTATCTCTACTTCCCTCAATGTGTCCAATTGTTACAATATATTCCAGTTGTTCTCTTCTCATTACATGGCCACAAAAATGATGATTGTTTCTTCCTAATATTGGAAATAAGCTCTCTTATTTCTTTGACCTCTCTCAGAACATTTTCCTTACTCTTCTTAGCTGTCCATGGTATTCTCAATATTCCTCTGTAAAACCACATTTCTACAGACTCCAGTGATTTACTTGTCTGTTGTCCTATTGTCCATGATTCACATCCATATGTTAAGACCGGCTCTACATAACATTTAAGAACTCTTTTTCTTGTTTCTATTGTCAAAAATGGATTGTATAGTATCTTCCTCATTGTCTGGAAAGCTGCTTTTGCCTGAGCCATTCTGCTTCTCACCTCTTTTGTACATCTTCCGTCTGAGGTTAACAAAGTTCCCAAATATTTAAATTCATTTACCTTTTTTAATATTGTTCCACGTGTCTTTATTTTACACTGAGGTGATGTCTTTTTCTTTGTTGTTACCATTACTTCTGTCTTTTGCTATTAAGGCTGAGTCCTTTATGTTTGCTTTCTTTCACTATAATGTCCAACATTTCTTTTCCCCCATATATACACTCTTTATTTACATTACATCTTCCACACTTCCTAACGCCCTTTTCTTCAATCAAGTCTCCACTTCCTAATTCCCTCTTCTACTTCATCAAGTCTCCACTTCCTAATTCCCTCTTCTACTTCATCAGCTCTTCACTTCCTAATTCCCTCTTCTACTTCATCAGCTCTCCACTTCCTAATTCCCTCTTCTACTTCATCAGCTCTCCACTTCCTAATTCCCTCTTCTACTTCATCAGCTCTCCACTTCCTAACCCCTTCTTCTACTTCATCAACTCCTTACTTCCTTACTCCCCCTTCTACGTCATCAACTCCATACTTCCTTACTCCCTCTTCTACTTCATCAACTCCATACTTCCTTACTCCCTCTTCTACTTCATCAACTCCTTACTTCCTTACTCCCTCTTCTACTTCATCAACTCCATACTTCCTAACTCCTTCTTCTACTTCATCAACTCCTTACTTCCTTACTCCCTCTTCTACTTCATCAACTCCATGCTTCCTTACTCCCTCTTCTACTTCATCAACTCCTTACTTCCTTACTCCCTCTTCGACTTCATCAACTCCATACTTCCTAACTCCTTCTTCTACTTCATCAACTCCTTACTTCCTTACTCCCTCTTCTACTTCATCAACTCCATACTTACTAACTCCTTCTTCTACTTCATCAACTCTCCACTTCCTAGCTCCCTCTTCTACTTCATCAACTCTCCACTTCCTAGCTCCCTCTTCTGCTTCATCAACTCCTTACTTCCTTACTCCCTCTTCTACTTCATCAACTCTCCACTTCCTAGCTCCCTCTTCTACTTCATCAACTCTCCACTTCCAAACTCCCTTTTCTACTTCATCAACTCTCCACTTCCTAACTCCCTTTTCTACTTCATCAACTCTCCACTTCCTAACTCCCTTTTCTACTTCATCAACTCTCCACTTCCTAACTCCTTCTTCTACTTCATCAACTCTCCACTTCCTAGCTCCCTCTTCTACTTCATCAACTCTCCACTTCCTAACTCCTTCTTCTACTTCATCAACTCCTTACTTCCTTACTCCCTCTTCTACTTCATCAACTCCATACTTCCTTACTCCCTCTTCTACTTCATCAACTCCTTACTTCCTTACTCCCTCTTCTACTTCATCAACTCCATACTTCCTAACTCCTTCTTCTACTTCATCAACTCCATACTTCCTAGCTCCCTCTTCTACTTCATCAACTCCATACTTCCTAACTCCTTCTTCTACTTCATCAACTCCTTACTTCCTTACTCCCTCTTCTACTTCATCAACTCCATACTTCCTAACTCCTTCTTCTACTTCATCAACTCTCCACTTCCTAGCTCCCTCTTCTACTTCATCAACTCTCCACTTCCTAACTCCCTCTTCTACTTCATCAACTCTCCACTTCCTAGCTCCCTCTTCTGCTTCATCAACCCCTTACTTCCTTACTCCCTCTTCTACTTCATCAACTCTCCACTTCCTAACTCCCTCTTCTACTTCATCAACTCTCCACTTCCTAGCTCCCTCTTCTACTTCATCAAATCTCCACTTCCTATCTCCCTTTTCTACTTCATCAACTCTCCACTTCCTAACTCCCTTTTCTACTTAATCAACTCTCCACTTCCTAACTCCCTTTTCTACTTCATCAACTCTCCACTTCCTAACTCCTTCTTCTACTTCATCAACTCTCCACTTCCTAGCTCCCTCTTCTACTTCATCAACTCTCCACTTCCTAACTCCCTCTTCTACTTCATCAACTCTCCACTTCCTAACTCCCTCTTCTACTTCATCAACTCTCCACTTCCTAACTCCCTCTTCTACTTCATCAACTCTCCACTTCCTAACTCCCTTTTCTGCTTCATCAACTCCTTACTTCCTTACTCCCTCTTCTGCTTCATCAACTCCTTACTTCCTTACTCCCTCTTCTACTTCATCAACTCCTTACTTCCTAACTCCCTCTTCTGCTTCATCAACTCCTTACTTCCTTACTCCCTCTTCTGCTTCATCAACTCCTTACTTCCTTACTCCCTCTTCTACTACATCAACTCCCCACTTCCTACCTTAGTCTTCTACTTCATCAACTCCCCACTTCCTAACTCCCTCTTCTGCTTCATCTATTTCACTACCCCTCCCCTAATTACCTCCCGCTTCTACCTCATCTAATTCCAACGATACATACTCCTCTTTTACATCAACTATTCCTCACTTTCTAACTCCTTCTTATACCCCATCTATTCACCACCCTTATCCTCTTATTCTACTTTATCTGTCCTTTCTTTATCTAAATCTCCCTCCTACTTGTATATTTCCTACACCTACCTCCCACTTCTGTTTCATTTAACCCTCACCTCTACTTCCCTCTTCAACTTCGTTTACTCCCCACCCATAACGTGGTCTTTAACTCCATATATTCCCCATTCACTACGTCAAACTTCCCTTTCTTCAACTCCCCACCGATATCTTTGTCTTTAACTTTATTTACCTCCAACTTCTTCCTTCCATCTTCTACTTCATCTATTTTCCATACACTGCCTCAATCTTACATTTAACCTACTCCCCACCCGCGACATGACAGCCGCGATAGCTCAGTGGTTAGTGAACTGGACTACCACGGACAAGGGGTAGGGTTCGATCCCAACCGACGGCTTCCGGGTTCACCCAGCCTTAAATGGGTACCGGATTTTTTTCTGGGAAAGTAAAGCAGCACGGGCGTAATACTGACCACATTACCCCAAAAATCATATGCTGAAGGTGTGTAAAATATAGGGTCACTAACACCATATTTCCCTATACGCCACTTGGCGTGACGGGGGTACTTTACTTTTTACCACCCGCGACATTCTCTCTTCTACTTCATCTATCCCCCATACACTTCCTCAATCTTACATTTCATCTATGCCCCATATACTGCCTCAATCTTACATTTCATTCTATTCCCCATATACTGCCTCAATCGTACATTTCATCGATTCCCCATACACTGCCTCAATCTTATATGTCATTCTATTCCCCATATACTGCTTCAGTCTTACATTTCATTCTATTCCCCATACACTACCTCAATCTTACATTTCATCTATTCCCTATATATTGCCTCAATCTTACATTTCATCTACTCCCCACCCGCGACATTCTCTCTTCTACTTCATCTGTTCCTCTACGAATTTCTCCTTCTTTTGCTTTATGTATTCCCCATTCCATACCTGCCTCTTCTGCATCGTCTACTCCAACTTTCTACCTTTCCTATTCTTATACATCCATTACCCATCCTCTACTTTCCTTCTTATTTCCACAATTCCCCCAACATCTACACTCCCTCTTCTACTTCATGATTTCCAACCCCACCTCTCTCTCTTCCACTTCATCTATTCTCCACCCCTACCTCCATCTTCTACTTCATCTATGCCCTAACCATACCTCCCACTTCTACTTCATATACTGCCCGCAGTCTACCTTCTTCCTTCTATTTCATCTACTGCCCGCCCTCTACCTTCTCCCTTCTACTTCATCTATTCCCCAACCCTACCTCCCTCTTCCACTTCATCTATTCCCCAACCCTACCTCCCTCTTCCACTTCATCTATTCCCCAACCCTACCTCCCTCTTCCACTTCATCTATTCCCCAACCCTACCTCCCTCTTCCACTTGATCTATTCACCAACTCTACCTCCCACTTCTACTTTATCTATTCCCCATCCTCTTTGGTCCCTCTTCTACTTCATCTATTCCTCACCTCATACATTTCTCAAAGAAACGATCGGATGAGAGAACCATGTTTGTTGATAGATCCATCTTCTGCCCCAAATGACTTCTATGAAGTTTACATTTAAATTGTCACCAACCCTAAAATGCTATCAAGATAAAATGGTCACTGCGAGTCAATGTCTTTATAACAAGCATGAAGCAAACACCATTTTTGTGTTTGTTTCACAAATGCGAGTCCATATTCTGTCATTTAAAATGACATATAAAATATTTATTTTCGTATTATTAAAACCATCAAAGTGTTCTGGCTATGTATTGAGTTATTGAGTTGTTTGTGGTCATCCAAGTCCCGCAGTGTCCAGCGACTGATGACTCCAGTTCTATTTTGGCTGATAAGTCTTCTTACACGGCCACCACGTTTCTCATTTCTGGCTGTGCCCATCTTAACTCCCATTTTCATCATCCGAAGAAGAGAAGCACCAAGATGGCGCCCTGTTAACTGGCCTCTTCATAAGACTCACAGATAAGTGCTGTTTTCCAGTGAAATTCCCCTTTTATTTGTTTGTTTTTTTTTATTTTTTTTATTTATTTTTTAAGAGATCATGTGATTGTACGCGCTTTATATTTGATGTAAATCACTTTGCTTCTTTTGATTCATTGCATTTTGTTATAATTTCCTTATCTCATCATTCAGCCTTGTTGCACTATTGAACGCGTCAAAAAATGGCGGTTTGTTTACGCCGGTCTGTCGTCAAGGACGCGTAAGTCATTTAATTTGTAGAAAGCTCACAGTGTTTCCGCGTGCTGCTGAGCAAGTTACTGGAGCTGGCCAGTTTATAACGTGGAACGGGTTCTAGGCCGTGCGACTGAGCAAGTGCACGTGAGTCTGGACCATCCAAAGCACCATGTATGGTATATCTCGTTACATATGTATGTGATCACTTCAATGCCTAAGTCTTATAGTGCCTATATCAACACTATCTATATTCTGTCTGATCCTGCAACTTTCTCGTTTTTATTATTTGTATAGCTTTTTCCAATTCAGATTTTAAGATTGTATAGCCTGATATACATTTTATAATTGGTATCTTTTCCCTTTGATCATGAAATAGCTATGTTATATATTCCTTGCATCTGTCAATTATATCTTTATTGTCTGTTGTCTCTTATAATTTTTCCGTTTTTTTTTTGGCCTCCAACGCATATGTTTTATGTGGCTTTTTTATTTTTATTACTTCTTATCTTCATTTGTGATCGTCCCTACTAAATCTTGTGCTTTCCATAGTTCGTTTTCTAGACATCTTTGGCTGAGCTAGTCTTATTTTGCCTTTTTGCATATTTTGCGTATTTCATTATCTATTTTCTTGTGTTGGGCAGTGTTTTTCGCTTGTCTTTTTTCTTCCATATTTTTCTAAGATAAAGTAAGTTTTCCCTTTTTGTATTTTGTTCTTTCCTTTTTTGGGTTATGTCGCAAGTTTCTTGAATGCTTTTCTTTATGCATTGCCATTTGCATTTACCTTTTTCACCAGGATTTTCTGTTCTGTATTATTCAATTCCTTTTTCTAGCAGCTTCTGATATGTTTTATTTACTTGTATTGTATACATATTTTTAACATCTTTTTCATTGAAAGCTCTAATGTCTAGTGGTATTGTTGATGAATTAGACTTTTGCTTGTTTCTCTTTAGTTTGATTTTCATTTTAATGATTACAGGATTGTGATCTGAGTTAACATCTACTCCTGGATAGGTTTTGGCATTTTTTATGCTGTTACAGAACCTATCTTTTATAATTATGTAGTCTATTTGATTCCACTTCTTATCTCCAGGGCGTTTCCATGTGTAAGGGTCATTTTCTCTTGCTCAAAGTAGGTGTTACATATTATCAGCCTGCTTTCCTCACAGAATTGTATTAATCTTTCTCCTGTCATTACTTTTTTTTTTCTAAACCATGATTACCTATAATGGTCTTATATCTACTTTTTCGTACTTTAGCGTTCATATCCACCATTACAATAAAGATGTCAGAAGATGTTCTTTACATTATATTTATGTCATTAAACTATTTTTGTTTTCTCTGGCACATATAGTGTATGCAACTTAAAACTATATTTACGTTAATATGAAGTTTCTAGGTTCTATCGTTGGACTTATAGGGCCAGATGTATCTTTTAGATACAAGATATTGCTCATGGAAGTTATATCGTTTTTGGGGGAGCCTATAATAAAATCTCAATTTTTCTATGCGACGAGCGTCTTTAGCGATGTAGTACCGTCAAAGTAGGTTCATTTGCGTCTATTTCCCGGTGATGATATCGATATTAAATCTTGTTAGAAAGATTTTCAGAGATCTTTGAAGTATTCCTACCGCCCGCGAGGTTGACAGATTACTTCTGGAGCGCTCCATGTTAAATAGTTGTTTTAGAATGTACTGATCAGGCATGCAGTTATTTCCCCCTACACATCGTACTTAAGCCTTTCGCAGATTTAGACCCTTAGAATTTTGATTATCAAAGAACTTCAGTCTTCTTCTACTTCTACCTTTTTAACTCCCAGTGGAGCATAGGTCTTCAACAAACACTTTCCAAGTCGTTCTGTTTCTTTGCAATTCTTTTAATATCATTCCATGTCTTTCCCATCATCTTTTTTCTCTGCTTCTATCTGTCTTCTCTAAGAATTCCTTGGTCTTCCTCTTTGTCTTTTCACCAGGGGATTCCAAAAAAGGGCCTGTTGTGTTATACTTTCAGTTGGCTTCCGTAGTGTGTGTCCTATCCGGCGCCATAGTCCTCGCTGTATCTCTTTATCCATTGGTATTTGACTGGTACATTTACATAATTCTATGTTAGTGATTTTGTCCTGCCATTTCCATCCTTTTATCCTGCGTAAGCATCCATTAATGAAAGTCTGTATCTTCGTGATTGTCAATTCTTTTGTTCTCCATGAAGCAGTCAGCGGTGACCGATGATATCAAAGAACTTCAGTGCCTGTTTTCTATTTCTTTTAAGCAGTTAGCGGTGACCGATGATATCAAAGAACTTTGGAACTGATTTGTTCTAAGCAGTCTGAGGTGACCGATGATATCAAAGAACTTTGGAACTGATTTGTTCTAAGCAGTCTGCTGTGACGGATGCTACCAAAGAACTTCAATGCCTCTTTCCTATTTGTTCTGAGTAGTTAGCGGTGACCGATGATATCAAAGAGCTTCAGTGCCTGTTTTCTATTACTTTTAAGCAGTTAGCGGTGACCGATGATATCAAAGAACTTCAGTGCCTGTTTTCTATTTCTTTTAAACAGTCAGCGGTGGCCGATGATATCAAAGAACTTCAGTGCCTGTTTTCTATTTCTTTTAAGCAGTCAGCGGTGACCGATGATATCAAAGAAATTCAGTGCATGTTTTCTATTTCTTTTAAGCAGTCAGAGGTGACCGATGGTATCAAAGAACTTTGGAACTGATTTGTTCTAAGCAGTCTGAGGTGACCGATGATATCAAAGAACTTTGGAACTGATTTGCTCTAAGCAGTCTGCCGTGACGGATGCTACCAAAGAACTTCAATGCCTCTTTCCTATTTGTTCTGAGTAGTTAGCGGTGACCGATGATATCAAAGAACTTCAGTGCCTGTTTTCTATTTGCTCTAAGCAGTCTGCCGTGACGGATGCTACCAAAGAACTTCAATGCCTCTTTCCTATTTGTTCTGAGTAGTTAGCGGTGACCGATGATATCAAAGAGCTTCAGTGCTGAATTGTTCTTAGCAATCAACGTTGACCGATGCATGCTATTAAAGAATTTCAGTGCCTTTTTTTCTTTTTGTTCTTAGCAGTCAGCGGTGACTGATGCTATTAAAGAACTTCAGTGCCTGTTTCATATTTTTTTCAAAGCAGTCATCGGTGACCGATGATATCAAAGAACTTCAGTGCTGAATTGTTCTGATCACTCAGCGGTGAATCAAAGAACAATATATTTATAAGAACACTCTCAACTCTCAACTCTCTGGTGGTACACTAACCATATTTTTTCTTGCCCCACTTGCTTACGGAAGTCGACTGATTACTGCTGTACACGTGACCTTAAGTTGTTGAGTAAGACTGGTTACAGTTTGTCCTATATTCTACCACATTCTTCCGAGGGTTTCCTGTTGCATTGACTGCAACTATACAACATGTACATCACCACATACTTGCACAATTGCTCCTTTGAGGAAAATATTTTTGGAAACATAGCCCACAATGTGCTGTATATTTTGTGAAAACAATTGTAGATCTCGTTGTAAACATTCATACGAAGAAACATTGTTCTCCACACACTAGGATTTAGCAATTTCCAGTGTTTCTGTCAAGTTTTAAAGAAAGAAATATATATATACATGAGCTTACACATGGCATACACAATACAAACAAAAATAGACATAACAACAGATGAACCGTTAAGATACTGTTATTTACTTTTCTTGTCTTTTTTAAAATTATAAATATGTGTTACTGATGTTATATATATGTATATATATATATATATATATATATATATATATATATATATATATATATATATATCGTATTCCCAAATAAATCTTGTATGGCGAACTTAAGGACGGAAAGAGACCAAAGGGCAGACCCCAGTGCTGAGATATAAGGGTGTTTGCAGGGATTCCTTGGGCGAATTTTCTATCAGTGAAAGAAACTGGGAAAATGTGGCTGCAAATCGTAGCACATGGAGAGCAAAAATAAAAAAAACAATTGCACAGCAACTTTCGAGACTGTGCTGATATCAAATTCAGAAAACAAAATGCGCAAGAGAAAAGAGACAATCCCAAGTACGCAGATACACCTTCTTCGTTCTGTGGATGGATCTGTCTGTCCAAGATTAGCAAACTCAGCCACGAGAGACGCTGCTCAGTAAAGCAGCACCCAGTATGAGACACTAATGCTTTACCAAACTACTGACTTATCATGATTGCTTGCTAGCAACCGTCTGTAAAGATGCAAATGGCCATACATGCATATATATATATATATATATATATATATATATATATATATATATATATATATATACATATATATATATATATATGGATGTATGCGCCATGTTAAAAGATACAACAGACTATTAAAAGTAATCCTGGAGGGGTAAATGCAAGGTAAAAGATGCAGAGACAGACCAAAACTTACATGGACGAGCAACATTAAAAGATGGACAAACCAGCCTATGACAACCTGCATCATCAAAGCAAGAGGCAGAGCAGAATGGCGCTCCATTGTAGCCAACCTTCTTTGCGGAGATGGCACTCAATGATGCTTATGATGATGATAGAAGAGCATAATAGGAGTGCATGACAGAAGTGCATGATATAATGCATATTAAATGTGTATGATAGATGTTCATGTTAGGAGTGCACGGTAAAAGTTCATGATTTAAATATATGATAGAAGTACATGATGGGAGTGCGTGATAAAAGTTTGTGATATGAATACCTGATGAATGTGCACGATTGAAATGCAGTACAGAAGTGCAATACAGAAGCGCATTTTAGAAATGCATGTTATAAATGCATGATAGAAGTGCATGATAGAACAACAAAAGAAAAGTGCATGATATGACTACACGATAGAAATGAATGACATAATTTCATGAGCGAATTGCATGACAGAAGTGCATGATAAAAGTGCATGATAGAATTACATGATAACAATGCATGATAAAAGTGCATGATAGAATTACATGATAACAATGCATGATAAAAGTGCATGATAGAATTACATGATAACAGTGCATGATAAAAGTGCATGATAAGAGTGAAAGATAGAAGTGCATGTTAGGTGCGTTTGATAGTAATGCGCGACAGAAGTGCATTATACAAGAGGGTGATAGGAGTGTATTAAAGAAGTGCATGATAGTAGTGAATGATACACATGTTGAAAGAAGTACATGTAAAGTGCATGATATATATGCATGACAGAAGCTCATGATAGAAGTGTATCATCGAAGTGCATGATAAAAGCGCATGAAATATGTGCATCATAGACATGCTAGATAGAAGTGTACACTAGGAGTGCATGTAAAGTGCATGATAGAAATATATGATATAAATGCATGATAGAAGTGTATGATAAACAATCATGATAGAATTGCATAATCGATGTGCATGATAAGAGTACATGAAAGATGTGCATACAGACGTGCTGGATAGAATACATAATATGAGTGCCTGTAAAGTGCATGACAGAAATGCGTGATAGAAGTGCATGATAAGAGTGCATGAAAGATGTGCATACAGACGTGCTGGATAGAATTACATGATATAAGTACATGATATAAATGCATGTTGATAGTGCATGTTAGGAGTGAATGATGGAAAGTGCATGATTTAATTGCATGAACGGGAGAAGAAGAGAACGAGAGAGAGAGCGAGATAGGACATTTTTTTTTTTAGGATGGGCTAATGGGGAAGCGAATCATGGACAATAGGACAACGGACAAGAAAATCACTGGAGTATGTAGAAATGTGGTTTTACAGAAGAATGTTGAGAGTACCATGGACAGCTAAGAAGAGTAATGAAAATGTTCTGAGAGAGGTCAAAGCAAAAAGAGAGCTAATTTCCGATATTAGGAAGAAACAATCATAATTTTTTGGCCATGTAATGAAAAGAGAACAACTGGAATATATTGTAACAACTGGGAAAATTGAGGGACGAAGAGATAGAGGGAAGCAAAGAGAAAAAAAATAGCAGACAGCTTAATAGATTGGCTTGGCAGAAAGTCAATAACAGAAATGATAAATAGCTGCCGAGATAGAAAGTTGTGGAGAGACATGATCACCTACGCCAGTAGGTCCGGTACTTGATGATGATGATGATGAAATGGGATACGAGCATGTGAGCGAGTAAATGGGAGAAATCGTTGGATGGAAGAAAGAAGGAGCGATTCAGAGCAAATACGACATCTGAATAATTCTAACATAGAGTGGGTTATACTGGAGGAAGTCTGCGACCTGACCCTACAGATGTCTAAGGCGTAAACATTGATAACAAAATGAGATAGAATCTCGACAAGTAAGGGGTGGGAAGAAGTGTTGTGAAGATAAAAGTAAGTACCAGTAGGTTTGTAAAACACAGAAGTTACTTATGATGTTTATGTCCATACTAGTGTTATTGTGTCCTTCTTAAATGTTATGTAGAGTCAGTCGTAACATATGGATGTGAATCATGGACAGTGGGACAACATACATGAAAATCACTGGAGGCTGTAGAAATGTGATTTTACAGAAGAATGTTGAGAATACCATGGACAGCTAAGAAGAGTAATTAAAACTTTCTTTAAAAAGGCCAAAGCAAAAAGACAGCCAATTTCCAATATTAGGAAGAAACAATCGTCATTTGTGACCATGCAATGAGAAGAGAACTGCTGGAATATATTGTAACAATTGGGAAAATTGAGGGACGAAGAGATAGAGGAAAGTAAAGAGAAAGACAGCAGACAGCTTAAGAGAATGGCTTGGCAGAAGGTTAACAACATAAAATATAAATAACTGTCGAGATCGAAAGTTGTGGAGAGACATGATCACCTACACCAGCAGGCATGATACTTAATGATGATAATAATACACATGGCCATATCTAATTGTTTAGCATAAAATGAGAAGGCAATAAGAGAAATATTTAGGTACAAGTAGAACAATCGACAGAGTAGGGGTTAAAGAGTAACGAAGACAACTATACTCGCCAGCTTAAGAGTGGAATTTAACAGCAGAATTAATAGATAACTGACGCACAGACAAATATGGAGAAATACGATATCTTCCGTCTACATGCATGGCACAAAATGATAGTAATGATGAAATATTTTTGTTGAAGAAAATCAAGGGGAGACAATTGTCGGAACATGTTTGTTCATATTGTAATACAGCACGAAGCTTCACTTGATACAGCGGCAATGTCGCAGGAATTTGACAATTATTTTCTCTGATTTACGTAAAAAAAATATGGCAATGCATTGCAGCAATCAATGGCAATGAAACATTACGCGGACAATGAGGTCTATTGTTGAGATGTCGGAGCGTTTCTAGTTACCGGGAATGAGAAAACGGGGGTGGGTATGTGCGGGTAATATGTGCAATATACGTTAACTAGCACACTCACACACACACATGTATGTATGTTTATATGTACAAGTTGTTTAAGATGGCGCACAGACAGGGCGCGTTCAGAAAAAAATGGCGATTTCGCGCAGTGGAACAGTTGGTTTAAAGTTCTGTTGATGTCTATCTTTTGTCTAACTTCTGACGCGCTGGCGGTCAGTGAGATTCCTTCATTAACTAGGATATTCCTATATATATGTATATATTTTCTTCTTTTACCTGTTTAGCTCCCAGTGGAGCATAGGTCTTCAACAAACACTTTCTAAGCCGTTCTGTCTTTTGTCATTCTTTTAAGATCATTCCATGTCTTCCCCATCATCTTCATCTTTGCTTCCATCTGTCTTCTCGAAGAATTCCTTGGTCTTCCTCTTTGTCTTTTCCCCTGGGGATTCCAAAAAAGGGCCTGTTGTGTTATATATATATATATATATATATATATATATATATATATATATATATATATATTTAAGGGCAGCAGAAGAGACTGCAATAAATATAGAGTTATATCGCTATTAAGCCACACAGGGAAGTTATATGCCAAGAAAGTTGAAAAAAAGATTGAGACCAATTATAGACCCACAACTAAGCGATGCTCAGATGGGCTTCAGGAGGAACAGAGGTTGCACATACGCCATATTTGTCATAAAACAACTAGCTGAGAAAACAATAGAGCATAATAAAACACTATATACAGCTTTTATTGACCAATAAAAGGCGTTCAATATGGTGGACAGGGAGCAACTGTGGTCCGTATTGACCTTATAAGGAGTGAGTTACCACCAATGAGAGATATGTAAGAGCCTCTATGAAAGTAGTCGCACTACAGTAAGATCTTCAGCAGGCTACTCTAAACATTTCACCATTAACTCCGGAGTAAGACAAGGCTGCGTGCTTTCCCCTTTACTTGTCATCACATATATGAACAATATATGCAAATTAGCATGCCCAATCAAAGGAAGTATACCAACAAGGATGATAACAAACGATAACACAAAAGAGAACGAAATATACGTACCAGAAAACAGCAGAAGAGAGGAAGAAATAAATGAAATTATATTTGCAGACGGCCAAGTTCTGATACATGAAACAACTCTCTCTCTCTCTCTTTCTCTCTCTCTCTCTCTCTCTCTCTCTCTCTCTCTCTCTCTCTGCGATCAAGGCTCAATCAGAGTAGGATTCCAGACTCTCTCATGAAGTCAGCTGTCTGTTTAAGTGATTCGATTGCCCCATATAGTTTCTCTTCCAGGGAGGTGTGTGTGGACCACATTGCTCTTCTCAGGTCTGTGTACTGGGGGCAATCCTGAAGTACATGTTTTGTAGTCATATTGTCCAGTGTGCAGTGGCATAGGCTGGTTGTACCTATTTTGAATTTGGTGAACATGTAATTTCTCATTCTATTCTATGAAACAACCGAGGACCTGTAAGAACATATCAACAGGCTAAACAACACTTGTAAACAATACAAAATGAAGATCAACAAAAATAAAACCGAAGTAACGGAAATAACGAGAAAGAAAAAAAAACTAAACATCATATAGATAATACAACTCTGAAGCAAGTAGACAATTTTAAATATCTGTGTAGCACGTTAACACAAGACAATAACCAAGAGACAGAAATAGATATAAGGTGTAACAAAGCATGCTAAGTTATAGGCCAAGTATCAACACTATTGAAAAACAAAGCAATAACTACGGAAGCAAAAAGGGCAATATACAAATCAATGTTTCTACCAACTCTGTGCTATCAGTGCCAGAATTGGACGCTGGACTCTAGAACAATAAGAAAGATAACGACCACCGAAATGAAATGTGTCAGAAGAATGACAGGAAACAGCTTAATGGACAGAGTAAGAAACACTGACCTGAGGTAGAAACTCGAAATTGAACCAGCCATCGAATACATAAAGAAACAACATATAAATTTGTTCGGCCACGTAACAAGATAAAAAGAACTAACAATGACTCAAAGAGCCATAAACAAACGCTATGAAAACGTCAGATTAAGAGGAAGACCGAGAAATAGATGGATAAAGGGAATACTAGAGTCACTAGGAGGAATAACATCAGAAGAGGCCAACAGAAGAGCAAAGAATTGCAGATTGTATCTCCTCTCGACGCCAACCGCAATAGAGGAAGGATAGAAGAAGAAGAAGAAGAAGTAAAAGAAGAATTCTCTATCTAGAATGATAAACCTGCTAACGATAGATCATCGATTTCACTGCTGCAACATCGAATATCTATTCCTGACAGTGGTTTCCTTATCCAGATCACTCACTGCATAGTGAGAAGTCACGGGAGATTTCGAAGGCTACGGGAGTAATCTCAGTCAGAAAATCTAGAGGAAGGGAACCCAAGCCAGTCTGTGATGTATTATTCATCTTGAGTATCCGTGTAATTCTATTTTTGGTTCAGAGTACGACCTTCGAGAAACTTGAAAAAAAAGTGTCGAGATGGGGACTAATGCATTATGGGTATTACAGTAAACAGTACTATTTCCTTGTTACTCGCCCAGGCATAGTTAAAATAAAAAGTAAGGAGCCCCGTCACACAAAGAGCAGTATTGAGAATATGGTGTTAGTGACCATCATTTTTACAGAATTTCGGCACATGGTTTTTGGAGCAATTTGGTCGGTATTACGCCCGTACCGCTTTACTTTCTCAGAAATAAAATCCGAAATCCCATACCCATTTAAGGCTGGGTGAGCCCAGAAGCCGTCGATCAGATCGAATCCGACCTCTTATCAGTTCACTAACCGCTGAGCTATCGCGGCTCGCCCACGCATAGTAAACAACAGAAAATGTCAGTTCATTGTTTATAACACAGAAGAAAGAACACTTCTTCTCTTTATACCAGGCACATAGAACGACCTTTATCCTTTGTAGTCCAGCTGAGCTATCGCGGCTCGCCCACGCATAGTAAACAACAGAAAATGTCAGTTCATTGTTTATAACACAGAAGAAAGAACACTTCTTCTCTTTATACCAGGCACATAGAACGACCTTTATCCTTTGTAGTCCAGTTCACTCTGAGCTATCGCGGCTCGCCCACGCATAGTAAACAACAGAAAATGTCAGTTCATTGTTTATAATACAGAAGAAAGAACACTTCTTCTCTTTATACCAGGCACATAGAACGACCTTTCTTTGTTTTGGAGATGAGATATTAATTCGGATCATTCCACTGGCATGGGTGATTGCGCAATTATGGATGTTAATTCGTTTGCTGTGATACAGGGGCCTTCCATAACCAAATGGAACGACAGGACCTTGCTACCTGGATACAGCCTTTACAAAGATCGAGAATATTAGCAATATAGCCCTCACTGACACGGACCCTCAGAAACTACAGTTTGGTCTAGCAGGATAGGGATTTGGTCAGATATGAAATGTACAGCCTTTTCTAGGAGCGTTTAAACCCGAGCAGCCCCGCCTACAGGGAGTGGGTTATGACGTATACAGTAGACTCATTCGTTCTATAATCATCCCTAAAGAAACATCTGAGGGTATAATATCTCTAAAAATCGACTCAAAAGCTGGACTAATAAACATCATTAGGTCCAATTTACCAACAATGACAACAACAACAGAGAAGGAAGACAAATTATAGGAGATACTTTAGATGAAGGAGCCGCGATAGCTCAGTGGTTAGTGAACTGGACTACGAAGGACAAGAGGTCGGGTTTGATCCTAACCAACGGCTTCTGGGTTCCCCGAGCCTTAAATGGGTACCGGATTTTTTCTGGGAAAGTAAAGCGGCACAGGCGTAATACCTACCACATTATCACTAAACCATGTGTCGAAGGTCTGTAAAAATTATTGTCACTAACACCGTATTTCCTATACGCCACTTGGCGTGACGGGGGCTCTATTTTTTTTTTTTTTATTTCAGATGATCTTTGACTCAGTTTTCGTGTCAGGTCACCTAAATGCACTCATTGGATCTGACTATTACTGGTGGCCATCATGTCTAGGTATTCATGGCATTGGTAAAATGAATTAAAATGGTAAGAGACATGGAATGTTGAATCCATAAGAAGGTGTGCCGGACACATACTTTTTTTCTATTCCCATAGTAGCATAATCCAAACCAACACTGTGTTTCCTTCCTGAAGCAAAGTGAGCCGGACCAACGCTTTTGTTATGTTCCCAAAGTAACATGAGCCGGACCAACGCTATTGTTCTGTTCCCAAAGTTACATGAGCCGGACCAACGCTTTAATTCTGTTCCCAAAGTTACATGAGCCGGACCAACGCTTTTGTTCTGTTCCCAAATTAATATGAACCGGATCAACGCTTTTGTTCTGTTACGTAAGCCGGACCAACGCTTTTGTTCAGTTCCCAAAGTAACATGAGCCGGACCAACGCTTTAATTCTGTTCCCAAAGTTACATGAGCCGGACCAACGCTTTTTGTTCTGTTCCCAAAGTAACATGAGCCGGACCAACGCTTTAATTCTGTTCCCAAAGTTACATGAGCCGGACCAACGCTTTTTGTTCTGTTCCCAAAGTAACATGAGCCCGAACAAAGCTTTTGTTCTGTTCCCAAAGTAACATGAGCCCGACCAATACTTTTGTTCTGTTCCCAAAGTAACATGAGCCGGACCAACGCTTTTTTTTTCTGTTCCCAAAGTAACATGAGCCCGACCAATACTTTTGTTCTGTTTCCAAAGTAACATGAGCCCGACCAATACTTTTGTTCTGTTCCCAAAGTAACATGAGCCCGACCAATACTTTTGTTCTGTTCCCAAAGTAACATGAGCCCGACCAATACTTTTGTTCTGTTCCCAAAGTAACATGAGCCCGACCAATACTTTTGTTCTGTTCCCAAAGTAACATGAGCCCGACCAATACTTTTGCTCTGTTCCCAAAGTAACATGAGCCGGATCAACGTTTTGCTCTGTTCCCAAAGTAACATGAACCGGATAACCACTTTTGCTCTGTTCCCAAAGTAACATGAGCCGGACCAACGCTTTTTGTTCTGTTCCCAAAGTAACATGAGCCCGACCAATACTTTTTTTTCTTGCTATAACGACATGAGCCCGACCAATACTTTTTTCTCTTCCTATAACGACATGAGCCCGACCAATACTTTTTTCTCTTCCTATAACGACATGAGCCCGACCAATACTTTTTTTTCTTCCTATAACGACATGAGCCTGACCAATATTTTTTTTCTTCCTATAACGAAATGAGCCCGATCAATACTTTTTTTTCTTCCTACAACGACATGAGCCCGAACAATGTTTTTTTTCTTCCTATAACGACATGAGCCCGAACAATGTTTTTTTTTTCTTCCTATAGCGACATGAGTCCGACGAATACTTTATTTTTCTTCCTATAACGACATGAGCCCGACCAATACTTTTTTTTCTTCTTATAACAACATGAGCCCGACCAATACTTTTTTTTCTTCCAATGGCGACATGAGCCCGAACAATACTTTTTTTTCTTCTTATAACAACATGAGCCCGACCAATACTTTTTTTTCTTCCTATAACGACATAGATGATGGAGATAGATATATATAACTAAACATACTATAACAAAATATTTCTGCCCTCAAGAATAGGAAACAGTGTTAACCAAAATCAGGCACAAATTAATGTTATGAGATACCTCACAATAATATTTTGTAAAGAATCGGACAGAGAACGTTATAGACGTTTTGCGGATTTGTTTCTTTTCTAAACTGCTTATATTATTTTTAATATGTAATTTTACGGAGACCATGTCACTAGCAGTTACATTCCATTTCTTTTAGTTTTTGCAAATAAATTCAAATGTCAAAACAAATGAAGAATTAGCGGGATATTTAAGCTTTTACAGAAACATTAAGTGTTCACGTCACAGAACGAACACAATTACATCTGTTATGTTTTGAAGAGCTGTATTGATATTTCCGTTATTCGTTGTTCTTGAGACGTACAGTTTAAAACGCAACAGTCTTGGCAGTTTCATAGGTGCTGCTCACTCGATTGCACAAGATGACGGCGGGTATGTATAGCAGTAGTTCCTGAGATTTGTTCTTGACTGAGATTGGTCGTGATTTTGACAATCTAACTCACCAGGTAGTTTTGTTAGGGATCTAGGTTTCTTTACTATATCTCGCCACTAGTAATCTTAAAGTCAAACACATAATTTGTCCCACATTGTGTATATCCGCCTCTGACTGTGCCGCCGCTAAGCCTCACCAGTGACAATCTTAAAGACGTACACAACATCTGCCCCAGTTTGTGAAATCCGCCTCTGAGTACATCTCTTCTAAACCTACCAGTGGCATTCCTAAAGAAATACACAACATCTGTCTCACATTGTGCATTTTCGTCTCTGAATGTATCTCTTCTGAGCCTCGCTAGTGACAATCTTAAAATCTGCCACACGCCGTGCATATCCGCCTCTGCCTATATCTCGTATAAACATAGCCAGTGACACTATTAAAGATACCAACAACATCTGCCCTACGTTTTGCACATCGTCTTTCAATCTATCTCTTCTAAACTTTGCATCAACTTTGTGCTAGAATTAGAAAAACAAAACGTCATCTTAACTTCTACACAGCCTCACAACTGCCATAATAATGTGAAAGTGCACGTATCTTAAAGAGGGGTTATTAAGTTAGCTTGCATTTCTTCTTTGCCCGCTCCACTTCTCAATTTAATTTTTTATCAAGCTATGATATTTTAGCCTATAAAATATGTCTTAGAGTACAGTTATGAACTTTGTTACTCTTCCAATTCATCATCATCATCAAGTACCGAGTCTGCTGGCGTAGGTGATTATGTATCTCCTAAACTTTCGATCTCGGCAGCTATTTATCATTACTGTTGTTGACCTTCTCCCAAGCCATTCTCTTAAGCTTTCTGTTATTTTTTTCTCATTGTTTTCCCCTTTCTCTTCGTCCCTCAATTTTTCCAGTTGTAACAATATATTTCAGTTGTTCTCTTCTCATTATTCTCAGCCAAAAAAAATGATGATTGTTTCTTCCTAATATTGGAAATTAGCTCTCTTTTTGCTTTGACTTCTCTCAGAACATCTTCATTACTCTTCTTAGCTGTCCATGGAACTCTCAACATTCTTCTGTAAAACTACATTTCAACAGACTCCAGTGATTTTCTTGTCTGTTGTCCTATTGTCCATGATTCGCACCCATACGTTAAGACTGGCTCTACGTAACATTTAAGAACTCTTTTTCGTGTTTCTATCGTCAAAAATGTATTGCATTGTATCTTCCTCATTTTTTGGAAAGCTACGTATTTCCAATTATCCTCTTTTAAATGCTACCATTCCTCTATGCTCTGGTCCTTTGCTGTGACTACTCTGTATATATATATATATATATATATATATATATATAAATACATACTTCGTTATGGGTACACGAGTAACAAACACCTGTCCTACATTGTGTGCATATCCTCGTATGTGACAATCTTAGACAAAAACATCCCTCTGTCCCACCAAGCATGTATCCGCCTCTGATCTCCGCTAAACATCGTCAGTAACAATCATAAAGGCGCACAAATCTGCATTTTATGGCAACTATCCGACTCTGACTGCATCTATGATATGCTTCGTTGGTGGAAATCTTCAAGAAGCACACAAAATGTGCCCCAAATTGGGAATATCCGCCTCTGACTGCATCTGTCCTTTTATTATTCACATGTTTCACTTGACTTGTCTAGCACGAAAATTTGTTATTTTTATAGGTTATGGTTCCCGATATTGTTATAGTTTATGGTTACCGATATTGTTATAGTTTATGGTTCCCGATATTGTTATAGATTCTGGTTCCTGTTACTGCTATAGTTTACAGTTCCTGTTATTGTTATAGGTTATATTTTCCGTTATTGTTATTGTTTATGGTTCCTGTTATTGTTATAATTGATTGTTCCTGTTTTTGTTATAGTTTACAGTTCCCGTTATTGTGATAGGTTATGGTTCCTGTTATTGTTACATGTTATGGTTCCTGTTATTGTTGTAGTATATGGTTACCGTTATTTTTATAGTTTATGTTTCCCGTGTTTTGTATAGTTTATGGTTCCTGTTATTGGCATAGTTTATTGTCCATGTATTGTTATATTTTATGGTCCTCGATATTGTTATAGTTTATAGTTCCCGTTATTATTATAGGTTACGGTTCCTGTTATTGTTATAGGTTATGGTTCCTGTTATTGTTATAAGTTATAATTCCCGTTATTGTTATAGGTTATGGTTCCTGTTATTGTTATAGTCTATAATTCATGTTATTTTTATAGGTTATGGTTCCTGTTATTGTTATAGGTTATTGTTCCTGTTATTGTTATGGGTTATGGTTCCTGTTATTGTTATAGATCATGGATCCTGTTATTGCTATAGTTAATGGTTCCTGTTATTGTTATAGGTTATGATCCATGTTATTGTTATAGATCATGGGTCCTGTTATTGCTATAGTTAATGGTTCCTGTTATTGTTATAGGTTATGATCCATGTTATTGTTATAGATTATGGTTCCTGCTATTGTTATAGTGTATAGTTCATTTTATGTGTACAGTTTATGGTTCCCGTTATTGTTATAATTTATGATTCCCGTTATTGTTATAATGTATGGTTCTCATTATTGTTATAGTTTTTTGTCCTCGTTATTTTTACAGTTTCTAGCCATCCTTAATATTATACTTATTGTCGCAGTTATTGTGTATTATGATATCCATTATTGCTATTGCTTATGGTTCAGTGGCGTATTCTCCATGCTACCGCAGCTACCGCCGGTAGCCTGAACATATTAATGAAATACAAAAGGAAATGATTATTTATTATATTTTGTTTATAATTATATTACAAATTTTCGAATATTCTATTACACATTTCGCAGGCCAATAAGATTTATTTGCTTTGATTTGCATTTATTAAAGCAAGGTTTTCCTATGGCTACTATAACGTTTGTGAATTAAACCGAAACTACTCTAAGAGTACACGAAGCCGCTAATAAGTAGCGGTACAGTCCTCTTCTCTCCGACATTAGAATTAATGACCTTGACATTCAAAAATTCCCGTCAAAATGATACGTCAAATCTACCGCTAGGGGAATGCGGTTTCGTATGTTATTTTTTGCTCCAGCCCATCAGAATCGTCACAAAGTGAAAGTGAAACTATGTCTGATTACCGGACCTTCCTAACCAATTTATAATTACGTTATGCGCATCAGCATCTGTAGAAACCAGAATACGCTACTGTTATGGTTCATGTTATTGTTTATTGCCAACGTTAACTGTTATGATTTATTAAGGGGTTAAGGCAAAGAAATGCAAGTGAATGCATAAAAATGCGAAGCTGATCGGTGTGAACCCTTCCACACATATGATTGTCCCCGTATGGATGTGCACATGCATGTATGTGTTCATATGCACGGGTATTGGTGTATATATATGTATACGCATATACATGCATGTATATGTGCTCTTGCTTGTTTGCATACACATGTATGTGTGTATATGTATGTGTATGTTGATATGTATTAGTACGTGCACGTCTTCTTGCACGTGTACATATGTATACACGCATCGTTGTGTGTGTATACATGTATTTATGGGCCCTTAGATACTTTCAGATATTGCCTGTGCCTTTGTAATCGACGTACCTAGATAGCGTTCCCCCCACTCGTGTATTTTTAGAACACTTCACCTCTGACCACAGGGTATAAATTACAGCTACACCCGTGAGCAATTCCTTTCCTAGCCTGACCACAGTCCACTACACACAGGGAAGTCAACATATTTCGATTATTATTTTCTTTTCGATGTTTCATTACTAGTTAGCTATGTAGAATTAGTTTTATTTATTCACATATCTGTGTGTGTATGTTATTTGTTTGGTCCTGCTGAAGGCCTATTGAGCCGAAACGTCGTTCGAATCTGTGTCGTCTACTAATCACGTAAAGCTTCTAACATACTATTTTTTCTTTTTTTTTCAATTTTTCATATGATTTATTAACCTTGTTATTTTTGTTCTTCAGTGGTCTCATTATTGTAATGTTTTAACTCCTCGTTATTGGTTTTGTGTTGGTCTTACTTTTATCTATCGTTTAAGGTCGTCATCATTGTTATGCATTATAATCCTCTTTACCATTATGTTTTATGTTCCTTGTTATTTCCTTGCTTTATGGAACACTCTTTTATGTTATGGTTTATGGTGCACTTTATTGTTATGGTTTATGATATTATTTATTGTTATGGCCCTAGTTAATAGTTATTGCAATAATTTATGAAAACAGCTATAGTTATCGCATATTGTCCCAGTTATTACAAAAGTTTAAGGTCATCATTTTGGCTATAAAAAACATCAACTTTCATTGCACCGCCCAAAAAGAATTGTGCATTTGAATACCATAATTTTAGAATAATAAGCCTAATGAGCCAGGTAACGCAAATTTTGCCAAACATTTTACAATTAATGATTCAGAATAAAATCAATATTGATTAAGACGAGCAGCAAGATGGATTTAGGACAAATTGAGACAAAAGAAGCCATATTTTGCATGAGAACGTTGCTGTGTTGGTTTTTGTTCTAAGGTCGCCGTGTTAAGGAATGTTGGTTTTTGTTATAAGGTTGGAGTGTCGTGGAATGTTGGTTTTTGTTATAAGGTTGGAGTGTCGTGGAATGTTGGTTTTTGTTATAAGGTTGGAGTGTCGTGGAATTTTGGTTTTTGTTATAAGGTTGGAGTGTCGTGGAATGTTGGTTTTTGTTATCAGGTTGGAGTGTCATGGAATGTTGGTTTTTGTTATAAGGTTGCAGTGTCGTGGAATGTTGGTTTTTGTTATAAGGTTGCCGTGTCGAGGAATGTTGGTTTTTGTTATAAGGTTGGAGTGTCAAGAAATGTTGGTTTTTGTTATAAGGTTATATTGTCAAGAAATGTTGGTTTTTGTTATAAGGTTGGAGTGTCAAGAAATTTTGGTTTTTGTTATAAGGTTGCAGTGTCAAGAAATGTTGGTTTTTGTTATAAGGTTACCGTGTCGAGGAATGTTGGTTTTTGTTATAAGATTACCGTGTCGAGGAATGTTGGTTTTTGTTATAAGGTTACCGTGTCGAGGAATGTTGGTTTTTGTTATAAGGTTGGAGTGTCAAGAAATGTTGGTTTTTGTTATAAGTTTGCAGTGTCAAGAAATGTTGGTTTTTGTTATAAGGTTACCGTGTCGAGGAATGTTGGTTTTTGTTATAAGGTTGGAGTGTCAAGAAATGTTGGTTTTTGTTATAAGGTTGCAGTGTCAAGAAATGTTGGTTTTTGTTATAAGGTTGCAGTGTCAAGAAATGTTGGTTTTTGTTATAAGGTTGCAGTGTCAAGAAATGTTGGTTTTTGTTATAAGGTTACCGTGTCGAAGAATGTAAGTTAGTCATGTAAAATTGATGTGCTGAATAATATAGGTTTTTTTTTTATAAAAGTGATGTGTAGAATAATGTAGATTTAACTTACAATAACGCTGTTCCGATGAATGTATGTTTTTCCTGTAAGATTGCTGTAACGTGTAACTTAGGTGTTTCTGATAAGATTCCTGCATCGAGTGTTACAGGATGTTGAATTATTTAATTGTCTTGATGTTATTTTTGTTATTGTTCATTGTACACAACGTAGTCAACACAATCATCACAGACTTCCTCATTTATTATAAATCATAATCATGTTTATTGATCTTTTATCGTGGCACGTGATACATAATAGTTGGTGCACTTCTCATAGAATTAATTTTCTTTAGTTCTGGACATCTCAGAGGCTACCGCCGGTTGATATAATTTGTCCACAAGTGCTTATCTTATACATTACTCTCCCTCTCTCTTTCTCTCTCTCTCTCTCAAGTCGTAAGTAATGAAACACTCTCAAAACACTTTCACAGCAACTAAATGTTTATGTGTTATAATTCACTTGTTCTGGTTCTGTCTACTGCTCCACTAATTTCTTAAGTCAGTGATATCTTTCCTACTCTATAATCTGTTACTTAATAACTTCTCAACTAACTTAAGAATACAAACTGTTGATCTTCTACATCGATTTATTATCCTTTAACTATGTCCGTTGATCTTCTTAATACATTTATTATCCTTTAACAATGTCCGTCGATCTTCTTCCATTTATTATCCTTTATCTATGTCCATTGATCTTCTTCTTCCATTTATTATCCTTTATCTATGTCCATTGATCTTCTTCTTCCATTTATTATCATTTAACTATGTCCATTGATCTTCTTCCATTTATTATCATTTAACTGTGTCCATTGATATTCCTCTTCCATTTATTATCATTTAACTGTGTCCATTGATCTTTTCTTCCATTTATTATCATTTAACTATGCCCATTGATCTTCTTCTTCCATTTATTACCCTTTTAGCTATGTCCATTGATATTCCTCTTCCATTTATTATCATTTAACTATGACCATTGATCTTCTTCCATTTATTATCCTTTATCTATGTCCATTGATCTTCTTCTTCCATTTATTATCCTTTAACTATGTCCGTTGATCTTCTTCCGTTTATTATCTTTTAACAATGTCTGTTGATCATCTTCATCGATTTAGTATTCTTTAACTATGTCCGTTGATCTTCTCCTTCCATTTATTATCCTTTAACAATGTCTGTCGATCTTCTTCCATTTATTATCCTTTAACTATGTCCATTGATCTTCTTCTTCCAGTTATTATCCTTTAACAAGTTCCGTTGAGCTTCTTCTTCCATTATCCTTTAACAAGTTCTGTTGAGCTTCTTCTTCCATTTATTATCATTTAACGGTGCCCATTGATCTTCTTCTTCCATTTATTATCATGTAACTGTGTCCATTGATCTTCTTCTTCCATTTATTATCATTTAACTATGCCCATTGCTCTTCTTCTTCCATTTATTATCCTTTATCTATGTCCATTGATCTTCTTCTTCCATTTATTATCATTTAACTATGCCCATTGATCTTCTTCTTCCATTTATTATCATTTAACTATGTCCATTGATCTTCTTCCATTTATTATCATTTAACTGTGTCCATTGATATTCCTCTTCCATTTATTATCATTTAACTGTGTCCATTGATCTTTTCTTTTATTTAGTATCAGTTAACTATGTCCATTGATCTTCTTCTTCCATTTATTACCCTTTTAGCTATGTCCATTGATATTCCTCTTCCATTTATTATCATTTAACTATGTCCGTTGATCTTCTTCCATTTATTACCCTTTAGCTATGTCCGTTGATCTTCTACTTCCATTTATTACCCTTTTAGCTATGTCCGTTTATCATTTCCTTTCTAAAGTAAGAATTCAATCTTTGCACAAAAGTGAAACGTTTTTGACCTTCTTCCCCAGAGATCAGCTTCTGCTATGCTTTTAGACATTTAGACCAGCCTGGGCCACGGATAAGACGTCGCGGTTGAGTTGCTCCTCGGTTCTTGATAGCTTATCATGCAGTGTTATCTCTGTGGGCCATATTTGTGTTCTTCGTGTGTGGAGAGTGCTGTAATCATGTCAGATATGATCCGGAGTTTTCTGGTTGCTCCACAGTCGTATGTTACAATGTTTGTGAGTCATATCTTGTGTATGTGTTCTCTGAGACCACTGTGACCTGTTCTGAGTCTGAATATCTTGGTCTGCTCATGACCGCTGAGTGTGTTTAAGCTGTCATGTTCTGGTTCATATTTTCCGTAAAACTCGTTATATTCTGTTTTCCTTGTTTGATCAGAGATTAGATTATCTTTATTTCTTTGTGGCTCTGGTGTTGATTGGGCTGTTGAAGGCTCCCACCTGCCTTTGTGGGTCATCTGCTTTCTCGTATCCAGAGATGCCAAAATGTGCTTGTGTCCACTGCAGAACTAATTTTGTCCTTTCCGGCAGGAAAAATACGTTATTCTTTATTTATTGGTTGAGTCCGTCCTGTTTTGGGCTTGTCATTGCTTGTACGACTGACTTTGCATCATGGAGAATTACATTCTCTGGTCTTAGGACCTATTGTGTGTTGATAGTTTGTAGGCTGTGGTGTCATTGTCTCTGCCGTGAAGTTTATGAACCTGTCTCCAGGTTGAAGAGATTATGGCTCTGTCTTTTCACTTCTGTAGGTTGTGCAGATGCAACTGCATCCCTTCTTTGAGGCTTCAATTGTGGCTTTATCCAACTCTGAGTACTCGTGTACATAAATCATACAACGTATGTTTTAGACCCCATGTCGTTGTCCAGTTTTCTACGTTCTCCATTGTTTCGTGGAGGAGATAAGATGCTGTTTTGACGTGTTCTATGGCTGCCCAGATTGTAAAGTCATCTACGAGTTTGCTGTTGGAAACTTGTTGGTGGCAGCGTTGTGTTACGTCATTTATGTATATTAGAAAGAGTGTGGGTGCTATATGACTTGGCAGAGGGACCCTTTCTGGCAATGTCACTGACTTGCTAAGATGATTGGTTTTTTCACTCTGGTGTTTTTATGGAATAGGTAGTCTTTGGTCCAGGAGAACATGTTTTGTGTTGACTCCTGCTTGTAGGACTTTCAGCTCCAAACCTTCTTTCCATCAAGTGTCAAAGGCATGACAGAGATAAAAGAAAATAGCCATTCATTTCTTGCTTCTCAAAATTGTCTATATCTTGTATGAGATATGTCAGTTGGTCCTTTGAACTTCTGTTTTGTCTGTGTCCTCTTTGTATAGTTGCCAGGAGTGAGTTGGTTTCCAAGTACCAGATAAGCCTTCTGTTGATCATCCTCTCCATCAGTTCTCCTACACACTTGAGGGGGCTGCTTGCTGGGACCGTAATTTTGGTGATCTTGTTTTTGTTCTTTCCTTGTTCTAAGATAGGACCTTCCTCCAGGTTGATGGGACCTGTTCTGAGTTCGAACTTTGATTAAAGATTAAATGGAAAAACCATTCGACGACGGGACCCATGTTTTTGAGGAATTCATGTGAAATACCGTCAGTCCCCAAATCCCTTTCTCTTCCTTAAGTTTAATATTTCTTCATCTAACTCCTGTCGACTGAACTTGGCTCTCTTGCTCTCTGCTGGTATTCTTGCTCTTGATTATTTCTGAAGTAACTTTGGTTTCCTCCCTTACTTCTTTGCCTCCTTCTGGTGAATTATATATTTTACTTTCTCATTTTTGTCAGTAGATCCCCTCCTGCCTTGTTGGTAACAAAGTTAATGTATATGACAAATACTACCTTTTTCTTTCATGTTTCTCCCTTTTAGCCTTTTCATAAGGTTCCATTGTTTGTCTATGTCTTCTCTAGGTTGAATTTGGCTGTTTTGTCGTGTCACTTCTATACATGCTTTTCTTTCTCTGCTTTAATCTTCCTGTAAAGGTACGAGACTTTAATCGTTGTCTTAGCACGCGCGTTTTCACCCATATGTGCTCAGCCGCCTATCAATATTTTTTTGAGACTTCTGGATAGTGTCGCTTCATGCATCGAAACTCACGATGCTATGCGTATTTCCGCTTCTTCCCAGAGTAATACCCTGGTACCCACATCTGCCAACGGCTGGGTCGACCGTGGGGGTATTTTTTTGCCAACCACGAATACAAGTCACACTGCTTTCAGCAGGGATCGAACACAGCTTGTCCGAAAGTTGGTAGCAAAGTCGAGTGGTTTTTCCAATTAGGCTACCGAGGTCCCCAATCTTCCTGTACATGACGCTTTTTCCATCTGTGTTATTATTTCTCTTGTGTTGTGAGAAGTTGTTGAGTTCAGTGTAAAGTTCTTCGAGGTTTTTGGTTGAAAAGGGTTGATAGCCCCTTTTTTCTGATCCTAGGGATATTTTCTCCTGCGGTTTCTATCCAATATTATGGCTATCCGTTGTCAAGAGTACCTAATATATATATATATATATATATATATATATATATATATATATATATATATATATACCTAATATAATTATATCAGCTCTTCAAAGCGCTGTCATATTTTTTTTTCATTAAATCATTCACGCTTCAACTATAAAATCTAAGAAAACAACCATTGCAATTTAATATTAATTTCAATAAAGAAAGAAGAATCAGACAACACAAATTACAAGGGTCGATCGAGAAGTTTATTACTCTATTTTAGCACAGACGCCTCACGATACACACCTGTATCAGCTTCTCGATATTTTTTGTCTTTAACTCAGTACCATGTGCGAGCCACGTTCAGGGGAACATTGCTACCAACAGTAAGTCTTTGCAATAATGCAAAACGAAATCGGTTTCAATAAGGAATTTATTTTTTGCACATGCAAAACATTTTGACTGAGCTTCGTAACATCAGATCAAGGTAAAGTAATAAAAATAATGTAAAATAAAGTGTCCATTGCGGGCAAGCCGTACATAACTTTTAGGGGATCAGTAGTTAATTTGTTTTCCTATCGTGGCCTTAGACCGCCATGTTTAAACTTGACCCACTTGTCCATAAGGACAGGGATCGTGTACAGAAGTGGGTTTGCTGCAGAGTTTATGGGAAGAACGATAACCGTTGTCCACGCGTAAACATCATTGCTGATCTCACGTCCGACAAGAGACAATAAAGCCATGAATCCTATAGGAAACCAACAGAGAAAATTGGACAGAGCTACCAGAGACAACTGTTTGGCCACTATTATATCTTCCGCCCGTCGGGGAGACGTGCTTGACGCTGTCCGAGTAATTCTGTTCTCGGACATGGCTCGATAGATGGCTCTTTGACTGTAAGCAAGGACGAGACACAGGAAACAGTTGAGAACAATAAATACGCCAAATGAGAACTCCCAGCCCTTGAGACGTTTAGTTGTCAAAGGTAAACCTAGACACATAGCATTAGATGAATATATTTCAAACCTGAACACAGTTGGAGTCAGAGCAAGAAGGAAACCAATGATCCAAGACAAAAGTAGAACGATCATTTTAGCAAGTTCAGATAACTTGACTTGACCAAATGGAAACTTGATGATCAAAAACCTGTCCAAAGTGATTAAGAAAACAAAGAATGTTGATGTTTCACTAGAGAGAGTAGCCAGGAAACCAGCAAGTCTACATACAATACTTTCTCTCCAGGTCTTGTCATACAGAACATAAATGTCACGATAGTTATAATCCGCTCCAGCAATAATGAACAGATAGACTCCCATAATAAAGTCAGATACACCCAAGTTTGTTACAAACAGCCCGTAACCTGTTCTGAGAACTGACCTGTCCCAGATTACACGATAAACAATAACTGTCGTGTTACCAAGAACAGCAAGAACAGCGACCACCCAGAGAAGAACGCGCTGAACATTGACCGCTATCAGATCAAAACAAGAAGAAATGGCGTCGTCAGGGGCGTGGCACGTGTAGTATGGGATGTTTGGTCCTCTGATCTGTGGGCAACACAGTTGAAACCTGTCAGTGTACAGATGTTGACCAATAGTGAGACCGTTAAAGAAATCTTCATAGAAATTATCTATAAACAGTCCACGTACCTCAAGTGTCTGCAAGATTAAGTTCGAATAAAATGTGTTTTCATGAAAACCAGATATGAACGTAAAGCTCAAGTTTAAATGTTTCAAGATCGGTAACCCTTTCAGCACAGACCGATCTAAGTGAGACAGAGATGTATGGGAGAGGTCGAGTATTTCCAGACTCAAGTGTCTTGAAATACCAACCAAATGAAGATCTCTATTAAAGGACAAGTTTAAATGACGAAATGTGTAATTGAGATCAGTTTCATATTTCTGTATCTCATTGTAACTGAGATCTAGCCATATAACAGTGCCTATATTCGCGAAAGTGAGGTTTCTAATTTTACAATTAGATAAAACTAATGTATGAGTTCTTGCTTCGACCGCCTTTATCCCTATGTAAGGTACATTCTGGATGTCAACCCCGGACAAGTTGACGTATCTGGCTCTTTGGTCAAGGAAGAACATATCTTTAAGAGTAATTGGTTTGTCATATTTAGATACAGTGACAGTTCCCGCAACACAGCGCAAACCTTCAGCACATGTCACGTAACAATCTATCTCGTCGTCTCCGTGTGGACAGTCAGAATGTCCGTCACAAACTAGGTCAAGATATAGACAAATTTTGCTATCCCAACAGGCAAAGTTTCCGGTACACGGGTCAATACTAAAACTGTTTTCGTCTTCTCCTGCAGGACAATCCATTTTTCTATTAAGAACGTAATGTTGAGGGATACAGTAGGTGTTAGGACATTTAACATAGTTTTCTGGGCACTTAAACTGTGTGCAGTCCTTAAGATGGGACATGTCTCTACATCCCAGAACAGCGCCGTATTCATCTGTGACGTAGACACACCTGGGAGCCCACATACGATGCCCCAATATGTTGTAACAAGAGTTTACTGTTTCCAGCTTGCCTACAGTCTTATCCAACTTACTATCAGAACAGTCCGTGTTTCCGTCGTTGAGCTGGGAGAATTGAATACAATCATGTTCACGGTTACAGATGAAAGCGCACGTCATGTTTTGCTGCAGATAGCTGTTATAGACTTTACTTTCATCGTTGACTTCCTTCCCTGAGCTGTCCTCACAAACAAGACAGTCCGCTTCGCCATCATTAACCCACTGTACCATTAGACAAGAACCGTCACAACAAAATATGCCAGGACAAAAGAGCTGGATATCTTCAACCAACTTACTGTTATCTGTATAAATAAACAGGCCATTATAACATCTGTCTTCGTCCAGCCCGTCCCTGCACTGTTTGATACCGTCACAGACAAGTTGGTAGGAAATGTATCTTGGAAGACCAGCATTCTCCCCACAGTCAAACAGGGGAAACAATCCACTTCTTGTTTCTTTATACAATTTCTGAAATTCCTTGTCGGCAATGAATGTTGACACAGACACAATATTACTTCTATAACTCACAAAATCTCCTTTAGCTAAAGCTTGACTCGAGCTCTCATTCGTGGCTGGTTGTATTCTCATCCGATTCTTCTTCTCAAGTTTTCTAGGAAGCACCATCTTACACAATTTCAGTGATTTAAATTCAACCTTGCAAGCAACATCTGTCCATCCTTCTACCAGCCGATCTTTCCTATCAGAGAAGTTCGTGCCGTTGTCGAGACTCTCCCATCTAAACTGCCACGCGCTGCAGGTTCTAAACGATGCACCAGATGGTTTCCCAGGCAACCAGTTGTTGACTACCAAGGCGCGGTGGCCAGCTTCATATTCAGGCAACCAATGAAATCGTTTTGGAACATCTGTTAAATTCCTATACAGCCCAATATAAACATAAAGTTGAGAGTGCTCGTCTAAATGTTTCTTTTGAATTGCGTGTTTCTCCACGTAAGACGTCAGCATGTTCTTCAAGAAGGTCGTCTCTTCATATGTTTCTATGACCACCAAAAGACCTTGTTCTTTAGAGCACTTTTGGAAAGCCTGAGCCCACGAGGTTTTCATGAACTCCTGACTATAGCACGACAGACTGCCGTCACTGTGTTCAAAAGGCAGCCATCCTGTCAAACATTGTCTACACATAGCCATTATTATAGTCATGCTGTCTACACGGCGGTGTTCAAGTGGTAAAATGAGAACATCGCCGAAGTAAACAGTGTAACCGGGAGTACATTTCTCCATACCAGTTATCACAACCAGATTCTTGACGCCCGTATTTGATTGGCTAACAATTTGAGTAATATTGTCGACGTCATTCTGAGATAAATCTGTCACTCCCAGGAATATAATAGCAACATGGGTCGCGTTTTTCCTGACTCCGCCCATCTCAGAAAACAACAAATGAACAAATTGCAGTTTTAATTCAAGAATCTCATCTTGAGACTTGTCTGCCATATTTAAACTGTAGCAAGATCTTTCTTCTTCGTAGTCTATTTGTCGTTGCTGCTCTACAGTTGAAAAGAAGTACCAGGAGTTATAATTCCTGTTCATATTTTCTTCCTGACTGCATTGGAACGCTTCATAAAACATTACTCTCGGACTTAATCTGTTTACGTCAGATTCGGTCAGAATGTGCTTGATCAAATAGTCCCACAAAAATATGGAGGCGAAATGGAAATTAATAGTCCGATCAGTATCGTAATACAGCGCAAGAATATCCAGCTCTTGAGTGGAACAGTTTTCTAAAGGAAAGTGACCGGGCTCACATCCTGTAATCACTGGGGAATATATGCAAATGTTGATTTATTTAATATAAGAAAAATAAAACATGATATTACAAGCATTTTACGAGGTATATTTATTTTAAAATGTGATATAATACATTTATACACAACTGTATATAGCTTAATTGTGTACACCATTAATATTATTATATTTGGCCAATGCCTATTTTTATTGGTGGCACTCTTCAGCCTGGGGGCAATGAAAATGAATCGTAAAATATCCTGGCTCACTTTTGCTTTCTAAAAATGTCATATTTTGTCTCTTGTAACATCATCTCGTCCATCTCAGTGAAAGAAAGCCACTGTCTTGTCGGTAGAAAAAAACACTTCAAACACACTTTAAAGATGTTTTTAAGAATTTTTTTGTAATTCTTTATGGATTGAGTAAAACTGTCCATTATGGCGCTATATCATTACTTGAGTTTGCATCTCAAAGTTAACTATGGCGCTATATCCTTACTTGAGTTTGCATCTCTAAGTTAACTATGGCGCAATATCATTACTTACGCTCGCATCTCTAAGTTCACTATGGCGCTATATCATCATTTGAGCTTGCATCTATAAGTTCACTATGGCGCTATATCATTACTTGAGCCAGCATCTCTAAGTTCACTATGGCGCTATATCATTACTTGAGCCAGCATCTCTAAGTTCACTATGGCTTTATATCATCACTTGAGCTCGCATCTCTAAGTTCACTATGGCGCTATATCATCATTTGAGCTTGCATCTCTAAGTTCACTATGGCGCTATATCATTATTTGAGCCAGCATCTCTAAGTTCACTATGGCGCTATATCATCATTTGAGCTTGCATCTCTAAGTTCACTATGGTGCTATATCATCATTTGAGCTCGCATCTCTAAGTTCACTATGGCGCTATATCATCACTTGAGCCAGCATCTCTAAGTTAACTATAGCGCTATATCATTACTTGAGCCAGGATCTCTAAGTTCACTATGGCGCTATATCATCACTTGATCTCGCATCTCTAAGTTCACTATGACGCTATATCATCACTTGAGCTCGCATCTCTAAGTTCACTATGATGTTATATCATCACTTGAGCCTGCATCTCAAAGTTCACTATGACGATATATCATCACTTGAGCCTGCATCTCAAAGTTCACTATGACGTTATATCATCAATTGAGCTCTTATCTCTAAGTTCACTATGACGTTATATCATCACATGAGCCTGCATCTCTAAGTTCACTATGACGTTATATCATCACATGAGCCTGCATCTCTAAGTTCACTATGACGTTATATCTTCACATGAGCCTGCATCTATAAGTTCACTATGACGTTATATCATCACATTAGCCTGCATCTCTAAGTTCACTATGACGTTATCTCATCACATGAGCCTGCATCTCTAAGTTCACTATGACGTTATCTCATCACATGAGTCTGCTTCTCTAAGTTCACTATGACGTTATATCATCACTTGATCTTGCATCTATAAGTTCACACTGACGTTATATCATCACTTGAGTCTGCATCTCTAAGAAATAGTAAGAGCCACACATATTTCTCGGTGCTAGAAAAGATAGGCAGATCAGCATCCACATCGTCAAACCTTGAACATGTTTCATATGTGGCAAGGTTTTCTATATTTTATATTCATCTCAGCAACACACGAGCTAGATCCTTTAAAAGGTTGAAGTTGTTCTCATTTGCTCCTGACATGATCGGCTTCAATTAAACCTTAAATATTTATACTAGACGATGTTTGACACACAACTCCCGTTGAGACATTTAGCAGAAGAGATGACAGAGCATAATTACAATCTAGACATAACTTTCTCAGAGCTAAGGAAAGAAATGTATTTCCTAAATTAAAAACAAGCCTTTATCGAGATGAGAGGGTGGTTGAAGATAAGAGCGTGTGGTTGAAGAGAAGAACAGGTGGTTGAAGAAAATAACTGGTGGATGAAGAGAAGAGCGGGTGGTTGAAGAGAAGAGCAGGTGGTTGAAGAGAAGAGCGGGTGGTTGTAGAGAAGAGCGGTGGTTGAAGAGAAGAGCGGGTGGTTGAAGAAAAGAGCGGGTGGTTGAAGAAAAGAGCTGATGGATAACGGGAAGAGCGTGTGATTGAAGAGAAGACCGGGTGGTTGAAGAAATGAGCGCGTGGATGAAGAGAAGACCGGGTGGATGAAGAGAAGAGCGGGTGATTGTGGAGTAGAGCGTGTGGATGAAGACAAGACCGGGTGGATGAAGAGAAGAGCGGGTGGTTGTGGAGAAGAGCGGGTGGATGAAGAGAAGAGTGAGTGCTTGAAGAGAAGAGCGGGTTATTGAAGAGAAGAGTGGGTGGTTGAAGAGAAGAGCGGGTGCTTGAAGAGAAGAGCGGGTTGTTGAAGAGAAGAGCGGGTGGTTGAAGAGATGAGCGGGTTGTTGAAGACAAGATCTGGTGGATGTAGAGAAGAGCGGGTGATTGAAGAGATGAGCGGGTTGTTGAAGAGAAGAGGGGGTGGTTGAAGAAAAGATCCGGTGGATGAAGAGAAGAGCGGGTTGTTGAAGAGAAGAGGGGGTGATTGAAGACAAGATCTGGTGGATGTGGAGAAGAGCGGGTTGTTGAAGAGAAGAGGGGGTGATTGAAGACAAGATCTGGTGGATGTGGAGAAGAGCGGGTGATTGAAGAGATGAGCGGGTTGTTGAAGAGAAGAGGGGGTGATTGAAGAGATGAACGGGTTGTTGAAGAAAAGAGCGGGTTGTTGAAGACAAGATCTGGTGGATGAAGAGAAGAGCGGGTGGTTGTGGAGAAGAGCGTGTGGATGAAGACAAGACCGGTTGGATGAATTTAAGTGTTCTACAAGTTGGATATTACATTGTTCCATTAATTTGATGTTAAGTGTTCTACAAGTTGGTTATTACATTGTTCCATTAATTTGATGTTACAGTGATCTACAAGTTGGATATTACATTGTTCCATTAATTTAATGTTACAGTGTTCTACACGTTGGATATTACATTGTTCCATTAATTTGATGTTACAGTGTTCTATACGTTGGATATTACATTGTTCCATTAATTTAATGTTACAGTGTTCTACAAGTTGGATATTACATTGTTCCATTAATTTAATGTTACAGTGTTCTACACGTTGGATATTACATTGTTCCATTAATTTGATGTAACAGTGTTCTACAGATTGGATATTACATTGTTCCATTAATTTGATGTCACCGTGTTCTACCAGTTTGACTTTATATTGCTCTACCAGTTGGGTATTATAGTGTTCTGCCTTTTCAATATTATATAGTTATATCAGTTGGTATTACAGTGCTCCCCCAATTGGGTATTATATTATTCCTTCAGTTTGGTACCATAGTATTATACGAGTACAGGATTATAATATTCTTTAAATGTAGTATTATAGTTTTCTACCATTTGGCTATTAAATTGTTCTATCAGTTGGGTATTATAGTGTTCTACAATTTGGCTATTAAATTGTTCTATCAGTTGGGTATTATAGTGTTCTACAATTTGGCTATTAAATTGTTCTATCAGTTGGGTATTATAGTGTTCTACAATTTGGCTATTAAATTGTTCTATCAGTTGGGTATTATAGTGCTCTATCTGTTTATGTATTAAATTATACTATTAGTAGGGTATTATAGTGTTCTTCCAGTTGAGTATTATAGTGCACTATCTTTTTGGGTATTAAATTATACTATCAGTTGGGTATTATTGTGTTCTCCCAGTTGAGTATTATAGTGTTCTACCATTTGGGTATTAAATTATACTATCAGTTGGGTATTATAGTGTTCTACCATTTGGGTATTAAATTATACTATCAGTTGGGTATTATAGTGTTCTACCATTTGAGTATTATAGTGCTCTATCTGTTTGTGTATTAAATTATACAATTAGTAGGGTATTATAGTGTTCTTCCAGTTGAGTATTATAGTGCTCTATCTGTTTGGGTATTAAATTATACTATCAGTTGGGTATTATAGTGCTCTATCTGTTTGGGTATTAAATTATTCTATCAGTTGGGTTTTATTGTGTTCTACCAGTTGAGTATTAAATTGTTTCCTCAATTGAGTGATATATTGTGATATCAGTTGGGTATAGCATTGTTCTATCCGTTGAGTATAATAGTAGCTTTATTTCAGCTTTGGGACGTTTCTGTTTATGTCCATATCACCACCATTATTATTCTTATTGAGTGCCGTCTCCACATCGAATATTGGCTGTTATGGTGCCCTATTCTACAGGTGTCTCTTGTCTAGATTGTGAACGTTGACATAGATTCGTAAATCTGTTGATGTTATCAGTCGACTTTAGTCTCGGTCTGCTTCTGTATTGTCTACCTTTTACCTTCCTTACCAAGATGACTTCTAGTAGGGTATTGTGTATTTAGTGTGTATACACTAATCACACAAATGTGAATTTTCTTTCTCTATTTGCTTCAAGTAGTCCTTCTTTCACTCTCTTTGTTCGGAACTTTTTTATTTAACTTCTTTTTGTTCCTCCCAATTTCGCACATTCTTTTATGCATCCACATTTCAAATGCTTCTATTTCCTGTCTGTTTTCTTATTTAGTTTCCATGTTTCTGTTTCTTATATGAATGTTGAGTAGATATACCATTTTTCTATTTGTAGCTTCAGCTCTGATGTTTGCTTTTATGTGAGCATATTTTTTCAAGTCGTTCAAGTTTCTTTTTGCCACTCCTATTCTTTGTTTTATTTTCTCTTTTACATTTGACATAATTTGTTAGAGTATGTTCCAGATAGCTATATTATAAAAACATTTTCTATTGTCGCATTTACTGTGATATCCATTTGTATAAAGTAAAGCAAAGTACCCCTGTCACGAATAGTGGCGTATAGAGAATATGGTGTTAGTGACCATAAATTTTACAGACCTTCAGCGCACGATTTTTGGGTAATGTGATTGGTATTACGCCCGTGCCGCTTTACCTTCTCAGAAAAAAATCCGGTACACATTAAAGTCAACAAACAGAACTGCTCCGATGCACTGTAAATAAAAGATTGTGGAAAGACGGATCGCCTAAGCCAACCGGTATGCACATGATGATGATGACCCATTAAAAGCTGGGTGAAGCGGAAGCCGTCGGTTGAAATCGAAGCCTGTCGCTTGTCCATTGTATTCCAGTTCATTAACCACTGAGCTATCGCGGCTCCCATCGATTTGTATAGTTTATGTATTTTCTCTGCTTGCAATCCTAGTTTTAATCCTTCATATGTTTTATCCCAACAATATTTTTTGCTTGCAAGAATACGGTGCAGACTCCACGCATGAAATGCGTTTAGCTCTCGGTCGTATTTTGAATAAGTTGTCCAAGATTAGCTGCCATACTGGACTATACCAATTATGCAGGCCTTGCAAACTGCGGTCTTTGTTTGAATTGTCAGTTTGTTCTTTTGCCAGAGACGTCTAGAAAGACGGACGAAGGTGGTAGCAACTTTACCAATGCGGATGTCAATTTCCGTATCTAAAGATAGTTTGTCGTTGATGATGGAACCTTGGTAGCTACACTTCTGCACGACATCAAGTTTGTAGTTGTTATACTAGTATTAAACATTATACTATTGTTCTACATATAAAGAGGGAGCCGCGATAGCTCAGTTGTTAATGAACTAGACTACAAAGGACAAGATGTAGAGTTCTATCCCAGCCGACGGCTTTCGGGTTCACCCAGCCTTAAATGGGTACCGCCCGGATTTTTGGGGGAAAGTAAAGGGCCCCATTACCTCAAAAATCATGTGCCGAAGGTCTGTATACTGTATGGTCACTAACACTATATTCCCTATACGCCACTTGGTGTGACGGGTCTCTTAACTTAACTTAACTTAACTTAACTTAACTTAACTTATTCTTCCGGGGAATATGGCGCCCTGTTCGCTGGCTTCCTCAGATGACTCACAGATAAGTACTGATTTCCAGTGAACTTTTCTGTTTATTTGTTTGTTTTTATTGATATTTGAAGGGATCATGTGATTGTACGCGCCTTCTATTTGATGTAAATCACTTTGCTTCTTTTAATTCATTGCATTTTGTTACAATTTCCTTATTTAATCACTTATACTCATCTTTGTTGTTGATTGCGCTATTGAACGCGTCAAAAAATGGCGGTTTGTTTTCTCCGGTCTGTCGTCAAGGACACGTAATTCATTTAATTTGTAAAAGGCTCATAGTGTTTCCTCGTGCTGCAGAGCAATTTAATGGAGTTGGTCAGTCTATAACCTGGAAACGAGTCCTGGACCGTGCGACTGAGTAAGTGCACGTGAGTCTTGACCATCTACATCATCGACGCACAGCGACAAATAACTCAATAACTTAACTTAATACAAATAAAGGCAAGCAGAAAAAAAAATAAATAATATGTGAAGCCACAAGCAGAGTTAAAAAGAACAGGTAACATTAACACAAAAGTGCATACAGCTTCTAAACAATAGAAAGATAAGACAAACTGCGACGTTTCGACAAAAGTCTTCATCAGGTACACAACATAAACTATTCTAAAATAAACAAAGAAATATCAAAACAAAGGTCAAACATTAATCTGATATGACGTTGTGTAATCTATGTAGCTAAAAATAGTCATGCATTTACTCTAAAGTTTATTTGTACATATGTTCAATAATGAGGTACAGCCGGTCTCAAAATATTTTTGAACTGTCGAATTAGATTTTACTGGGTCTAGTTCAAACTCATACCGTCGAGCTTTGTTCACATGCAGGCTACATATTTTGTCTGACATGTTGAGAACAGACATGCATTGGTGTATGCAGGGACACAAAAAAAGGATGGAAATGGCAGAAGAAAATTACTAAATTAGATATATGGAAAAGTACCAGTGAAATCCAGTGGATAAAAAGACACAGATAAGACGATGGCGCTGGATAAGACACACAGTGCGGAGGTCAACTGACAGTACTAGACGTGAGGCTCTTATTTGAAATCCCGAAAGGAAAAGACAAAGAGGAGAGAACAAAATATTCTTGGAGGAGACAACTTGAGCAGGGATAAAGATGAAAGGGAAGACATGCAATGAGCTTTAAAAAATGACAGAAAAAAGAATGGCTTTGAAAGTGTTTGTTGGAGAACCAAGCTTCGCGGGGAGTTGAAGGTGTTTGTTGAAGACGTTTGCTTCACAGGGAGTTGAAGGTGTTTGTTGAAGACCTATGCTCCACGGGGAGTTGAAGGTGTTTGTGGAAGAGCTGTTTCACGGGGAATTGAAGGTGTTTGTTGAAGACCTATGCTCCACGGGGAGTTGAAGGTGTTTGTTGAAGACCTATGCTCCACGGCGAGTTGAAGGTGTTTGTTGAAGACCTATGCTCCACGGGGAGTTGAAGGTGTTTGTTGATGACCTATGCTCCACGGGGAATTGAAGGTGTTTGTTGAAGACATATGTTCCACGGGGAGTTCAAGGTGTTTTTGAAGACATATGCTCCACGTTGTGTTGAATGTGTTTGTTGAAGACCTATGCTCCACGGGGTGTTGATGCTTTTTGCTGAAGACCTACGCACTACGGAGAGTTGAAGGTGTTTGTTGAAGACCTATGCTCCAAGGGTTTGTTGAAGTTATATGCTCCACGGGGAGTTGAGGATGTTTGTTGACAACCTATGCTGAAAGGGGAGTTGAAGGTGTTTATTGAAGACTTATACTACACTGGGAATTGAAGATGTTTCCTGAAGGCCTATGTACCACGGGGAGTTGAAGGTGTTTGTTGAAGAGCTATGCTCCACGGGGAGTTGAAGGTGCTTGTTGAAGACCTATGCTCCACGGGGAGTTGAAGGTGTTTGTTGAAGATCTATGCTCCACGGGGAGTCAAGGGTGTTTGTTGAAAACCTATGCTGAAAGGGAAGTTGAAGGTGTTTATTGAAGACTTATGCTACACTGGGAATTGAAGGTCTATTCTCCACATGGAGTTGAAGGTGTTTGTTGAAGACCTATGCTCCAAGGGGGGGGGGGTTTGAAGGTGTTTCCTGAAGACCTATACTTCACGGTGTGTTGAAGGTGTTTGTTGACGACCTATGCACCACGGGGAGTTGAAGGTGTTTGTTGAAGACATATGCTCCACGGGGAATTGAAGGTGTTTATTGAAGACCTATGCTCCACGGGAAGTTGAGGGTGTTTGTTGACGACCTATGCTGAAAGGGGAGTTGAAGGTGTTTGTTGAAGACTTATACTCCACTGGGAATTGAAGGTGTTTGCTGAAGGCCTATGCACCATGGGGAGTTGAAGGTGTTTGTTGAATAGCTATGCTCCACGGGGAGTTGAAGGTGTTTGTTGAAGACCTATGCTCCTCGGGGAGTTGAAGGTGTTTGTTGAAGACAATATGCTCCACGGGGAGTTGAAGATGTTTGTTGAGGACCTATGCTCCACGGGGAGTTGAATGTGTTTGTTGAAGACCTGTGCTCCACCGGGAGTTAAAGGTGTTTGTTGAAGGCCTATGCTCCACGGGAGTTGAAGGTGTTTGTTGAAGACCTATGCTCCACGGGGATTTGAAGGTGTTTGTTGAAGACATATACTCCATTGGGATTCGAAGGTGTTTGATGAAGACATATACTCCATTGGGAGTCGAAGGTGTTTGATGAAGATCTATGCTCCACGGGGAGTTGAAGGTGTTTGTTGAAGATCTATGCTCCACGGGGATTTGAAGGTGTTTGTTGAAGACCTATGCTGAAAGAGGAGTTGAATGTGTTTATTGAAGTTTTATGCTATACTGGGGATTGAAGGTGTTTGTTGAAGACATATGCTCCACGGGGAGTTGAAGGTGTTTGTTGAAGACCTATAATCCACGGGGAGTTGAAGGTATTTGTTGAAGACATATGCTCCACGGTGTGTTGAAAGTGTTTGTTGAAGACCTATGCTCCACAGGGAGTTGATTGTTTTTGTTGAAGACCTACGCACTACAGAGATTTGAAGGTGTTTGTTGAAGACCTATGCTCCACGGGGAGTTGAAGGTGTTTGTTGAAGACCTATGCTCCACGGGGAGTTGAAGGTGTTTGTTGAAGACCTATGCTCCACGGGGAGTTGAAGGTGTTTGTTGAAGACCTATGCTCCACGGGGAGTTGAAGGTGTTTGTTGAAGACATATGCTCCACGGGGAGTTCAAGGTGTTTGTTGAAGTCATATGCTCCATGGGGAGTTGCGGGTGTTTGTTGACGACCTATGCTGAAAGGGGAGTTGAAGGTGTTTATTGAAGACTTATACTCCACTGGGAATTGAAGGTATTTGTTGTAGGCCTATGCTCCACGGGGAGTTGAAGGTGTTTGTTAAAGACCTATCCTCTACGGGGAGTTGAAGGTGTTTGTTGAAGACCTATCCTCTACGCGGAGCTGAAGGTGTTGTATGCTCCACGTGGAGTTCAGAAATGATGAAAGAAGATGAAGATGTTGAGAAGGACGGTCAATTTCCATAACGCTAACTCGATCTTACGCTTCTCTTCAGCGAATTAGTTCAGCACATTCTAAATTCAGCACATTCTAAATTCAGCACATTCTAAATTCAGCACATTCTAAATTAAAAAAAAAACAAGTTAGAAATGCCGATGTGGCCGATCGATAACTCACCGTGCTCCAAACCATAATAACGCGGATTCAAATCACAGCAATGTCAAACGTTTTTTTTTTAAATTAGGGATGATATACACACTCAGACCCGAACATCTCGTGGATACTGCACAGGACATGCGATCTTTATTTTCCTGTCCTACATTCTCACCCACCCCTGGACAGACCCCAGTAATGGCAAAATGCTGTGAAGACATTTTTCTTCAAATATTTAAAAATCAAATGAGAGTAATGTAAATATAGCAACTCTTACAAAAAAAATTAAAACAGGTAAATGAATTTAAATATTTGGGAACTGTGTTAACCTCAGACGGAAGATGTACAAAAGAGGTGAGATGCAGAATGGCTCAGTCAAAAGCAGCTTTCCAAAAATGAGGAAAATACTATGCAATCCATTTTTGAAAATTGAAACAAGAAACAGAGTTCTTAAATGTTAGGTAGAGCCAGTCTTAACATATGGATGCGAGTCATGGACAGTAGGACAACAGACAAGAAAATCACTGGAGTCTGTAGAAATGTGGTTTTACATAAGAATGTTGAGAATACCATGGACAGCTAAGAAGAGTAATGAAGAGGTTCTGAGAGAGGTCAAAGCAAAAAAAGAGCTAATTTCCAATGTTAGGAAGAGACAATCATCATTTTTTGGCCATGTAATGAGAAGAGAACAACTGGAATGTATTGTAACAACTGGAAAAATTGAGGGACGAAGAGATAGAGGGAAACAAAGAGAAAAAATAACAGACAGCTTAAGAGAATGGCTTGGCAGAAGGTCAACAACAGAAATGATAAATAGCTGCCGAGATCGAAAGTTGTGGAGAGACATGATCACCTACGCCACTAGGCCCGGTACTTGATGATGATGAACAACAACAAAAAAAAGAATTTAAAAAGTGCTATGGTGACAGGTTTACGTGGTAAGAATTATAGCTACCTGGGATCATTCGTTAACAACAAACTATCTCTAGATATAATTACCACCCGCATTGGTAATGCTGCTACCACCTTCGCCTGTCTATCTAGGTGTGTCTGGCAAAACAACAAACTGACAATTCAAAGTGGTCACCATACCAACTTTTTTTTTTTTTTTTAGAATTGTTTTTATCATCAGTTTTACATCAGGTTAACATCTCTACTCATCTGTGTGCATCTTGATGCCTTGACTTAATGTAAATATATCTCACCAGATATCAATCTTGTTATCAGCTTTCTGTATGCATTGAGACCATACTAAAACAAAACAAAAACATTTCAGTTCAAATTAAAGTTTTAATTAGTTGATTTACTTTTGTTTTAATGGAGAAAAACCTGTTATCACTTCTGTGTTAGTGTTTGCCTTTCGTAATTACATTTCTGTGTTTATCTTAACGTGCAGAAACATGGACATTAGACCAGAAAACAGAATAGAAAATTGAAGCCTTTGAAATGTGGATTTATAGAAGAATAGGTAGAATTGGATGGAAAGAAAAGAAAACAAACGAGGAAGTTATAAACAAACTAAACATGAAACTACTAAACACAATTAGAGCAGACAAGGGGTAGGGTTCGATCCCAACCGACGGCTTCCAGGTTCACCCAGCCTTAAATGGGTACCGGATTTTTTTCTGGGAAAGTAAAGCAGCACGGGCGTAATACTGACCACATTACCCCACAAATCATGTGCTGAAGGTCTGTAAAATATAGGGTCGCTAACACCATATTTCCCTATACGCCACTTGGCGTGACGGGGGTACTTTACTTTACTTACTATGTTAAAAGACACAACAGTCTAATAAAAATGATATTGGAAGGGAAAATACAAGGTAAAAGAGGCAGAGGCAGACCAAGACTAACATGGATGAGTAACATAAAAAGATGGACAAGTCAGCCTATGACAATCTGCACCATCAAAGCAAGAAACAGAGTAGAATGGCGATCCATGGTAGTCAACCTTCGTTGCGGAGACGGCACTCAATCATGGTGATGATTTGAAGGGAAAATACAAGGTAAGAGATGCAGACCAAGACTAACACGGACGGGTAACATTAAAAGATGGACAAGTCAGACTATGACAACCTGCATCATCAAAGTAAGAGACAGAGCGGAATGGAGCTCCATGGTAGCCAACTTTCGATGCGGAGACGGCACTCAATCATGGTGATGATATCAAGGTTAATGGAGTTGAAATACGCATGGTTACCGTAATTTCAATGAAACAAAAGTTATTGTACCCATTTCCAGATGATGGTTCAACTACACAAACCCAGCCGTAATGGCTCGACACATGTTTTTGTTATAGACCTGGAGACAGTTCAGAGCTACACCAACTTTGGACATACTAAATAACCAGTGATGGAAAATGTAAAATTAAAATAAACTAAAGAATTGGAATGGCAAAACGTAATTTTCATGACATGGCAAATATACTAACATCAAAACAAATAACACTAGGGCTAAAATTAAGAATAGCAAACTGTTACATGTTCACAACATTCCTGTATGGTGCAGCAAAATGGACATTAGCCAAGAAAACATAACAGAAAATGTAATCCTTTGAAATGAAGATGTATAGAAGAATAGGTAGAATTTTATGGAATGAAACAAAAACAAACGATGAAGTCTTAAAATAACTAAAAATGAAAAGAGAACTACTAAACACAATTCAAATAAGACAAATGCGATTTTTGGGCCATGTTAAAAGACACAACAACCTACTAAAAATAATCTTGGATGGGAAAATACAAGGTAAAAGAGGCGGAGGCAGATAAAGACTTACATGGACAAACATCAAAAGATGGACAAGTCAGACTATGACAACCTGAACCATCAAAGCAAGATACAGAGAATGGCGCTCCATGGTAGCCAAAATCGTCGCGGAGACAGGACTCGATGATGATGATGATTATTTAATACCGTTGATCAGTCTTTTCGGTTACACAAGTTCTAGTTACATTTTTACATTTGGAAGATTTCTGTTCTAGAGCATCAATAGTATATAGAACAATACTGCTCTGTAGTACCAGTTACGTATAGAAGAGTACTAATCTAGAGCATCAATCGTATATAGAACAATACTGCTCTGTAGTACCAGTTACGTATAGAAGAGTACTAATCTAGAGCATTAAGAACTATAGATGAATACTTATATATGGATTAAATAACATTGAGAACAGTACTGCTCAAGAGCATCAATAACTTATAAAAGGTAATGTTACAGCACATAAAAACATACAAGTCAATTTTAATGAACAAAAGAAACCTACATTTTTATTTTTTTTATTATTTTTTCATTTTATTTTCTTCGTTTGCCTTTCAGCAGTGATGAGATATATAATTTGCTGTCTTTTCCACTTTTATTGGCCTCTGCTGCTGATATGTTTCCTAGTGTCTCTAATATATAATCACTCCATCTTTTTCGTGGTCGGGCATTGGGTCTTGTGTTTTTTGCAGCGTCTATGGTTCTGTCTCACGACATGGCCAAAAAATTCCACCTGCTATTTCTTTATGTATTCAATAGCAGAAATTACTCCTTGATATATTCTCAATTAATTTATTTCTGAAATCATTTTTCAGACTGTTTCGTGTCAGGCAGCTAACACATTACACTGCTGTAATGGATACTTTTCTTATTGCTCTTAAGTCAGGTCAGCCACTGGTAGCACTACGTTGGGGTGAAGATTGTGTTCCTTAAGTCAACTCAACCACTGGTAGCACTACGTTGTGGTGAAGATTGTGTTCCTTAAGTCAGGTCAACCACTGGTAGCACTACGTTGGGATGAAGATTGTGTTCCTTAAGTCAAGTCAACCACTGGTAGCACTACGTTGGGGTGAAGATTGTGTTCCTTAAGTCAGGTCAACCACTGGTAGCACTACGTTAGGGTGAAGATTGTGTTCCTTAAGTCAGGTCAACCACTGGTAGCACTACGTTGGGGTGAAGATTGTGTTCCTTAAGTCAGGTCAACCACTGGTAGCACTACGTTGGGGTGAAGATTGTGTTCCTTAAGTCAGGTCAACCACTGGTAGCACTACGTTGGGATGAAGATTGTGTTCCTTAAGTCAGGTCAACCACTGGTAGCACTACGTTAGGGTGAAGATTGTATTCCTTAAGTCAGGTCAGACACTGGTAGCACTACGTTGGGGTGAAGATTGTGTTGCAAAGTGCCCAATTTACATATGTTGTTAATTTTTGTTGAAAAGCACATACAATATAAAAACACAAAAAGCCAGGTTCCACTTACCAACCAAAACTAATACAACGGTATTAGAAGAAATGCCATCTTTTGCTTCATCTTCTAAAGTGTCCCACACTGAAAGAAGTCCGGAAACCCAACACAAATAATTTAGTCCAGAATTGACGGTACTAATGTATCACAACTTTTTGTATTGGAATAGCTAGAATATTTCATTGAACTTTTTCAAATATTGTATGAGAGATCTGATTTTAAAAATGTCAATCAATCTGAACATATATTCCAACTTATAAACGAGCAGTTTGTTAAGTACGTAATGCAACGTGACTATGAGACTAAGAGCCGAACTTTTCTCAGAGCTATTCCCTGTCAAAATGACAACGCCCAAGAAATGAACAATTACTTGCGAAGCGCAGTTGAAAATAAAATCACACGCACAAATCCAGCCAATGAACATTATTATAATTGTCACGTGGTTATAAAAAATTTTGTCGATCTGTATTGACATGCTCTCTGTTTCTTGTTGTTAACTTCGAGATCACAGAATTCAATGTTTTGAAATGGGTGCTGCTCATAAGCTTTCATCATCATCATCGTCATCATCATCATCATCATCATCATCATCATCATCATCATCATTATCTTCATCATTATCCACTTCTTCTACTTAAGATTTCTTCTCTCAAATATTCAGTAACACGTATTTGTGTTCATAAGAGACGATGGGGGGGGGGGGGGAACAGGTTGGTCTCGAGGCAAGACGCCAGTCTTGGTACAGAGAGGTTGTGGGTTCAAATCCTAGTTGCACCAGTGTAGATTTGTATTTGTAATTTCTCTCCGCAGCAACCACCCTTGGTCTCAGCAACGAGGCCCAACTTCAAACTTCAATTACTCATCGACGAAAAGAAAATATGAGTACCTCTGAAGCGGTCTGCCTGTGCGGCGAGGGACCTCTGTGAACGTCTTTACCAGGGAAAAACGGATTAACACGCAGTATTCAGTTTCTAGTCTCTTGGGACACACAAATGTTCTGACGTAGAATGTGTTGGGCCGAAGGAGGAAAATATCATAGCTTTGTTGCAAATCGCAAAACAAGAATACTACTCACACTTAACGCGAAGTTAATGGCGGACAATATAACGGGGACTCATAGGATGAATGCCACATAAAGAGAGAAAGAGATAGAAATTTAAGGGTCAGGTTGTGTGACCTGTGGTCAGTGGTCAGTTTGTGTCATCTGCGGTCAGTGGCAGGTGTTGCTTACATGTGGTCAGTGATCAGTTAAGGTTACATGTGGTCATGGTCAGTTGGGTTACCTGTGGTCAGTGGTCATTTGGGCTACATATAGTCAGTGGTCAGTTGGGTCACCTGTGGTCAGTGGTCATTTGGGTTACATATAGTCAGTGGTCAGTTGGGTTACCTGTGGTCAGTGGTCATTTGGGTTACATATAGTCAGTGGTCAGTTGGGTCACCTGTGGTCAGTGGTCATTTGGGTTACATATAGTCAGTGGTCAGTTGGGTTACCTGTGGTCAGTGGTCATTTGGGTTACATATAGTCAGTGGTCAGTTGGGTCACCTGTGGTCAGTGGTCAGTTTGTGTCACCTGCGGTCAGTGGCAGGTGTTGGTTACATGTGGTCAGTAATCAGTTAGGGTTACATGTGGTCATGGTCAGTTGGGTTACCTGTGGTCAGTGGTCATTTGGGCTACATATAGTCAGTGGTCAGTTGTGTCACCTGTGGTCAGTGGTCATTTGGGTTACATATAGTCAGTGGTCAGTTGGGTTACCTGTGGTCAGTGGTCATTTGGGTTACATATAGTCAGTGGTCAGTTGGGTCACCTGTGGTCAGTGGTCATTTGGGTTACATATAGTCAGTGGTCAGTTGGGTTACCTGTGGTCAGTGGTCATTTGGGTTACATATAGTCAGTGGTCAGTTGGGTCACCTGTGGTCAGTGGTCAGTTTGTGTCACCTGCGGTCAGTGGCAGGTGTTGGTTACATGTGGTCAGTAATCAGTTAGGGTTACATGTGGTCATGGTCAGTTGGGTTACCTGTGGTCAGTGGTCATTTTGGGTCACCTTTGGTCAGTGGTCATTTTGGTTCACCTGTGGTCAGTGGTCACATTGGACCACCTGTAGTCTTCAGTTAAATTGGATCACATGTGGTCAGTTTGGGTCACATGTGATCAATGGTCACATGTGGTCAGTTTGGATCACCTATGGTCAGTGGTCAGTTTGCGTCACCTGTAGTCAGTGGTCAGTTTGCGTCACCTGTAGTCATTGGTCAGTTTGCGTCACATATAGTCATTGGTCAGTTTGCGTCACTTGTAGTCATTGGTCAGTCTGCGTCACCTGTAGTCAGTGGTCAGTTTGCGTCACCTGTAGTCATTGGTCAGTTTGCGTCACCTGTAGTCAGTGGTCAGTTTGCGTCACCTGTAGTCATTGGTCAGTTTGCGTCACCTGTAGTCATTGATCAGTTTGCGTCACTTGTAGTCATTGGTCAGTCTGCGTCACCTGTAGTCAGTGGTCAGTTTGCGTCACCTGTAGTCATTGATCAGTTTGCGTCACTTGTAGTCATTGGTCAGTCTGCGTCACCTGTAGTCAGTGGTCAGTTTTCGTCGCCTGTAGTCAGTGGTCAGTTTGCGTCACCTGTAGTCAGTGGTCAGTTTGCGTCACCTGTAGTCATTGGTTAGTTTGCGTCACCTGTAGTCAGTGGTCAGTTTGCGTCACCTGTAGTCATTGGTCAGTTTGCGTCACCTGTAGTCATTGATCAGTTTGCGTCACTTGTAGTCAGTGGTCAGTTTGCGTCACCTGTAGTCAGTCGTCAGTTTGCGTCATCTGTAGTCAGTGGTCAGTTTGCGTCACCTGTAGTCAGTGGTCTATTTGCGTCATCTGTAGTCAGTGGTCAGTTTGCGTCACCTGTAGTCAATGGTCAGTTTGTGTCACCTGTAGTCATTGGTCAATGATTGCTATATATATATTGTTCTTACATATATGTAATTAAGCAAGCAGGTCATAAAGAAGGCGTGGAGCGCCCTTATGAATGATATTAGATTGTGTGTCCTGTCTGTCGGTCGCTTTGAGAGACAGACACAACATTAGTCTATCATATAGGACACCGGAAGACAAAATAGAAAAGAAAGAAAGAAAGAAACATACAAACAAACAAACAAATAGAAGAATGAAAAGTTAATATTAATAAAAAGTTCCAGAACTGCAGTGATCAGAGAACAGTCAATGACTGACAGCTGACTGTTTCTGTTAAGACTTGAGAATAACAGATCTGATCCAGACCTTGTTCTCTCAACCAAAAGAGCTATTGGAACAAAACCAACCGATCTATCCAAACGGTCATTGATTGAAGAAGAAAGGCAAAATGGTAGGTAACAATGTTATTCTGAATTCGGATGTGTTGGGACGAAAAAGAAAATATCGTAACTTTATTGCAAATCGCAAGCAATGCATTTACTCCCACATTACTCGATATTACTGGCAGACAATAAAGCGGCATCTCAAAGTATGAACATCAAAGAAGAGAGAAAGAGATAGAAATAAAAGGTAAACACTGAATTGATTCTCCGGCTCTAATTGTCTGTATCCAAAAATAAGAAAGAACAAAAATGATGTCACCGTTTTGCTCAATGATATCAGTGTTGTGTGTAAAATAAAACTCAAACAGGAAACATCGCGTACAAAATAAATGACATCAATCTAAAGCAACACAATAGAAAGAAATAAACAGAAAAAATAACCTAATGTTGAATCTTTGCTAGTGTTATATTGTAGTAATGCACATTTGCATACGGTAATTTAATAATAGTTTGTGAGCAAAGATACAAAAAAATTGGTAGAATTTGTTGGATTGTTAGCTACAGTAAAGGAAATTAACCAAAGTGACCGTTCAAAGTAAAATCATTTAAAAAAAAAAAACAACACATGCAATTACATTAGAGGTGATTCTGAAGAGGGAGTGTATTTGCCAGAATAAAAGAGATAGAACACGAGAGACACTGAAGAGAGAACGAGTAAACCAATGGAAATATTCTTAATAGAAATAACAATCAGGGGTCAGTTTTGGTTAATTGAGGTAAGTTTTGGTCATTTGTTGTCAGTTTGTGTCACCTGTAGTCAGTTGTCAGTTTGGGTCACCTCTGATCATCGGTCAGATTTGGATGTGTATGGTCAGTGTTTTTTGTTACTAAATGGTCAGTTAGGGTCATCAATGGTGAGTGTTTAATTTGGGTTATCTATGGTCAGTGGTCAGTTTGGGTCATCAATGGTCAGTGTTCAGTTTGGGTTATCTATGGTCAGTTGTCAGTTAGGGTCATCAATGGTCAGTATTCAGTTTGGGTCATCAATGGTCAGTATTCAGTTTGGGTCATCTATGGTCAGTATTCAGTTTAGGTTATCTATAGTCAGTATTCAGTTTGGGTTATCTATAGTCAGTATTCAGTTTAGGTCATCTATGATCAGTATTCAGTTTGGGTCATATATGGTCAGTATTCAGTTTGGGTTATCTATAGTCAGTATTCAGTTTGGGTTATCTATAGTCAGTATTCAGTTTGGGTCATCTATGGTCAGTATTCAGTTTGGGTCATATATGGTCAGTATTCAGTTTGGGTTATCTATAGTCAGTATTCTGTTTGGGTCATCTATGGTCAGTATTCAGTTTTCGTCATATATGGTCAGTATTCAGTTTTGGTCATATATGGTCAGTATTCAGTTTGGGCCATATATGGTCAGTGTTCAATGTGGGTTATCTATAGCCAGTGACCATTTTGGGTCATCTTTGATCAGTGGTCAGTTTGGATCACCTAAAAACAGTGGTCATTTTTGGTGAATTGTGGTCAGTTTGTGTCACCCGTAGCTAGTTGTCAGTTTGGGTTACCACTGTTACGGGTCAGATTTGGATGTGTGTGTTCAGTGGTCATTTTTGCTCATTGGTCAGTTAGAGTCATCAATGACCAGTATTCAGTTTGGGTCATCTATTGTCAGTTGTCAGTTTGCGTCATCTATTGTCAGTTGTCAGTTTGCGTCATCTATTGTCAGTTGTCAGTTTGCGTCATCTATTGTCAGTAGTCAGTTTGCGTCATCTATTGTTAGTAGTCAGTTTGCGTCATCTATTGTCAGTTGTCAGTTTGCGTCATATATTGTCAGTTGTCAGTTTGCGTCATCTATTGTCAGTTGTCAGTTTGCGTCATCTATTGTCAGTAGTCAGTTTGCGTCATCTATTGTCAGTTGTCAGTTTGCGTCATCTATTGTCAGTTGTCAGTTTGCGTCATCTATTGTCTGTTGTCTGTTTGCGTCATCTATTGTCAGTTGTCAGTTTGCGTCATCTATTGTCAGTAGTCAGTTTGCGTCATCTATTGTCAGTTGTCAGTTTGCGTCATCTATTGTCAGTTGTCAGTTTGCGTCATCTATTGTCAGTACTCAGTTTGGGTCATCTATGGTCAGTCGGCAGTTTGGATCATATATTGCCAGTGTTTATTTTGGGTCATCCATGGTCAGTGGTCAGTTTGGGTCACCCGTGGTCATTGGTCAGTTTGGATCACGTCTAATCGGCAGTCAGTTTTGGATATATGTTCAAATATATGGTCAGTGGTCATTTTGGGCCATCTACTGTCAATTGTAAGTTTGGGTCATCTAAGGTCAGTGGACAGTTTGGGTCACTTGTGATAAGTAGTCAGTTTGTGTCATTTATTGTCAGGGGTCAGTTTGGGTCAAGTATGGTCAGTGGTCAGTTTGGGTCACTTATGGTCAGTGGTCAGTTTGGGTCACCTTTGATCAGTTTGGCTCATCTATGTGTAATGGTAAATTTAGGTAATCCTTGGTCAGTTGTCATTATGGGTCACCTCTGGTCAGTGGTAATCTGTTATCAGTTTTCACTTTCGGTCAGTTGTCAGTTTTCGTCACCTGTGACTAATGGTCGGTTTGGGTCATATTTTGTCAGTTTTGGTCAGTGGTAATTGTGATCACCTGTGGCCAGTGGTCACATTGGGCCACCTGAATCTGCAGTTACATTGGATCACATGTGGTCAGTTTGGGTCACATGTGATCAGTGGTCACATGTGGTCAATTTGTGTCACCTGTAGTCATTGGTCAGTTTGCGTCACCTGTAGTCAGTGGTCAGTTTGCGTCACCTATAGTCATTGGTCAGTTTGTGTCACCTGTAGTCAGTGGTCAGTTTGTGTCACCTGTAGTCAGTGGTCAGTTTGCGTCACCTGTAGTCAGTGGTCAGTTTGCGTCACCTGTAGTCATTGGTCAGTTTGTGTCACCTGTAGTCAGTGGTCAGTTTGCGTCACCTGTAATCATTGGTCAGTTTGTGTCACCTGTAGTCAGTGATCAGTTTGCGTCAGCTTTAGTCAGTGATCAGTTTGCGTCACCTGTAGTCATTGGTCAGTTTGCGTCACCTGTAGTTATTGGTCAATGATTGCTATATATATTTTTTTCTTACAGATATGTAATTAAGCAAGCAGGTCGTAGAGAAGGCGTGGAGCGCCCTTATGAGTGATATTAGATTGTGTGCCCTGTCTGTCGGTCGCATGGAGAGACAGACACAACATTAGTCTATCATATAGGACACCGGAAGACAAAATAGAAAAGAAAGAAAGAAGGAAACATACAAACAAACAAACAAATAGACAGAATGAAAGAATAATATTAATAAAAAGTTCCAGAACTGCAGTGATCAGAGAACAGTCAATGACTGACAGCTGACTGTTTCTGTTAAGACTTGAGAATAACAGATCTGATCCAGACCTTGTTCTCTCAACCAAAAGAGCTGTTGGAACAAAACCAACCGATCTATCCAAACGGTCATTGATTGAAGAAGAAAGGCAAAATGGTAGGTAAAAATGTTATTCTGAATTCGGATGTGTTGGGACGAAAAAGAAAATATCGTAACTTTATTGCAAATCGCAAGCAATGCATTTACTCCCACATTACTCGATATTACTGGCAGACAATAAAGCGGCATCTCAAAGTATGAACATCAAAGAAGAGAGAAAGAGATAGAAATAAAAGGTAAACACTGAATTGATTCTCCGGCTCTAATTGTCTGTATCCAAAAATAAGAAAGAACAAAAATGATGTCACCGTTTTGCTCAATGATATCAGTGTTGTGTGTAAAATAAAACTCAAACAGGAAACATCGCGTACAAAATAAATGACATCAATCTAAAGCAACACAATAGAAAGAAATAAACAGAAAAAATAACCTAATGTTGAATCTTTGCTAGTGTTATATTGTAGTAATGCACATTTGCATACGGTAATTTAATAATAGTTTGTGAGCAAAGATACAAAAAATTGGTAGAATTTGTTGGATTGTTAGCTACAGTAAAGGAAATTAACCAAAGTGACCGTTCAAAGTAAAATCATTTAAAAAAAAAAAACAACACATGCAATTACATTAGAGGTGATTCTGAAGAGGGAGTGTATTTGCCAGAATAAAAGAGATAGAACACGAGAGACACTGAAGAGAGAACGAGTAAACCAATGGAAATATTCTTAATAGAAATAACAATCAGGGGTCAGTTTTGGTTAATTGAGGTAAGTTTTGGTCATTTGTTGTCAGTTTGTGTCACCTGTAGTCAGTTGTCAGTTTGGGTCACCTCTGATCATCGGTCAGATTTGGATGTGTATGGTCAGTGTTTTTTGTTACTAAATGGTCAGTTAGGGTCATCAATGGTGAGTGTTTAATTTGGGTTATCTATGGTCAGTGGTCAGTTTGGGTCATCAATGGTCAGTGTTCAGTTTGGGTTATCTATGGTCAGTTGTCAGTTAGGGTCATCAATGGTCAGTATTCAGTTTGGGTCATCAATGGTCAGTATTCAGTTTGGGTCATCTATGGTCAGTATTCAGTTTAGGTTATCTATAGTCAGTATTCAGTTTGGGTTATCTATAGTCAGTATTCAGTTTAGGTCATCTATGATCAGTATTCAGTTTGGGTCATATATGGTCAGTATTCAGTTTGGGTTATCTATAGTCAGTATTCAGTTTGGGTTATCTATAGTCAGTATTCAGTTTGGGTCATCTATGGTCAGTATTCAGTTTGGGTCATATATGGTCAGTATTCAGTTTGGGTTATCTATAGTCAGTATTCTGTTTGGGTCATCTATGGTCAGTATTCAGTTTTCGTCATATATGGTCAGTATTCAGTTTTGGTCATATATGGTCAGTATTCAGTTTGGGCCATATATGGTCAGTGTTCAATGTGGGTTATCTATAGCCAGTGACCATTTTGGGTCATCTTTGATCAGTGGTCAGTTTGGATCACCTAAAAACAGTGGTCATTTTTGGTGAATTGTGGTCAGTTTGTGTCACCCGTAGCTAGTTGTCAGTTTGGGTTACCACTGTTACGGGTCAGATTTGGATGTGTGTGTTCAGTGGTCATTTTTGCTCATTGGTCAGTTAGAGTCATCAATGACCAGTATTCAGTTTGGGTCATCTATTGTCAGTTGTCAGTTTGCGTCATCTATTGTCAGTTGTCAGTTTGCGTCATCTATTGTCAGTTGTCAGTTTGCGTCATCTATTGTCAGTAGTCAGTTTGCGTCATCTATTGTTAGTAGTCAGTTTGCGTCATCTATTGTCAGTTGTCAGTTTGCGTCATATATTGTCAGTTGTCAGTTTGCGTCATCTATTGTCAGTTGTCAGTTTGCGTCATCTATTGTCAGTAGTCAGTTTGCGTCATCTATTGTCAGTTGTCAGTTTGCGTCATCTATTGTCAGTTGTCAGTTTGCGTCATCTATTGTCTGTTGTCTGTTTGCGTCATCTATTGTCAGTTGTCAGTTTGCGTCATCTATTGTCAGTAGTCAGTTTGCGTCATCTATTGTCAGTTGTCAGTTTGCGTCATCTATTGTCAGTTGTCAGTTTGCGTCATCTATTGTCAGTACTCAGTTTGGGTCATCTATGGTCAGTCGGCAGTTTGGATCATATATTGCCAGTGTTTATTTTGGGTCATCCATGGTCAGTGGTCAGTTTGGGTCACCCGTGGTCATTGGTCAGTTTGGATCACGTCTAATCGGCAGTCAGTTTTGGATATATGTTAAAATATATGGTCAGTGGTCATTTTGGGCCATCTACTGTCAATTGTAAGTTTGGGTCATCTAAGGTCAGTGGACAGTTTGGGTCACTTGTGATAAGTAGTCAGTTTGTGTCATTTATTGTCAGGGGTCAGTTTGGGTCAAGTATGGTCAGTGGTCAGTTTGGGTCACTTATGGTCAGTGGTCAGTTTGGGTCACCTTTGATCAGTGATCAGTTTGGCTCATCTATGTGTAATGGTAAATTTAGGTAATCCTTGGTCAGTTGTCATTATGGGTCACCTCTGGTCAGTGGTAATCTGTTATCAGTTTTCACTTTCGGTCAGTTGTCAGTTTTCGTCACCTGTGACTAATGGTCGGTTTGGGTCATATTTTGTCAGTTTTGGTCAGTGGTAATTGTGATCACCTGTGGCCAGTGGTCACATTGGGCCACCTGAATCTGCAGTTACATTGGATCACATGTGGTCAGTTTGGGTCACATGTGATCAGTGGTCACATGTGGTCAATTTGTGTCACCTGTAGTCATTGGTCAGTTTGCGTCACCTGTAGTCAGTGGTCAGTTTGCGTCACCTATAGTCATTGGTCAGTTTGTGTCACCTGTAGTCAGTGGTCAGTTTGTGTCACCTGTAGTCAGTGGTCAGTTTGCGTCACCTGTAGTCAGTGGTCAGTTTGCGTCACCTGTAGTCATTGGTCAGTTTGTGTCACCTGTAGTCAGTGGTCAGTTTGCGTCACCTGTAATCATTGGTCAGTTTGTGTCACCTGTAGTCAGTGATCAGTTTGCGTCAGCTTTAGTCAGTGATCAGTTTGCGTCACCTGTAGTCATTGGTCAGTTTGCGTCACCTGTAGTTATTGGTCAATGATTGCTATATATATTTTTTTCTTACAGATATGTAATTAAGCAAGCAGGTCGTAGAGAAGGCGTGGAGCGCCCTTATGAGTGATATTAGATTGTGTGCCCTGTCTGTCGGTCGCATGGAGAGACAGACACAACATTAGTCTATCATATAGGACACCGGAAGACAAAATAGAAAAGAAAGAAAGAAGGAAACATACAAACAAACAAACAAATAGACAGAATGAAAGAATAATATTAATAAAAAGTTCCAGAACTGCAGTGATCAGAGAACAGTCAATGACTGACAGCTGACTGTTTCTGTTAAGACTTGAGAATAACAGATCTGATCCAGACCTTGTTCTCTCAACCAAAAGAGCTGTTGGAACAAAACCAACCGATCTATCCAAACGGTCATTGATTGAAGAAGAAAGGCAAAATGGTAGGTAAAAATGTTATTCTGAATTCGGATGTGTTGGGACGAAAAAGAAAATATCGTAACTTTATTGCAAATCGCAAGCAATGCATTTACTCCCACATTACTCGATATTACTGGCAGACAATAAAGCGGCATCTCAAAGTATGAACATCAAAGAAGAGAGAAAGAGATAGAAATAAAAGGTAAACACTGAATTGATTCTCCGGCTCTAATTGTCTGTATCCAAAATTAAGAAAGAACAAAAATAATGTCACCGTTTTGCTCAATGATATCAGTGTTGTGTGTAAAATAAAACTCAAACAGGAAACATCGCGTACAAAATAAATGACATCAATCTAAAGCAACACAATAGAAAGAAATAAACAGGAAAAAATAACCTAATGTTGAATCTTTGCTAGTGTTATATTGTAGTAATGCACATTTGCATACGGTAATTTAATAATAGTTTGTGAGCAAAGATACAAAAAAATTGGTAGAATTTGTTGGATTGTTAGCTACAGTAAAGGAAATTAACCAAAGTGACCGTTCAAAGTAAAATCATTTTAAAAAAAAAAACAACACATGCAATTACATTAGAGGTGATTCTGAAGAGGGAGTGTATTTGCCAGAATAAAAGAGATAGAACACGAGAGACACTGAAGAGAGAACGAGTAAACCAATGGAAATATTCTTAATAGAAATAACAATCAGGGGTCAGTTTTGGTCAATTGAGGTAAGTTTTGGTCATTTGTTGTCAGTTTGTGTCACCTGTAGTCAGTTGTCAGTTTGGGTCACCTCTGATCATCGGTGAGATTTGGATGTGTATGGTCAGTGTTTTTCGTTACTAAATGGTCAGTTAGGGTCATCAATGGTGAGTGTTTAATTTGGGTTATCTATGGTCAGTGGTCAGTTTGGGTCATCAATGGTCAGTGTTCAGTTTGGGTTATCTATGGTCAGTTGTCAGTTAGGGTCATCAATGGTCAGTATTCAGTTTGGGTCATCAATGGTCAGTATTCAGTTTGGGTCATCTATGGTCAGTATTCAGTTTAGGTTATCTATAGTCAGTATTCAGTTTGGGTTATCTATAGTCAGTATTCAGTTTAGGTCATCTATGGTCAGTATTCAGTTTGGGTCATATATCGTCAGTATTCAGTTTGGGTTATCTATAGTCAGTATTCAGTTTGGGTTATCTATAGTCAGTATTCAGTTTGGGTCATCTATGGTCAGTATTCAGTTTGGGTCATATATGGTCAGTATTCAGTTTGGGTTATCTATAGTCAGTATTCTGTTTGGGTCATCTATGGTCAGTATTCAGTTTTCGTCATATATGGTCAGTATTCAGTTTTGGTCATATATGGTCAGTATTCAGTTTGGGCCATATATGGTCAGTGTTCAATGTGGGTTATCTATAGCCAGTGGCCATTTTGGGTCATCTTTGATCAGTGGTCAGTTTGGATCACCTAAAAACAGTGGTCATTTTTGGTGAATTGTGGTCAGTTTGTGTCACCCGTAGCTAGTTGTCAGTTTGGGTTACCACTGTTACGGGTCAGATTTGGATGTGTGTGTTCAGTGGTCATTTTTGCTCATTGGTCAGTTAGAGTCATCAATGACCAGTATTCAGTTTGGGTCATCTATTGTCAGTTTGCGTCATCTATTGTCAGTTGTCAGTTTGCGTCATCTATTGTCAGTTGTCAGTTTGCGTCATCTATTGTCAGTAGTCAGTTTGCGTCATCTATTGTCAGTTGTCAGTTTGCGTCATCTATTGTCAGTAGTCAGTTTGCGTCATCTAATGTCAGTTGTCAGTTTGCGTCATATATTGTCAGTTGTCAGTTTGCGTCATCTATTGTCAGTTGTCAGTTTGCGTCATCTATTGTCAGTAGTCAGTTTGCGTCATCTATTGTCAGTTGTCAGTTTGCGTCATCTATTGTCAGTTGTCAGTTTGCGTCATCTATTGTCAGTTGTCTGTTTGCGTCATCTATTGTCAGTAGTCAGTTTGCGTCATCTATTGTCAGTAGTCAGTTTGCGTCATCTATTGTCAGTTGTCAGTTTGCGTCATCTATTGTCAGTTGTCAGTTTGCGTCATCTATTGTCAGTACTCAGTTTGGGTCATCTATGGTCAGTCGGCAGTTTGGATCATATATTGCCAGTGTTTATTTTGGGTCATCCATGGTCAGTGGTCAGTTTGGGTCACCCGTGGTCATTGGTCAGTTTGGATCACCTCTAATCGGCAGTCAGTTTTGGATATATGTTCAAATATATGGTCAGTGGTCATTTTGGGCCATCTACTGTCAATTGTAAGTTTGGGTCATCTAAGGTCAGTGGACAGTTTGGGTCACTTGTGATAAGTAGTCAATTTGTGTCATTTATTGTCAGGGGTCAGTTTGGGTCAAGTATGGTCAGTGGTCAGTTTGGGTCACTTATGGTCAGTGGTCAGTTTGGGTCACCTTTGATCAGTGATCAGTTTGGCTCATCTATGTGTAATGGTAAATTTAGGTAATCCTTGGTCAGTTGTCATTATGGGTCACCTCTGGTCAGTGGTAATCTGTTATCAGTTTTCACTTTCGGTCAGTTGTCAGTTTTCGTCACCTGTGACTAATGGTCGGTTTGGGTCATATTTTGTCAGTTTTGGTCAGTGGTAATTGTGATCACCTGTGGCCAGTGGTCACATTGGGCCACCTGAATCTGCAGTTACATTGGATCACATGTGGTCAGTTTGGGTCACATGTGATCAGTGGTCACATGTGGTCAATTTGTGTCACCTGTAGTCATTGGTCAGTTTGCGTCACCTGTAGTCATTGGTCAGTTTGTGTCACCTGTAGTCAGTGGTCAGTTTGTGTCACCTGTAGTCAGTGGTCAGTTTGCGTCACCTGTAGTCAGTGGTCAGTTTGCGTCACCTGTAGTCATTGGTCAGTTTGTGTCACCTGTAGTCAGTGGTCAGTTTGCGTCACCTGTAGTCATTGGTCAGTTTGTGTCACCTGTAGTCAGTGATCAGTTTGCGTCAGCTTTAGTCAGTGATCAGTTTGCGTCACCTGTAGTCATTGGTCAGTTTGCGTCACCTGTAGTTATTGGTCAATGATTGCTATAAATATATTTTTTTCTTACAGATATGTAATTAAGCAAGCAGGTCGTAGAGAAGACGTGGAGCGCCCTTATGAGTGATATTAGATTGTGTGTCCTGTCTGTCGGTCGCATGGAGAGACAGACACAACATTAGTCTATCATATAGGACACCGGAAGACAAAATAGAAAAGAAAGAAAGAAGGAAACATACAAACAAACAAACAAATAGACAGAATGAAAGAATAATATTAATAAAAAGTTCCAGAACTGCAGTGATCAGAGAACAGTCAATGACTGACAGCTGACTGTTTCTGTTAAGACTTGAGAATAACAGATCTGATCCAGACCTTGTTCTCTCAACCAAAAGAGCTGTTGGAACAAAACCAACCGATCTATCCAAACGGTCATTGATTGAAGAAGAAAGGCAAAATGGTAGGTAAAAATGTTATTCTGAATTCGGATGTGTTGGGACGAAAAAGAAAATATCGTAACTTTATTGCAAATCGCAAGCAATGCATTTACTCCCACATTACTCGATATTACTGGCAGACAATAAAGCGGCATCTCAAAGTATGAACATCAAAGAAGAGAGAAAGAGATAGAAATAAAAGGTAAACACTGAATTGATTCTCCGGCTCTAATTGTCTGTATCCAAAATTAAGAAAGAACAAAAATAATGTCACCGTTTTGCTCAATGATATCAGTGTTGTGTGTAAAATAAAACTCAAACAGGAAACATCGCGTACAAAATAAATGACATCAATCTAAAGCAACACAATAGAAAGAAATAAACAGGAAAAAATAACCTAATGTTGAATCTTTGCTAGTGTTATATTGTAGTAATGCACATTTGCATACGGTAATTTAATAATAGTTTGTGAGCAAAGATACAAAAAAATTGGTAGAATTTGTTGGATTGTTAGCTACAGTAAAGGAAATTAACCAAAGTGACCGTTCAAAGTAAAATCATTTAAAAAAAAAAAACAACACATGCAATTACATTAGAGGTGATTCTGAAGAGGGAGTGTATTTGCCAGAATAAAAGAGATAGAACACGAGAGACACTGAAGAGAGAACGAGTAAACCAATGGAAATATTCTTAATAGAAATAACAATCAGGGGTCAGTTTTGGTTAATTGAGGTAAGTTTTGGTCATTTGTTGTCAGTTTGTGTCACCTGTAGTCAGTTGTCAGTTTGGGTCACCTCTGATCATCGGTCAGATTTGGATGTGTATGGTCAGTGTTTTTTGTTACTAAATGGTCAGTTAGGGTCATCAATGGTGAGTGTTTAATTTGGGTTATCTATGGTCAGTGGTCAGTTTGGGTCATCAATGGTCAGTGTTCAGTTTGGGTTATCTATGGTCAGTTGTCAGTTAGGGTCATCAATGGTCAGTATTCAGTTTGGGTCATCAATGGTCAGTATTCAGTTTGGGTCATCTATGGTCAGTATTCAGTTTAGGTTATCTATAGTCAGTATTCAGTTTGGGTTATCTATAGTCAGTATTCAGTTTAGGTCATCTATGATCAGTATTCAGTTTGGGTCATATATGGTCAGTATTCAGTTTGGGTTATCTATAGTCAGTATTCAGTTTGGGTTATCTATAGTCAGTATTCAGTTTGGGTCATCTATGGTCAGTATTCAGTTTGGGTCATATATGGTCAGTATTCAGTTTGGGTTATCTATAGTCAGTATTCTGTTTGGGTCATCTATGGTCAGTATTCAGTTTTCGTCATATATGGTCAGTATTCAGTTTTGGTCATATATGGTCAGTATTCAGTTTGGGCCATATATGGTCAGTGTTCAATGTGGGTTATCTATAGCCAGTGGCCATTTTGGGTCATCTTTGATCAGTGGTCAGTTTGGATCACCTAAAAACAGTGGTCATTTTTGGTGAATTGTGGTCAGTTTGTGTCACCCGTAGCTAGTTGTCAGTTTGGGTTACCACTGTTACGGGTCAGATTTGGATGTGTGTGTTCAGTGGTCATTTTTGCTCATTGGTCAGTTAGAGTCATCAATGACCAGTATTCAGTTTGGGTCATCTATTGTCAGTTGTCAGTTTGCGTCATCTATTGTCAGTTGTCAGTTTGCGTCATCTATTGTCAGTTGTCAGTTTGCGTCATCTATTGTCAGTAGTCAGTTTGCGTCATCTATTGTTAGTAGTCAGTTTGCGTCATCTATTGTCAGTTGTCAGTTTGCGTCATATATTGTCAGTTGTCAGTTTGCGTCATCTATTGTCAGTTGTCAGTTTGCGTCATCTATTGTCAGTAGTCAGTTTGCGTCATCTATTGTCAGTTGTCAGTTTGCGTCATCTATTGTCAGTTGTCAGTTTGCGTCATCTATTGTCTGTTGTCTGTTTGCGTCATCTATTGTCAGTTGTCAGTTTGCGTCATCTATTGTCAGTAGTCAGTTTGCGTCATCTATTGTCAGTTGTCAGTTTGCGTCATCTATTGTCAGTTGTCAGTTTGCGTCATCTATTGTCAGTACTCAGTTTGGGTCATCTATGGTCAGTCGGCAGTTTGGATCATATATTGCCAGTGTTTATTTTGGGTCATCCATGGTCAGTGGTCAGTTTGGGTCACCCGTGGTCATTGGTCAGTTTGGATCACGTCTAATCGGCAGTCAGTTTTGGATATATGTTCAAATATATGGTCAGTGGTCATTTTGGGCCATCTACTGTCAATTGTAAGTTTGGGTCATCTATGGTCAGTGGACAGTTTGGGTCACTTGTGATAAGTAGTCAGTTTGTGTCATTTATTGTCAGGGGTCAGTTTGGGTCAAGTATGGTCAGTGGTCAGTTTGGGTCACTTATGGTCAGTGGTCAGTTTGGGTCACCTTTGATCAGTGATCAGTTTGGCTCATCTATGTGTAATGGTAAATTTAGGTAATCCTTGGTCAGTTGTCATTATGGGTCACCTCTGGTCAGTGGTAATCTGTTATCAGTTTTCACTTTCGGTCAGTTGTCAGTTTTCGTCACCTGTGACTAATGGTCGGTTTGGGTCATATTTTGTCAGTTTTGGTCAGTGGTAATTGTGATCACCTGTGGCCAGTGGTCACATTGGGCCACCTGAATCTGCAGTTACATTGGATCACATGTGGTCAGTTTGGGTCACATGTGATCAGTGGTCACATGTGGTCAATTTGTGTCACCTGTAGTCATTGGTCAGTTTGCGTCACCTGTAGTCAGTGGTCAGTTTGCGTCACCTGTAGTCATTGGTCAGTTTGTGTCACCTGTAGTCAGTGGTCAGTTTGCGTCACCTGTAATCATTGGTCAGTTTGTGTCACCTGTAGTCAGTGATCAGTTTGCGTCAGCTTTAGTCAGTGATCAGTTTGCGTCACCTGTAGTCATTGGTCAGTTTGCGTCACCTGTAGTTATTGGTCAATGATTGCTATATATATTTTTTTCTTACAGATATGTAATTAAGCAAGCAGGTCGTAGAGAAGGCGTGGAGCGCCCTTATGAGTGATATTAGATTGTGTGCCCTGTCTGTCGGTCGCATGGAGAGACAGACACAACATTAGTCTATCATATAGGACACCGGAAGACAAAATAGAAAAGAAAGAAAGAAGGAAACATACAAACAAACAAACAAATAGACAGAATGAAAGAATAATATTAATAAAAAGTTCCAGAACTGCAGTGATCAGAGAACAGTCAATGACTGACAGCTGACTGTTTCTGTTAAGACTTGAGAATAACAGATCTGATCCAGACCTTGTTCTCTCAACCAAAAGAGCTGTTGGAACAAAACCAACCGATCTATCCAAACGGTCATTGATTGAAGAAGAAAGGCAAAATGGTAGGTAAAAATGTTATTCTGAATTCGGATGTGTTGGGACGAAAAAGAAAATATCGTAACTTTATTGCAAATCGCAAGCAATGCATTTACTCCCACATTACTCGATATTACTGGCAGACAATAAAGCGGCATCTCAAAGTATGAACATCAAAGAAGAGAGAAAGAGATAGAAATAAAAGGTAAACACTGAATTGATTCTCCGGCTCTAATTGTCTGTATCCAAAATTAAGAAAGAACAAAAATAATGTCACCGTTTTGCTCAATGATATCAGTGTTGTGTGTAAAATAAAACTCAAACAGGAAACATCGCGTACCAAATAAATGACATCAATCTAAAGCAACACAATAGAAAGAAATAAACAGGAAAAAATAACCTAATGTTGAATCTTTGCTAGTGTTATATTGTAGTAATGCACATTTGCATACGGTAATTTAATAATAGTTTGTGAGCAAAGATACAAAAAAATTGGTAGAATTTGTTGGATTGTTAGCTACAGTAAAGGAAATTAACCAAAGTGACCGTTCAAAGTAAAATCATTTAAAAAAAAAAAAACAACACATGCAATTACATTAGAGGTGATTCTGAAGAGGGAGTGTATTTGCCAGAATAAAAGAGATAGAACACGAGAGACACTGAAGAGAGAACGAGTAAACCAATGGAAATATTCTTAATAGAAATAACAATCAGGGGTCAGTTTTGGTCAATTGAGGTAAGTTTTGGTCATTTGTTGTCAGTTTGTGTCACCTGTAGTCAGTTGTCAGTTTGGGTCACCTCTGATCATCGGTGAGATTTGGATGTGTATGGTCAGTGTTTTTCGTTACTAAATGGTCAGTTAGGGTCATCAATGGTGAGTGTTTAATTTGGGTTATCTATGGTCAGTGGTCAGTTTGGGTCATCAATGGTCAGTGTTCAGTTTGGGTTATGTATGGTCAGTTGTCAGTTAGGGTCATCAATGGTCAGTATTCAGTTTGGGTCATCAATGGTCAGTATTCAGTTTGGGTCATCTATGGTCAGTATTCAGTTTAGGTTATCTATAGTCAGTATTCAGTTTGGGTTATCTATAGTCAGTATTCAGTTTAGGTCATCTATGGTCAGTATTCAGTTTGGGTCATATATGGTCAGTATTCAGTTTGGGTTATCTATAGTCAGTATTCAGTTTGGGTTATCTATAGTCAGTATTCAGTTTGGGTCATCTATGGTCAGTATTCAGTTTGGGTCATATATGGTCAGTATTCAGTTTGGGTTATCTATAGTCAGTATTCTGTTTGGGTCATCTATGGTCAGTATTCAGTTTTGGTCATATATGGTCAGTATTCAGTTTTGGTCATATATGGTCAGTATTCAGTTTGGGCCATATATGGTCAGTGTTCAATGTGGGTTATCTATAGCCAGTGGCCATTTTGGGTCATCTTTGATCAGTGGTCAGTTTGGATCACCTAAAAACAGTGGTCATTTTTGGTGAATTGTGGTCAGTTTGTGTCACCCGTAGCTAGTTGTCAGTTTGGGTTACCACTGTTACGGGTCAGATTTGGATGTGTGTGTTCAGTGGTCATTTTTGCTCATTGGTCAGTTAGAGTCATCAATGACCAGTATTCAGTTTGGGTCATCTATTGTCAGTTGTCAGTTTGCGTCATCTATTGTCAGTTGTCAGTTTGCGTCATCTATTGTCAGTTGTCAGTTTGCGTCATCTATTGTCAGTAGTCAGTTTGCGTCATCTATTGTCAGTTGTCAGTTTGCGTCATCTATTGTCAGTTGTCAGTTTGCGTCATCTATTGTCAGTTGTCAGTTTGCGTCATCTATTGTCAGTAGTCAGTTTGCGTCATCTATTTTCAGTTGTCAGTTTGCGTCATCTATTGTCAGTAGTCAGTTTGCGTCATCTATTGTCAGTTGTCAGTTTGCGTCATCTATTGTCAGTTGTCAGTTTGCGTCATCTATTGTCAGTAGTCAGTTTGCGTCATCTATTGTCAGTTGTCAGTTTGCGTCATCTATTGTCAGTACTCAGTTTGGGTCATCTATGGTCAGTCGGCAGTTTGGATCATATATTGCCAGTGTTTATTTTGGGTCATCCATGGTCAGTGGTCAGTTTGGGTCACCCGTGGTCATTGGTCAGTTTGGATCACCTCTAATCGGCAGTCAGTTTTGGATATATGTTCAAATATATGGTCAGTGGTCATTTTGGGCCATCTACTGTCAATTGTAAGTTTGGGTCATCTAAGGTCAGTGGACAGTTTGGGTCACTTGTGATAAGTAGTCAGTTTGTGTCATTTATTGTCAGGGGTCAGTTTGGGTCAAGTATGGTCAGTGGTCAGTTTGGGTCACTTATGGTCAGTGGTCAGTTTGGGTCACCTTTGATCAGTGATCAGTTTGGCTCATCTATGTGTAATGGTAAATTTAGGTAATCCTTGGTCAGTTGTCATTATGGGTCACCTCTGGTCAGTGGTAATCTGTTATCCGTTTTCACTTTCGGTCAGTTGTCAGTTTTCGTCACCTGTGACTAATGGTCTGTTTGGGTCAAATTTTGTCAGTTTTGGTCAGTGGTAATTGTGATCACCTGTGGACAGTGGTCACATTGGGCCACCTGAATCTGCAGTTACATTGGATCACATGTGGTCAGTTTGGGTCACATGTGATCAGTGGTCACATGTGGTCAATTTGTGTCACCTGTAGTCATTGGTCAGTTTGCGTCACCTGTAGTCAGTGGTCAGTTTGCGTCACCTGTAGTCATTGGTCAGTTTGTGTCACCTGTAGTCAGTGGTCAGTTTGCGTCATCTGTAGTCAGTGGTCAGTTTGCGTCAACTGTAGTCAGTGGTCAGTTTGCGTCACCTGTAGTCAATGGTCAGGATGTGTCACCTGTAGTCATTGGTCAGTTTGTGTCACCTGTAGTCAGTGGTCAGTTTGCGTCACATGTAGTCAGTGGTCAGTTTGCGTCACCTGTAGTCATTGGTCAGATTGTGTCACCTGTAGTCAGTGGTCAGTTTGCGTCACCTGTAGTCATTGGTCAGTTTGTGTCACCTGTAGTCAGTGATCAGTTTGCGTCAGCTTTAGTCAGTGATCAGTTTGCGTCACCTGTAGTCATTGGTCAGTTTGCGTCACCTGTAGTTATTGGTCAATGATTGCAATATATATATTTTTCGTTCAGATATGTAATTAAGCAAGAAGGTCATAAAGAAGGCGTGGAGCGCCCTTATGAATGATATTAGATTGTGTGTCCTGTCTGTCGGTCGCATCGAGAGACAGACACAACATTAGTCTATCATATAGGACACCGGAAGACAAAATAGAAAAGAAAGAAAGAAAGAAACATACAAACAAACAAACAAATAGAAGAATGAAAAGTTAATATTAATAAAAAGTTCCAGAACTGCAGTGATCAGAGAACAGTCAATGACTGACAGCTGACTGTTTCTGTTAAGACTTGAGAATAACAGATCTGATCCAGACCTTGTTCTCTCAACCAAAAGAGCTGTTGGAACAAAACCAACCGATCTATCCAAACGGTCATTGATTGAAGAAGAAAGGCAAAATGGTAGGTAACAATGTTATTCTGAATTCGGATGTGTTGGGACGAAAAAGAAAATATCGTAACTTTATTGCAAATCGCAAGCAATGCATTTACTCCCACATTACTCGATATTACTGGCAGACAATAAAGCGGCATCTCAAAGTATGAACATCAAAGAAGAGAGAAAGAGATAGAAATAAAAGGTAAACACTGAATTGATTCTCCGGCTCTAATTGTCTGTATCCAAAAATAAGAAAGAACAAAAATAATGTCACCGTTTTGCTCAATGATATCAGTGTTGTGTGTAAAATAAAACTAAAACAGGAAACATCGCGTACAAAATACATTACATCAATCTAAAGCAACAAAATAGAAAGAAATAAACAGGAAAAAATAACCTAATGTTGAATCTTTGCTAGTGTTATATTGTAGTAATGCACATTTGCATACGGTAATTTAATAATAGTTTGTGAGCAAAGATACAAAAAAATAGGTAGAATTTGTTGGATTGTTAGCTACAGTAAAGGAAACTAACCAAAGTGACCGTTCAAAGTAAAATCATTTTTAAAAAATACAACACATGCAATTACATTAGAGGTGATTCTGAAGAGGGAGTGTATTTGCCAGAATAAAAGAGATAGAACACGAGAGACACTGAAGAGAGAACGAGTAAACCAATGGAAATATTCTTAATAGAAATAACAATCAGGGGTCAGTTTTGGTCAATTGAGGTAAGTTTTGGTCATTTGTGGTCAGTTTGTGTCACCTGTAGTCAGTTGTCAGTTTGGGTCACCTCTGATCATCGGTCAGATTTGGATGTGTATGGTCAGTGTTTATTGTTACTATATGGTCAGTTAGGGTCATCAATGGTGAGTGTTTAATTTGGGTTATCTATGGTCAGTGGTCAGTTTGGGTCATCAATGGTCAGTGTTCAGTTTGGGTTATCTATGGTCAGTGGTCAGTTAGGGTCATCAATGGTCAGTATTCAGTTTGGGTCATCAATGGTCAGTATTCAGTTTGGGTCATCTATGGTCAGTATTCAGTTTGTGTTATATATAGTCAGTATTCAGTTTGGGTTATCTATAGTCAGTATTCAGTTTAGGTCATCTATGGTCAGTTTTCAGTTTGGGTCATATATGGTCAGTATTCAGTTTGGGTTATCTATAGTCAGTATTCAGTTTGGGTTATCTATAGTCAGTATTCTGTTTGGGTCATCTATGGTCAGTATTCAGTTTGGGTCATATATGGTCAGTATTCAGTTTGGGTTATCTATAGTCAGTATTCTGTTTGGGTCATCTATGGTCAGTATTCAGTTTTGGTCATATATGGTCAGTATTCAGTTTTGGTCATATATGGTCAGTATTCAGTTTTGGTCATATATGGTCAGTATTCAGTTTGGGCCATATATGGTCAGTGTTAAATGTGGGTTATCTATAGCCAGTTGCCATTTTGGGGTCATCTTTGATCAGTGGTCAGTTTGGATCACCTAAAAACAGTGGTCATTTTTGGTGAATTGTGGTCAGTTTGTGTCACCTGTAGTTAGTTGTCAGTTTGGGTTACCACTGTTACGGGTCAGATTTGGATGTGTGTGTTCAGTGGTCATTTTTGCTCATTGGTCAGTTTGAGTCATCAATGACCAGTGTTCAGTTTGGGTCATCTATTGTCAGTTGTCAGTTTGCGTCATCTATTGTCAGTTGTCAGTTTGCGTCATCTATTGTCAGTAGTCAGTTTGGGTCATCTATTGTCAGTTGTCAGTTTGGGTCATCTATTGTCAGTTGTCAGTTTGCGTCATCTATTGTCAGTAGTCAGTTTGCGTCATCTATTGTCAGTTGTCAGTTTGCGTCATCTATTGTCAGTAGTCAGTTTGCGTCATCTATTGTCAGTTGTCAGTTTGCGTCATCTATTGTCAGTTGTCAGTTTGCGTCATCTATTGCCAGTAGTCAGTTTGGGTCATCTATTGTCAGTTGTCAGTTTGGGTCATCTATTGTCAGTTGTCAGTTTGCGTCATCTATTGTCAGTTGTCAGTTTGCGTCATCTATTGTCAGTAGTCAGTTTGGGTCATCTATGGTCAGTCGGCAATTTGGATCATATATTGCCAGTGTTTATTTTGGGTCATCCATGGTCAGTGGTCAGTTTGGGTCACCTGTGGTCATTGGTCAGTTTGGATCACTGTAATCGGCAGTCAATTTTGGATATACATGAAACCGGGTTATTTTTCAAAGCGACTACGGACAAAACATTTTTTGTCAAAGGAGAAAAATGCGCTGGGGGTAAAAAAAGCAAAGAGCGAATAACAGTGATGCTATGCACTAACATGTTGGGGGAACGAGAACCGGCTTTAGTGATTGGGAAAGCAGCTAACCCTAGGATTTTTAAAAACATCAACATAAACACACTGCCAGTGATTTACAGAAACAACAAAAAGGCATGGATGACTGCAGCTATATTTGAAGATTGGCTGAAAAGTTTTGACCGTAAGATGCAGAAAAAAAGCGCCACATTATTTTATTTGTTGACAACGCTACCTGTCATCCCAAGATCGAACTACAGAATGTTAAGCTGCGGTTTCTGCCACCCAACACAACTGCATTAGTTCAACCCCTAGACCAGGGTGTCATTCAGACATTTAAATTAAAGTTTAGACAAAAACAGCTTCTACATCTTATCACAGTCATGGAATCAAACAAGGATGCTTCCGGAACCGAACTCATGAAACAGGTCAATTTACTGGATGTAGTCTACTGGATTGCTGCAGCATGGAAAGAAGTGGACAACTCAACCATCCTTAAGTGTTTCTGTAAAGCAGGTTTTCATTGTCCTGCTGAAACACACGCATATTCTCTGACGCACATGGAATCTGCATCAAAGACCGACGTGCAAATTGTTTCTACTGCAATTTCTACTGCTTTGGATAACCTTTCAAAAGAATTGTTTGGATACCAATTGACAGACATCTCCATGATTGATTCAGGGCTCCAAACTTGCAACACAATAGAAACAAATTCGGATCTTCCTGCCACTGCAATTTTAGCTGCTGAGGATGTGAATAGTGAATCAGACAACGAACAAGATTTTACTGACATTGAGAAAACATACACTATCGCAGATGCACATAATGCTGTGGAGCTTCTGCGCACCTATTCAATAACAAACGGGAGATCTGACATACTAGACGTTATCATGGACTTGAGAGAAAAATTGAACTTATCGTTTATTTCATCTGTCAAACAACAGACTACCATATTGGATTTTTTTTCAAGTCAAAAGTGATACATGTACAGTATAAGTGGAATCTGTGTATGTGTGTTTTATTTTTGTGTGTTTAACTATCGTGTTTTATGAAAAGTGTCCAACCAGTGGCTATTGTAGACCGACATGTGCACTATGTTCTACTCATGGATTACGCTGATTTGCAGGTTAGTTTTCATAGTGCTTAGGATAAAATTTTTTTATCGCTCTATTTATTATGTGAAACCTGTGAGGCAGGACCACCTGTCCTATGGGACCAGTTTTTGAAAGTCCCGTGAATGGTCGCCTTAGACAGGTTCGACTGTATGTTCAAATATATGGTCAGTGGTCATTTTGGGTCAGTGGTCAGTTTGGGTCACTTGTGGTCAGTTTTAGACATCTATGGTCAGTGGTAAGATTTGGATATATGTTGTCAGTGGTCATTTTGAGTCAGTGCTATGTTTGGGTCACCTGTGGTCAGTGGTAAGTTTGGGTCATCTATGGTCAGCGGACATTTTGGGCCATCTATTGTCAATTGTAAGTTTGGGTCATCTAAGGTCAGTGGACAGTTTGGGTCACTTGTGATAAGTAGTCAATTTGTGTCATTTATTGTCAATGGTCAGTTTGGGTCAAGTATGGTCAGTGGTCAGTTTTGGTCACTTATGGTCAGTGGTCAGTTTGGGTCACCTTTGATCAGTGATCAGTTTGGTTCATCTATATGTAATGGTAAATTTAGGTCATCCTTGGTCAGTTGTCATTAACCTCACCTGTGGTCAGTGGTCAGTTATGATCAACGTATGGTCAATGGGGGTCATCTGTGATCAGTGGTCAGTTTGGGTCACCTGCAGTCAGTGGTCAGTGTGGGTCATTTATGGTTAGTGATATGTTTGGGTAATTTATGGCCAGTGGTAAGTTTGGGTCATCTATGGCCAGTGGTAAGTTAGGGCCATATGTGTCAGTGGTAAGTTTTGGCCCTCTCTTGGTAGTGAGTTTCGATGTCTGGACCTCTATGGGTAGTGAAATTCAATATCTTGCTCTCTCTTGGTAGTGAGATTCATGGTCTGACCCACTCTGGTTATTGAGATTTCATGTGTGATCCACTCTGGTTAGTGGGATTCGATGTCTGGCCCTCTCGAGTACTGTTGAAAAGCAGTAGCTCCCTTGACCGAACGTTAAATAAGAATAGGTCAAAAATAAGGAATACAAGAAAGAATAAGGATACACGTGGTCTGTCTAAAGTAACATGATCCAAAAAGTGAGGAAGATACTGTGCAATCCATTTTTGACAATAGAAAAACGAAAAATAGTTCTTAAATGTTACGTAGAGCAAGTCTTAACATATGGATGTGAATCATGGATAATAGGAAAACATACAAGAAAATCACTGGAGGCTGTAGGAATGAGGTTGTACAGAAGAATGTTGAAAATACCATGGACAGCTAAGAAAAGTAATGAAAACGTTCTGAAAGGGGTCAAAGAAAAAAGAGAGCTAATTTCCAATATTATGAAGAAATAATTGTCATTTTTTTATATGTCATAAGAAGAGACCAGCTGGAGTATATTGTAACAACTGGAAAAATTGAGGGGCGAAGAAACAGAGGAAAGCAAAGAGAAAAGATACAAGACAGTTTAAGAGAATGGCAAGAGAGAAGGTCAACAACAGAAATGATAAATAACTGTCGAGATCGAAAGTTGTGGAAAGAAATGATCACATTCGCCAGCAAGCCCGGTACTTGATGATGATGATAAAAATAATATGAAGGGTAACAAAAGTGAAAAGTCAGGTACAAATGTAAGGTGAATATTGACAAAGAGACCTGAAGATGGAAAACAAAGTGAACTCTGACGTCGAAATAGAATGAAAACAGTTGCTACAATGAGATAAAAAGAAGACACATTTCAAAGATGTAGCAACAAAGATGGGGCAAGAATATACAAAATGACAGGTAAAAACAAAACAGAAAGAAAATAAAGAAAGTGCAAGAATAAGTTATAATTGGAACGAATAACCTACAAAATGAAAGAAATGATTGCCACATTAAAAGAAATGATTGACAAAATAAAAGAAATGATTGATAAAATAAAAGAAATGATTGATACAATAAATAAATGATTGACAAAATAAAATAAATGATTGATAAAATAAAAGAAATGACAGAGAAAATAAAAGACATGATTGAAAGCAATCACCATTTTTCGGGCACATCATGAGAAGAGGAAAGTTGGAATACTTGGTTACAACTGGCAAAATAAAAGGAAAGAGAGATCGCGGACGACAAAGAGAGAAAATACTGGATAGCTTGGTGTCATGGCAAGGGAAACAGTCAACAGAACTGATACGATGCATTGTAGATAGAAGATTGTGGAGGGACATGATCACATACGCCAACAGGTATGGAGCATGATGATGATGATGATGATTGACAAAATAAAAGAAATGATTAATACAATGAAAGAAATGGTTGCCTAAATAATGAAAACATTTGTAATATAAAAGAAAGTCTGTCTGAAAGAAAGTAGGTAATATTTAAAATCAAAGGACTGACAGCAATAAACAAATGTAGACAGAATTTAAAAAATATACTGGCCAAATATGACGATACTGACAAAATAAAAAAAATAATGTAAACATATTTTCTAATCAAAACAGCTTAAATTGTATGCCACAAGGGGAGACACTACAGGAAAGAATACGAGAACACGTGAACAAGCAGCAATAACGGAATGTATAGATAACTTTCAGGTATAAGGAAAATGCACGCAACAGAAATGTATGAGTTATGTACCTTTCGTTGAAAATAAAGTTCTTCATAAAATTTCATAGTGTCATGATCTGTGAACCAAAACTGAACAATATCTCACTTCTCCTTCCCATAGTGTCATGATCTGTGAAACAAAACTAAACAATATCTTACTTCTCCTTCCCATAGTGTCATGATCTGTGAAACAAAACTAAACAATATCTTACTTCTTCTACCCATAGTGTCATGATCTGTGAACCAAAATTAAACATTATCTCACTTCTCCTTCCCATAGTGTCATTATCTGTGAACCAAAACTAAACCTTATCTTATTTCTTCTTCCCATAGTGTCATGATCTGTGAACCAAAACTAAACATTATCTCATTTCTTCTTCCCATAGTGTCACGATCTGTGAACCAAAACTAAACCTTATCTCACTTCTTCTTCCCAGAGTGTCATGATCTGTGCACCAAAACTAGCCAATATCTCACTTCTTCTTCCCATAGTATCACGATCTGTGAACCAAAATTAAACCTTATCTCATTTCTTCTTCCCATAGTGTCATGATCTGTGCACCAAAACTAAACAATATCTCACTTATTCTTCCCATAGTGTCAGAAATTATGAACCAAAACTAAACAATATCTCACTTCTTCTTACCATAGTGTCATGATCTGTGAACCAAAACTAAACAATATCTCACTTATTCTTCCCATAGTGTCAGAAAGAAATTATGAACCAAAACTAAACAATATCTCACTTCTTCTTCCCATAGTGTCATGATCTGTGAACCAAAACTAAACCTTATATGTTTCTTCTTCTTCCCATAGTGTCATGATCTGTGAACCAAAATTAAACAATATCTCACTTCTGCTTCCCATAGTGTGACGATCTTTGAACCAAAATTAAAATAATAACTTCATTCGTGTTGCTATGGCATCATGATTTGTGAACAAAAACTAAACAATAACTTCATGCTTTTTGCTATGGTATCATGATCTGTCAACCAAAACTAAACAATAACTTTATGTTTTTCCTATGGTATCATGATCTGTCAACCAAAACTAAACAATAACTTTATGTTTTTGCTATAGTATCATGATCTGTTAACCAAAACTAAACAATATCTTATTGAACAATTTAGCAGCTATCAACTGTTTAGTGGAGGAAATCTTGGTCATCCTGGCAGATGCGACGGAGACGCCAAATATATGAGAGAACGTTATCGTATCACAAGAAGGTGAATCTGATGAAGTATTGAGAAGGTAGCAATGGGCGTCCGTAGGTTTATTGAAAACCGAGGTGCGGATGCCAGAAGTACCCACAGAAACGATAAGATCTAGAAAAGTAATAGAGGTGGTGGATATACAAGATGTGATCTTGATAGCTTTATGATAGCTGCCATTGTAGTCGATAAACTTGGAGACGTCGTTTACAGGTAGATCGGTAAGTCCGAAGCAGGCATCAATATACCAGAGATATTTAAATGGGAAAGGGACCTTGAAAAGAATTGAGAATTTGATGTTCAAGGTAACCCATGAAAAGACAGGCATAGCTAGGGCCCATCTTGGTGCCCATGGCTACTCCACTGACTTGGTCATAGAAGTCCCCTTTGAACTAAAAAATGTTGAGGTTGTGTACAAGTTCAACATGGTCACCTTATGTTAAGTTCCTTTATCCGCCGGCTTTATCCGGATTCGATCCTACAATCTGCCTTTAAGCGGGTCCTTCTTAACGTTCGCCCAGAGGCACTCACTCCTTTTAACCGCCACCCCCCTGAGAGAACAATACTCACCCTCACCTATCATCCTCACAACCTAGTTGCGGCGAAGATACTCAACCGGCACCTTTCCATTCGTCAATCTCATCCCTCTACTCGTCTATTTTTTTTTTAGTTCCCCGATGATCGCCTTCAAACGCTACAGGAATTTGAGATATTCTGGTTAGGAGCCATCTCCCTCGCTCCGACCATGAACACTTGGGTACTGTCCGCTGTGGACGTACATATTTCATCTGTGCCTATGTGCTCCCCACTGACTCTGTCTTATTCCCTAACGGACGGTTCGAGATTAAGCTTGGCTTCACATGTGTCTCGAAACATCTTTTATGTCATCATATGCCAACGATGTCACATGACTTATATTGGCGAGTCTGGGAGACATTTATCGGGAGGATTTTGTGAACATCTTCAAGGTGTTCAACAGAATACTGACACTCCAGTGTCTTCCCAATTCATTTCATCAGACCACAAAGGCAAAAACAACATCCGTATCACTGGTATTGTCCTTTGCATCTGGTGACCGCAGTCGTTTTGCTTTGGGGAATCTCCTGATAGTCCAATTGGGTTCGCTGGCTCCACGAGGCAAGAATGTATCTCACTCGTACACATAGTTTCCCTTTAGTTGCTCCTTTCCTATTACATAGTCTTCTTTGCTACCCATTTCTGGGCACATTAGTATATCCACTAGGTTATGCGCTTCGCAGCTCTCCTCCACTAGACCCCACTGCTATACGTCGGTGGTCCCTTATACCTATGTTGTCTGTGCTGCGTACCTTTCACGTGTTTTTTAGTTTACCCCACTTTATGGCATCTCTTTCTTTCCTCCTTTCGAGCACCTGCTATTCTTCTGTTTTGTTCTTTCTCCTTTGTGTATGCACACTAACCTCGGTGTATACTCTTCTGGTTATGTGGGGATTATGCGCACATTTCTACATCAATATTGATGTCCCTGTATGGGTGTGCATATGCATGTGTGTGTTCATATGTATGGGTGTAGGTATATATATATGTGTCTGTGAGTGTATGTATGTATGTATTTTTGCATATACGCATACATTTGTGCGTATGTAAATACTTGTATGTGTGACTCGGAGATGCGTATAGACATTGTACGTGGCGTTGTAGTCGAGGCAACCTAGACTCACATATTTAGAACCCTTTACAAGTTGCTGACCCTCCTACCGGCAGGGTATTTTCAGCGCACACCTGTTAATCCATCTTTCTCCTTCAGGCCACAGTCCGCGACACAGGGAAGATCATTTTTGTGTGTCTTAAACCAGTTTTGATAATTTTGTTTTTGGTTGTTTCATTGCTAGCTAGCTATGTACGATTAGCTCTATCCACTCACATATCTGTGTGTGTGCTGTTTGTTTCTTCCTGCTGAAGGCCTATTGAGCCGAAACGTCGTTCAAATTTGTGTCGTCTATCAATTACGTAAAGCTTTTACCATACCATTTTTTTTTCAATTATCCCCCATTAAAGTTCTATATAAAAGCTCCATATCAAAATGCTAAAACTAAGATCATAAACAAAGAAAATTCTCAAGACCTAGAATTAAATATCACAGTTTTGGGAATACATCTGGAGACAGTCCAGAGCTACAACTACCTGGGACATACTATAACCAATGATGAAAATTGTAAAAATGGAAATAAACAAAAGAATAGGTATTGCAAAATTAATTTTAATGCCATGAAAATTATACTAACAACAAAACAAATATCACCAGGGCTGAAAATATGAATGGCAAAATGTTACATCTTCTCGGTATTCCTTTATGGTGCAGAAACATGGATATTAGACAAGAGAACAGAACAGAAAATTGAAGCCTTTGAAATGTGGATTTATAGAAGAATAGGTAGAATTGGATGGAAAGAAAAGAAAACAAACGATGTAGTTTTAAAACAACTTAAAATAAAAAGAGAACTACTAAATACAATTAAGACAAGACAAATGAAATTTTTGGAGCATGTTAAAAGACATAACAGTCTACTAAAAGTAATAATGGAAATGCAAATACAAGGTAAAAGAGGCAGAGGCAGATCAAGACTAACACGGACGAGTAACATCAAAAGATGGACAAGTCAATCATTTTATTTTGACGTTCCGAGACAATGATCACATAATGTGTTTTGCCAGTTTGGAGTGCATATTTTTTTAATGAGAATGGCATTGTCGTTGCGTAATAAAATGAATTGCAATTTACCTAATTTGCTCATAATATTTTATATTGCAATTGATAAACATTTCTCTGTCTGACTTACCACGTAGAACATTTTACACTGTCGGATAAAGTAAAATTGAGGAACATTTTCAACGTTTGTTTCGTTAAACCAGGCTGCCTAATTTTGGCATTTCACTTGATTTCGTTTTATTGATTAAAGTCCAGTTTTGTCAATCCTAGGCGGTATAAGCAAAAACATGGCTGTTTTCATTAAAAAATGTAGTAATATTGTTGGCAGGTAAGTACAATCTGGCATATGAGTTATTTTTACATTATGTTTTATATTTGTACAAGCACCGCGCGAAGTTGTTGAGTGCAGCCATACTCACATGAGGATTATAATGAGTTTCTACTTCGCTTTCCCCTTCTTTTTTTTAATTCCTCATTTACTTTTCACGTGTCTAGAAGATGTATATTTTCCGGTCTTTTGCTCTTCTATTGGCAACGTCTGCTGTTATGTTTTCTAGTGTTAGTATTTTATTTCTTCAATCCTTTCTTTTCCGTGGTCGACCTTTGGCCCTAGTGCTCTCGCAACATTTACTAAAGGTTCGTTGTGTTTTGGTCTTTCTGTTTTACTAGACGGCCAAAACCTTTTATCTGTTGTTTCTTTATATTCAATGGCAGAAATAATTCCTACCTTTTTTCTTAGTTCTTCAATTCTCATCTTATCTCTTAGGTTGTTTCCTGTCATTTGTTTAAAACATGTAATCTCGGGATCTGTTTATTTTTATTTTCGCAAGGTGAGTACCAATTTTTATATTAAACATATTTTTTTTTTCAAAAAAATGCAAATATTAATTGCTTAAATTCGTATCCTTCAATTTTTTTTCTCCAAAATATTGTTTCTAATTATGAATCTGTGTCCTTTTCCCTTCAATTTGATGCCTAATTTATGTGTCTATGACTTGTTATAGTGAAAATATGTAAGATTTAGTGAAAGAAGTCTTTTTCAGGAAAAATAACTATTGCAAAACAGTAGTGACTGGGTAGAAAAACTACGGTCATTAGGAGTTAAGTCTAGTGTAGATGACTGGCATCCGCAGCACAACTTTAGGATGAAGACTGTCTTGTAGAGTGCCCGTTTTGCCTCTAGTGTTATTTCCTTCCTAGACAGCGATGGTGACTAAAGTCTGATGATTTGACATGTTTTCTTGAATCTTGAGTCTATTTCTGCTACATAGGAATTGTTGTCTGTCACTAGGCTTCCTAGTTGTTGTCTGTCACTAGGCTTCCTAGTTGTTGTCTGTCACTAGGCTTCCTAGTTGTTGTCTGTCACTAGCTTCCTAGTTGTAGTCTGTCACTAGGCTTCCTAGTTGTTGTCTGTCACTAGGCTTCCTAGTTGTTGTCTGTCACTAGGCTTCCTAGTTGTTGTATGTCACTAGGCTTCCTAGTTGTTGTCTGTCACTAGGCTTCCTAGTTGTTGTCTGTCACTAGGCTTCCTAGTTGTTGTCTGTCACTAGGCTTCCTTAATATGTAACTCTTTTCGGACGGAAGTTTTGTTTATCGATGCAATGGAATAGATTTCAAAGATACAATTTTTCATGGTTTGAAGAATCAGTCTCCATATTTTTATAACATATTATATATTAATTTTTAGACAATTGAACAGGCTATTAGATTTCACCAATACCAAGATGATACATCATCATGTGCCATACCGGTTGGCATAGGTGATCATGTCCCTCCACAATCTTCTATCTACAGTGCATCGTATCAGTTCTGTTGTTGACTGTTTGCCATAACACCAAGCTATCCAGTATTTTCTCTCTTTGTCGCCCGCGATCTCTCTTTCCTTTTATTTTGCCAATTGTAACCAAGTATTCCAACTGTCCTCTTCTCATGATGTGCCCGAAAAATTTTGATTGCTTCTTTCTGATGTTTTTTAAGAGCTCCCTTTTTGTGTTGGCCTCTTTGAGAACTTCCTCATTGGTCTTTTTAGCTGCCCAGGGAACTTTCAACATTCTTCTGAGAAATCCCATCTCTGTGGCCTCCAATCGTCTTTTCATTTGTTTGTCCACTGTCCATGATTCGCTTCCATAGGTCAGAATTGGTTCTATATAGCACCGATGAACTCTCTTTCTCATTTGTATTGACATAGATTTGTTGCATAAGATATTTTTCATTTTCTGAAATGCTATTTTGACCTTAGCTATTCTGCTTTTTATTTCTGTGGTGCACCTCCCATCTGATGTTATTATTGTGCCCAAGTATTTGAAACGTTGCACTTGTTTCAGATTTGTCTCGTTTATTTTTATGCTGCATGATGGTGGTGATTGTTTCTTCGATATGACCATTACTTCTGAAAGATGATACAAGACATGTAAAAAAGAATAAGGATTGATGACGGTTCACACTTATCAAAATACGAGTGTCGCCCTATGCGACAAAACGTACTAAATGAGTTAAATACCTCCACTTGTTGTAATTGTCTGCCAGCCATCGTCATGTTAATGTACAGTTTTTCTTTTGCGATATTCATTACTTCTGTCTTATTTGTGATTCTTTCGCTCCATGTTGTACTGAGTGTCTGTGATGTTACGTCTATTTAAATGGCCTCTTAAAGTTCGTTTAATTGAGACAAAGACATGACAATCAGTGACCTTGTTTGAGTTGAGTATGAGTTTGAGTTTCTTTTCTTCCCGACCAGTGTTTGGTCTCTGGTCTGGCGCCTAAACCCCCTCCCCCTTTTTATTCTTCTTTGTCTCTTTTGTTTCCCACGATACTTGTTAACCTTCTTCCGGGACACGTGGATTCCTGTCTATGTGGTCATTCTTTCATTTCGTTCCCGGCTGTCAGACAAGTCATTTAAGCTAAGTGTTACTATTTTATATATATATATATATATAATATATATATATTCTATACTAATGACAGCAGCAGAAGCAAGTGCTGGACTGAAGAAAATGGAAAAACGAGCTTGGATCTCAGACACCACGTGGAAATACATCAAAGAAAGAAGAGAAGCGAAGAGAGCCATGACTAATGTAAAGACAGATCTTGGAAAGGTTCTGGCAAAAGCAACATACAAAGAATTAGACAACAAAGTGAAAAGTTCAGCAAGAAGAGATACAAGAGCTTATTTAGACAACTTGGCAGAGAAAGCAGAGACAGCTGCAATTACAGGAGACAGCAGAACTCTTTATACTGTACAAAAGATGCTGACAAACACCTATACATCCAGTGGAACACCAATTCTAGACAAATCTGGATTAATGCTAACAACAAGCGCAGACATAAAAGCCCGTTGGGCGGAACACTTCAAAGAAATTCTTAACCGTCCACTACCCCACAGTTTAATAGATTTTGAAGCTGAAACACCAGCAGCAGAATTAGATGTAAATTTAGATGACTTCACCTTGAGTGAAATAGAAACCACCTTAAAGCTTATGACCAATAACAAGGCTGCTGGAGATGATAAGTTAACAGCTGAGATCCTCAAGGCAATTGATAGCCATAATCTAATACATCTCCAAAAAATGTTCAACATCATTTGGAAAACAGAGAAGACGCCTCATAAATGGAAAAAAGGAATCATTGTTAAGATCCCAAAAAAGGGCAATCTTAGAGATTGTAACAACTGGAGAGGCGTGACACTTTTGTCAGTTGCCTCAAAGTTATTCTGCAAAATCATCCTAAATAGAATAAAGGATTCAAAAGATACAGTAATGCGTGAAGAACAGGCTGGGTTTAGAAAAGGGAGAAGCTGTCTTGACCACATTTTCACTCTACGACTTATATTGGAGGAACACATTGAAAAGCAAAAACCTTTTGTACTTAACTTCATCGACTTCAAAAAAGCATTTGACAGTATTCATAGAGATTCTTTGTGGAAAATTCTGAAGCAATATGGCTTACCATAAAAAATCATAAATATTATTAAAGACATGTATGATGGTTACACATGCGCATTTCGAACAGAGGAAGGACTGAGCGAATGTTTCCCAATAGAAACTGGGGTTAAACAAGGATGTATTTTATCGCCCTTGTTATTTGGAATTGTTATGGACTTCATAATGAAGAAATGCTGCACTGGTAATAAAGGAATCGAATGGATACAAGGAGACCATTTGGAGGACCTCGACTTTGCTGATGACATAGTTCTCATCAGCAGTCAGATAAAAACGAAAAACACAAATGAACTATCATCAATAGCCAGTAAAATTGGGCTTGAGGTCAATCATGAAAAGACTAAAGTCATGAAAAGTTTAATTCCAACAAGTGACAAAATATACATGGAAAACAAACCAGTAGAAGAGATCAATCACTTTATCTATCTTGGAAGTCACATTGATCGAGAAGGGGATACGAGCAAAGAAATTAGAATCAGAATAGCTAAAGCAGCAATGTCTTTCAGAAGCCTTGAAAAGTTGTGGGAATCAAAACTCATTAGCACAAACACAAAACTTAGGCTATTCAAATCAAATGTACTATCAAACCTTACGTATGCGTGTGAAAGCTGGAAAACAACAAGAGATATAGAAACAAAGTTGAACGCATTCGAAAATAAATGTCTAAGGAAAATACTTGGTATAGCATGGAACGAATTCAAAACAAACGAGGAAATTAGAGAAATCGCCAATCAACCACTAATATCTTCAGTAATAAAGAAAAGACGATGGTCATACGTTGGACATGTGATGAGAAGAGATAATAATCGAATAGCAAAGCAAGCCCTCATATGGGAAACAACAGGTAAAAGAAAAAGAGGAAGACCCAGGGAGACACTGAGAAGAACATTGATGAGAGAGGCAAGAGCAGCAGGAGTCGGCTCCCTCAATGAGATAGAACTGCTTGCACATAACAGAGACAGATGGCGAGATTTGATAAAATATCTTTAAAAGAAACTGCTAGAACAAAAATTCATATAGGAGAAGGTGTATCTTGGTTTACGCCCTATGGGCCGGTTACGGCTCGAAAGGTCAATAGATAGATAGATATATATTCTCCTATCCTTTCTATTTATACATCTACTACTATCCTACCTACCCTCATGCAGCTTTCTTCTTTTTTTCATTTTTCTACATCCTACTTCCTTCTTTTCTGTCCACCTCCTCTTTCTTATGATCATGTAGTTATAGATAATTGTGTTTCACCGTTTGCTTTCGTTGTCCTTGTATTCTGAAGAAGGCCACAGGCCGAAACGTCAGTATTGTGTTGTGTTCCTCCCTTGTAAAGCTGTCTTCATACCTTGGAGTGTCTAACACTCCCCACCACTGGTTCCCCAGTGACCTAACATGCATTGTTTATTTAAATTAATATTATACTTCCTGCCGTATAAGATTGAGGAAACTTCAGAGTGAGGGGTCTAGTTTATCCCATCTAACGAACGTTAAATAATAAGTAAAAGTAAATTAAAGAGCCTCTGTGAGGCCAAGTAGCGTATAGGGAATATGGTGTTAGTGACCATAACTTTTGCAGATCTTCAGCACATGAATTTTGGAGTAATGTGGTCAGTATTACGCCCGTGCCGCTTTACATTCCCAGAAAATAAATATATGAATAAGCCATCACAAATTGAATGTGTGTAGATGTCACAGGTCAATGCTGTAAACGCAGAGTGTGAGGGGACAGGAAACAAGCATCAGAAGGACGTACAGACAAGAAGAACATACTTAATCCAGCTCTTGATTTCATAGCATCCTAGTGGGTTATCATAGAACTGAAAAGAGGCTTTCATTTCTTTATGAAATTATATGATCGCTTTCAGTAGACAGGATGGAAAACAAATGTCTTATAGAACTGTATAGAATCATGTTCTACCCAGGAATCAAATTCATTTGTGAAGTTAACAAAAACAACGAAAAGTGGTTTGCCCTGCTCCCTTCATTTTCTCTGGATTTGTCGAAAGTAGTTTCTCCTTTTTGCTGGATGTTGCAATATTGTATTCTTTTTAGATGTTGTAATGTTATCTTCATGTTGGATGGACTAACAGTGTTTTATTTGGATGGTCTAATGCTATTTTTTTGTTGTTGGATGGTCTAATATTATCTTCCTCTTGGATAGTTTAATTGTATCTTCTTTTGGATGTTCTAATACTATCTTCTTGTTGGATGGTCTAATAGTATCTTCTTGTTGGATGGTCAAATATTATCTTCTTCTTGGATAGTCTAATTGTATCTTCTTGTTGGATGGTCTAATATTATCTTCTTCTTGGATAGTCTAATACTATCTTCTTGTTGGATGGTCTAATGTTATCTTCTTGTTGGATGGTCTAATATTATCTTCTTGTTGGATGGTCTAATACTATCTTCTTGTTGGATGGTCTAATGTTATCTTCTTGTTGGATGGTCTAATATTATCTTCTTGTTGGATGTTCTAATATTATTTTCTTCTTCTTGGATAGTCTAATTGTATCTTCTTTTTGGATGTTCTAATACTATCTTCTTGTTGGATGGTCTAATATTATCTTCTTGTTGGATGGTCTAATATTATCTTCTCTTGGATAGTCTAATACTATCTTCTTGTTGGATGGTCTAATACTATCTTCTTGTTGGATGGTCTAATACTATCTTCTTGTTGGATGGTCTAATATTATCTTCTTGTTGGATGTTCTAATATTATCTTCTTGTTGGATGTTCTAATATTATCTTCTTGTTGGATGTTCTAATATTATCTTCTTGTTGGATGGTCTAATATTATCTTCTTGTTGGATGGTCTAATATTATCTTCTTGTTGGATGTTCTAATACTATCTTCTTTTTGGATGTTTTAATATTATTTTATTGTTGGATGTTCTAATATTATCGTCTTGCGGAATTGCCCATGTCCATTGCCTCCATAGTAATTTTTGTTCTTATATAGTCCTACAATATCCAATTACACAAACATTTTATGATTCTTAGTTTGAGATGTATCATCATGAGCCTCTCTGGCTAAGTTGTAGCAAAAGTTTTCGCTCACACTGTCAATGAGTTGTTCTTTTCACATAAATTTTTTCCAGCATTTTCATGAACCTCCACTATTGATCTTTTTTGACTGAATTAAAATTCATGTGATATTATAACTTTTACTGTATGATCCATATGAACCTTTTTGTAAATAAATTAAATTTTTCATTAGTTTTTACTATGCAGTAGATAAGGTTACCAAGTCAAGTCGGGTAATTTTACATGCTACTGTATGCAATAAACAGTATAACCTGAGGCTGTCCTGCTGTATTGCAGGTATGCTCGAGAGAGTGAAAGGTTAAATGAGGGTATTTAGAAGTAAAACAACCCCACTGCTTTGTGGGTGAGACTGTTTAGTCGAGGGCTAGCGGAGCCAACCGTAAACAAACCGACGGAAGGCAACATAAAACCACCGTCGTAACTTCTTTGTACAATCATGAATCGCCACAATAATATAAATAACGACAACAACATTAAGAGGGATTCCAATGGAAAACCCTCGTTCGGTAGGGACATCATGTGCTACAGGGGATACCCAATCGTCATCAAGCTACTGTAAGCAAAATAATGGGAAAGCACATATAAAAAATGCCAGACAGCTTAAGAGAATGGCTTGACAGAAAGTCAACAAAAGAAAGGATAAATAACTATCGAGGTCGAAAATTGTGGAGAGACATGATCATCTACGCCAGCAGGCACGGTGCCTGATGATGATGATGATGATGATGATGATGATGATGATGATGATGATGATTGAGTTATTGAGTTATTAGTGGCGGGTCATCATCATTGGAAGTCGATCTGTCTATCTGTTCTAGCACCGAGGGATCTTTGTGGTTCTTACTGTTTCATAGAGATGCAGGCTCAAGTGATGAAATAGCGCCATTGTGGAAAGTTATTGAGTGATTGAGTTAATTGCATGTCATCATCATTGCAATCCGAACATGACCATGGGTGCTCAGATCCCCTACTCAGCAAGTTTCGCAGTGTCCAGCGACTGACGACTCCAGTTCTGTGTTGGTTGATTAGTCTTGTTACACGCCCACTAAGTTTCTCGTTTCTGTCTGTGCCTATCTTAACTCCCATCTTTTGCATCCGAAGGAGTGACGTGTACACGTGGTTATCGAAGTCCTGTGTCCTTCCCACTTTCCGGGAAAGTAAAAGGTAGTCGGGGGCCTCGTTGATGAGAAAACCACTGGGGTTGGCTCGTGACCTTCGGATAACCCGTGTTCGATTCCCACTGGAAGCGCTGTGAGTTGTACTCGTTGTTGAAAAAAAAAATACTCCCGCGGTCGATCAAGATGCTGGCAAGAAATGGATATCAGGATAGTATCTGGGAAAGTGAGTAATGCCTACACGTTTTGTTAGTTTCGATGCTTGAGTCGACACTATCCAGAAGTCTCAGAACCAGCAGGCAGAATAGCCAAGGAAGACAGTGGTGCATACGTCGTGATCACGAGTAGCATGGCAATGGAGGTGATGACAGTGACCAAGGCATTCAAATGGTTAGAGTCACAAACTACACCCACGCATGTATACTGAGTGATTCGATGAGCATGATAAAAAAAAAAGTGGAGGCGGGCTTTGTACGCATGCAATGGGTAGAGTCGTTGCAGAAATCCAAAATACGTAAGGTCACCTTTGTCTATATCCCTGGACATGCGGGAGTACGGGGAAATGAGAGAGCGGACAGGTTGGCTAGCTGTGCTGTCGTTGAGGACGGGCAACCGATGGATCGGGCGGACATCATCAATGCCCTTCGAGATGTTGGAAGAGCACAGGACTTCGACAAACACAGATCAACGTCACTTATTCGGATGATGGAAATGGGAGTTAAGATGGGCACAGCCAGAAATGAGAAACTTGGTGGCCGTGCAAGAAGACTTATCAACCAACATAGAACTGGAGTCGTTAGTCGCTGGACACTGAGGGAATTGCTGAGGAGGGGATCTGAGCACCTATGGACATGTTCGGAGTGCAATTATGATGACCCGCAAATAACTCAATATCTCAATTATGGATAGATGGCCGAGCACATATGGGTGAAAACTCGTATGCTAAGACGCTGATTCAAGTCTAGTCTATCTATCTATCCATTGTCCTTCCGAGCCCAGACGGCACATAGGGCAGAACCACAATCTCAAAAACAGAAACATTGCATGCCAAAGTGGCATCTATTGCAGAGATCACTGCTTCTAAAATATATGACGCTGTTTCCATAACAATACTTTTTACAATGACAGCTTGTCAAGCCATCGATCAAGCTCCTTAGTCGCCTCTTACAACATGCCTGGAAGGTCACAGTATCACTATTCTTTACTCAAATCTAGTACTTTACCTTTAAAAGTAAAAGTAAAGTGCCCCGTTACACCAAGTGGCGTGTAGGAAATATAGCCTTAGTTAGTGATCATCATGTTTATGGATCTTCGGCACATATTTTGGTGGTAATGTTCGTCGGTATTACGCACGTGCCACTTTACTTTCTCAGAAACAATCCAGTACCCATTTAAGGTTGAGTAAACCCAGAAGCCGTCGTTCAGGATCGAATATAGTGGTGTAGGTATATACATAAAAGAGGAAAGTACAAAGAAGAATTGAAGAGAGGTAAGAAGAGAAGAGAAACAAAAGGTTAAGAGAAGGAAAGGTGATAAAAACATGAAGAGAAAGAAGAAACAGAGAAAGCAAAATAAGAAGCGGAGGAACAGAAAGAAGAGAAAGAACAAATCGAATGAAGAAATAGAAGAAGACGAAGAGGAAGGGGCGAAAGAAGAAGAGAAAAACAAATGAAGGAGTAGCACGTTTCTTGCAATATCCATAGAGTAGAATACAGAAGTAGTATGGTGTTGTTTTATTTGTTCGACCGTCGGCATATTTCTCAAAATAATATCATCAGCAATACGCCAGGGCTGTACTTCTTTCACATCAACAATTCGCAAGGGCTGTATTTCTTTCACATCAGCAATACGCCAGGGCTATATTTCTTTCACATCAGCAGTACGTCAGTGCTGTACTTCTTTCACATCAGCAATACGCCAGGGCTGTATTTCTTTCACATCAACAATTCGCCAGGTCTGTACTTCTTTCACATCAGCAATACGCCAGGTATGTACTTCTTTCACATCAATAATTCGCCAGGGCTGTATTTCTTTCACATCAACAATTCGCCAGGGCTGTACTTCTTTCACATCAATAATTCGCCAGGGTTGTACTTCTTTCACATCAGCAATACGTCAGGTCTGTACTTCTTTCACATCAACAATACGCCAGGTCTGTACTTCTTTCACATCAACAATACGCCAGGTCTGTACTTCTTTCACATCAACAATACGCCAGGTCTGTACTTCTTTCACATCAACAATACGCCAGGTCTGTACTTCTTTCACATCAACAATACGCCAGGTCTGTACCTCTTTCACATCAGCAATACGCCAGGTCTGTACTTCTTTCACATCAGCAATACGCCAGGTCTGTACCTCTTTCACATCAGCAATACGCCAGGTCTGTACTTCTTTCACATCAGCAATACGCCAGGTCTGTACTTCTTTCACATCAGCAATACGCCAGGGCTATATTTTATTTTCCTTCACATAAAACAGTCTCTGGTATACCTTTAAGTTGTGTAATCCTTTGAACCCTCAATTGGGATCGAAGACTACACGACCCCTTATCCTAAACCGATAACCTCTTTAACTGTATATTTATTTTACAGTTCTTTCTTTCAAACATTCACAGGGTGATAACTAAAGGAATGAATAATCCTCTACGTCATTCGTTTTTAAATGATACTAAGTGGTTTTAGGACGTAATTGGCCGTAAGTGGGAATATAGATACACCTATGGATTAGACAGGTGTGATATGACGATGATCCTAGCAACAAGCAAATAAAACGAAACCTACGTAGCTAACTAGTAATGAAACATCCAAAACAAAATAATCGAAACTGGTTTAAGAAAAGAAAAATATCTTCCGTGTGTTTTGGACCGCGGCCAGAATGAGAAAGAGAGATTCGCGGGTATGCGCTGTGAATACCCTGCTGGTCGGAGGGTCAAACCATGTAAAGGGTTCTAAAAATATGTGAGTGGGGGAAACACTGTTTAGGTTACCTCGGCAACAAAGCCACTGACAATGTCTATAAGTATCTAAGGGCCCACACATACATGAATATACACACACAAATGCGTATATATATATATATATATATATATATACAAACATGTATGCACACATATATATGTATATATATACCTATAAACACATACATGTATATGTAAAGCCATACAGGGACAATCATATATGTGTAGAAATGTGTGCATAACGCCCACATAACCAAGTGAATACACACCGAGGTCAGTGTGCATACATACAAGAATAGAACAGAATAGCAGGTACTCGACAGGCAGATAAAGAGTGAGATCTCTTAGTGTGACCTATTTGTGCTATGAGATGTCTGAGTGTGACCTATTTGTGCTATGAGATGTCTGAGTGTGAACTATTTGTGCTATGAGATGTCTGAGTGTGAACTATTTGTGCTATGAGATGTCTGAGTGTGACTTATTTGTGCTATGAGATGTCTGAGTGTGACCTATTTGTGCTATGAGATGTCTGAGTGTGACCTATTTGTGCTATGAGATGTCTGAGTGTGACCTATTTGTGCTATGAGATGTCTGAGTGTGACCTATATGTGCTGAATCGTTGTTCAAGCTTATGTCGTCTATAAATCACGTAAAGCTTTTACCATTCCATTTGATATTTTTTTTTTTCAATTCTCCCTCACATTTAGCTTTACTGCAGCCTCGCATTTTGTATGCATTCATTTGCATTTCTTTGCATTAACCCCAAGAAACAAACAGGCAAACATAAAATCAGCTTGATCATTTCAATAAGTGTAATTAAGCTTTTAACATAAGCATCAATCACACAATTGTACCATCTTCATTCGAAGCTTGAGAAGACTTGGCTGTTGGCAAGCTGTGACGTTGCAACTGTGACTGACTTCAGAAGGGCAGTGATGAACACATACTAAGAACATCTTCGATTGTGACAGACGTTGCTTTGTTTTCTTTTTTTTATTCAGAGGAATGGGAATATTTTTGGATGCCTGTATCTGCAATGGTTCTGTTAGATAAGTTCTTGCTCTGCGTTAGTACTATTTGTGCTATATAAAGAAGTAAAGAAGCCCCGTCACGCCAAGTGGTGTATAAGGAATATGGTGTTAGTGACCATATATTTTACAACCATTCGGCACATGATTTTGGAGTAATGTGGTCAGTGTTTCGCCCGTGCCGCTTAATTTTCCCAGAAAAAAATCCGGCACCCATTTAAGGCTGGGTGAACCTGTAAGCCGTCGATCAGGATCGAACCCGATCTTTTGTCCTTTGTAGTCCAGTTCACTAACCACTGAGCTATTGCGGCTACTTATTTGTATTATGTGTAATAGGTAATACGTTAAAATGAGTGATATAACTAAGGATTACAGAGGAGTTGAGCTCCCATCCCCACGATTAGTTATCAACTGTTATCAGTTACTGACCCTCCTACCGAGAATAAATAACATCATGATAAGAGGATTTGTTTCATTGGAAAGTCATGTGAGTATATAAGAGTATATATGAAAGTTACGCAGAGTAAATACATAGTAGGCAGTCGCCACCATGAGGAAGACATCAATGTGATAGATTAAAGCTAAAACAATTCTGCTCGACCTCATGTGGGAAACAACAGGTAAGAGGAAAAGAGGTCGGCCAAAAGAGACACTGAGAAGAACATTGGTCAGAGAGGCAAGAGCAGCAGGAATCGGCTACCCCAATGAGATAGACTTGCTTGCACATAGCTGAGACAAATGGCGAGATTAGATAAAATGTCTTTAGAAGGATTGAAAACTGCTGCTTGAATAAAAATGTAGATAAGAGAAAGAGTATCTGTGTCTATGCCCTATGGGCCGGCTAAGGCTCGAAATGTCAATGAATAGATATATAGTTCTGCTCGACCATCTCTTCTGATAACGTGATTGTCATTTTCTTCAATGTATATAGACTTTCCTATTACTTTTAATATTGTTATTTATTTTTGCATATTTGCCATGAACAAAAGCAGATATCAAGACTTCCAACACATTTGCCACAACAAACACAATCAGATATCAAGACTTCCAACACATTTGCCACCACAAACAAAACTAGATAAAAGAACTTCCAACACATTTGCCACCACAAACAAAACTAGATAAAATAACTTCCAACACATTTGCCACCACAAACAAAACTAGATAAAAGAACTTCCAACACATTTGCCACAACAAATAAAAGCAGATATCAAGACTTCCAACACATTTGCCACAACAAACAAAAGCAGATATCAAGACTTCCAACACATTTGCCACCACAAACAAAACTAGATAAAAGAACTTCCAACACATTTGCCACCACTAACAAAACTAGATAAAAGGACTTCCAACACATTTGCCACCACAAACAAAACTAGATAAAAGGACTTCCAACATATTTGCCACCACAAACAAAACTAGATAAAAGGACTTCCAATATATTTTCCCCCACAAACATAACTAGATAAAAGGACTTCCAACACATTTTCCCCCACAAACATAACTAGATAAAAGGACTTCCAACACATTTGCCACCACAAACAAAACTAGATAAAAGGACTTCCAACACATTTGCCACCACAAACAAAACTAGATAAAAGGACTTCCAACATATTTCCCCCCACAAACAAAACTAGATAAAAGGACTTCCAACATATTTGCCACCACAAACAAAACTAGATAAAAGGACTTCCAACATATTTGCCACCACAAACAAAACTAGATAAAAGGACTTCCGACATATTTGCCACCACAAACAAAACTAGATAAAAGGACGTCCAACATATTTGCCACCACAAACAAAACTAGATAAAAGGACTTCCAACATATTTGCCACTACAAACAAAACTAGATAAAAGGACTTCCAACATATTTGCCACCACAAACAAAACTAGATAAAAGGACTTCCAACATATTTGCCACTACAAACATAACTAGATAAAAGGACTTCCAACATATTTGCCACCACAAACAAAACTAGATAAAAGGACTTCCGACATATTTGCCACCACAAAAATAACTAGATAAAAGGACTTCCGACATATTTGCCACCACAAACAAAACCAGATAAAAGAACTCCAACACATTTGCCACAACAACCAAATCAGACTTCCTTAATACTTGTAACCACCATCAACAACCATATATCAAAACTTTCATAATACTTGTAACCACCATCAACAACCATATATCAAAACTTTCATAATACGTGTAACCACCATCAAAAACCATATATCAATGCTTTCATATTACTTGTAAGCACCATCAAAAACCATATATCAAGGCTTCTAAAACACTTGTAACCACAATCAAATACCGCATACCCACACCTCTAAAACACTTGTAACCACCATCAAATACCATATACCAAGTACATCTTCATAATCCCTGTATTTTCTCTCTCTACAACATAAACGTATCTAAATTTAATAGCCATTTCAGCATTATTTTTTACAGCACGCATTATTTTGCTAGACTTCATGAATGATTAAATCGTTCACTTCAATTTCGTTATCAATATCTTGTTTTCAAAGGATTATTGACGTTTAGGGATGACAGACGCAGACAAATTATAATGTTTATAGACATCACTAATTCTCCACAGTGAAGTCATCCATGATCGATTCATTAAAAATTAACTCATCTAAGCTAGTTTGTTCATCATCATCATCATCATCATCATCATCATCATCATCATCGTCACCTTCATATTAATCATCATCATCGCCACTGGGTACCGTCTCCGAATCAAAGGTTGTCTACCATGGAGCGCCATCCCTTCCTATCTCTTGCTTCAATGGTGAAGGGTGTTATAGGCTGACGTGTCTATCTTTAGATATTACTCATCCATGTTACTCTTGGTCTACTTCTGCCTCCTTCACCTTGTATTTTCGCCTCAAATACTACTTTTAGTAGGCTGTTTCTCTTTTAACATGGCCCAAAAATATCATTTTTGTATTTGAATTGTGTTTAATAGTTCCCTTTTTATTTTTAGTTGTTTTAAGACTTCATCGTTTGTTTTCTTTTCTTTCCATCCAAATCTTCATATTCTTCTATAAATCCACTTATCAAAGGCTTCAATTTTCTGTTATGTTCTCTTGTCTAATATCCATGTTTCTGCACCACACAAAAATGTTAAGAAGGTATACCATTTTGCTATTCTTAGATTTAGCCTTTGTGTTATTTGTTTTAATGTTAGTTTATTTTTCATGGCATTGAAATTATTTTTTGCCATGATTCTGCTTTAGTCATTTTAATTTTTGTTTTGCTGTTTTCTCTGGATAATCTGCACTGAACGTAGTTTTCTTCTGCTCTGGTCGGCTGCCATGTTTTGAATAGTATCTTCTTTGCTTTGATAGAACTATGTGCATCTTCGTTCCCCTATTTGGTTTGCTTTCTCCAACTTTGACCTCTTATCTTAAGTCCACAATTTTCTCCATGTACGTTTGTTAAAGTCCTTTTGGAATGTTACATTCTGTTTCTAAAGTGTTTGATTCTGGTAAATCTCTACAGGCATTTTGTGGCAAAGCATCCCATTTTTTGTACTTCTGTATTTATCACATTTTGTATATTGATCGTTTCTGTTCTTCATGTTTTAGTTTGTGTCTCCCTTGTGTTGTTGGTGTCTAGGATCACTGGTCTATGTCCATTATTAGCTGTTGTGTATCACTGATTTTTTCTGTCTTTTCCTACTAGTGTAAAATAACCCTAAAATGTTAATTTCTGAAATCGGATAAGATCTTGTGTACAACGTGTACAGTCTATTAGACATCTGATAAGATCTTGTGTACGTCGTGTACAGCCTATTAGACATATGATAAGGTCTTGTGTATAACGTGTACAGCCTATTAGACATCGGATAAGGTCATGTATATAACGTGTACAGCCTATTAGACATATAAGGTCTTGTGTATAACGTGTACAGCCTATTTATACATCTGATAATAACTAGCGCACACCTTTTAAAAATCTGATGATATATAATGTGTAACCTATTAGATATCTGACAAGGTCTTGTGTACAACCTATTAGACATCTGACAAGGTCTTGTGTACAACCTATTAGACATCTGACAAGGTCTTGTGTACAACCTATTAGACATCTGACACGGTCTTGTGTACAACCTATTAGATATCTGACAAGGTCTTGTGTACAACCTATTGCACGTCTGATATGATCTAGTGCACAATCTGCTAGACACGAGATGGTGGTCTAGTACACACTATATTAAAACATTTGCCCTTGCTTGTGTACATATGGGAACACAAATCATGTACCATCCGAATACAACATCGAGATACACATCAGAGAGGCAGCTGACTCTCTTTGTTTGGATTCGGATTATTCCACTGGCACGGATGATTCAGCAATTATGGATTTTAGTTCGTTTGCAGTGACACCGGGGGCTTCGAATCACTAAAACCAAACCAAATACAGCAAATTTTCCTTCTTGAAGTCAATAAAAGAAGACATATCACTAGACGAGCTGACCATACATTCAAGAGACATTCTCGTGACGTCAGCTCGAAACATCATCCCCATAAAAAGCTAATAAGAAGTAGATCGGTCTCAGGCAAAGCATTGATCCCATAGAAGAAAAAAGAATATTAAAGTAAATGTGAGTGACGTTACATTACGACGAATACCATCATCATCATCAAGTACTGGGCCTGCTAGCGTAGGTGATCATATATCTCCACAACTTTCGATCTCGGCAGCTATTTATCATTTTTTATTTTGACCTTCTGCCAAGCCATTCTCTTAAGCTGTGTGGTATTTTTTTTTTCATTGCTTCCCTCTATCTCTTCGTCCCTCAATTTTCCCAGTTGTTACAATATATTTCAAGTGTTCTCTTCTCATTACATGGCCAAAAATGATGATTGTTTCTTCCTAATATTGGAAATTAGCTCTCTTTTTGCTTTGAACTCTCTCAGAACATCTTCATTACTCTTCTTAACTGTCCATGGTACTCTCAACATTCTTCTGTAAAACCATATTTCTACAGACTCCAGTGATTTTCTTGTCTGTTGTCCTATTTCCCATGATTTGCATCCATATGTTAAGACAGGCTCTACGTAACCTTTAAGAACTATTTTTCTTGTTTCTATTGTCAAAAATGGATTGCATAGTATCTTCCTCATTTTATTGGAAAGCTGTTTTTGCCTGAGCCATTCTGCATCTCACCTCTTTTGTACATCTTCCGTCTGAGGTTAACAAAGTTCCCAAATATTTAAATTCATTTACCTTTTTTAATATTGTTCCACTTGTCTTTATTCTTCACTGAGGTGATGTCTTTTTCTTTGTTGTTACCATTACCTCTGTCTTTTTGCTATTAATGCTGAGTCCTTTATTTTTGCTTTCTTTCACTACAATGTCCAACATTTTTTTGTAACTCATTTTCACTCTTAGCGATTAATACTGTATCATCAGCATACCTTAGATTATGTATATAGCGACGAATACAGAAAACATATAAGAATAATAAGAGTTACGATTATGAGAGAAACAAAACAATATTATATGAATATGTGTTGCAAAACAGAAGAAATAAGCATGGGAAAGACTGAGAAATCAGAAAAATAACAGGTGATTTCATGTATTTTTAGACCATTAGTTCCAGTAATACTAAAAGAAGTAGAACAGAATTTAATTACCTAGGAAGTCTAGTGATAAACGACAATTCACAAACAGAAGAGATAGACTCAAGGTGCATCAAAGCCTGACTAATCATTGGACTGTTATCACAACTATTGTCCAACAAGGAAATAACTCTAGAGGCAAAACAGGCATCCTACAATACAATCGTCATCCCAACGCAGTGCTACCAATGCCAGTCCTGGACCCTAGATGCAAGAACAATAAGAAAAATAACCTGTACTGAGATTAAATGTGTTAGACGAATGACAGGAAACAGTCTGAGAGATAAGATCAGAAATGAAGAACTGAGAAAAAAGCTAGGGGTAATTCCCACCATATAATATAATTAAAGAAACAATAGATAAAATGGTTTGGCCACGTGACAAGGCAGAAAGACCAAAACACTACACAACGAGCCTTCCATAAATGTTGCGAGAATACTAGACCCAATGACCGACCACGAAAAAGATGGATTGACGGAATGTTAGAAACATTAGGAAATACCAGAAGCAGAGGCAAACAGAAGAGTTAAAAAACTGCAAATTATATACCCCCTCGACGCTGAAAGATAAGTGAGAAAGGAAAGAAGAGAGAAAAAAAAGTATAAGTAGTTTATTGCAGTAGTTGTTGAGACATATGCAACGACATATACCATAAAGGATATATACCAAATGAACTAAAAACATCATCTTTCATTGCATTGCCTAAAAAGAATGGTACAGTTGAATGCAGTGATTTTAGAACAATAAGCCTAATGAGACAGGTAACCAAAATTTTACTAAAAGTTATACAAGGAAGGATTCAGAATAAAATTAATAATGAATTAGATGAGCAGCAATTCGGATTCAGGAAAAACAGTGGACAAATGAAGCCATATTCAGCATGAGGACATTGATTGAAAAGTACATAGAAGTAAACAAACCAATATATGCCGGCTTCATAGACTACACCAAAGCATTTGATAGAATACACCATAATCAACTTATAGACTGTCTAAAAAGATATAAATCTGGATGACACAGACATACGACTGATATGTAATTTGTACTGGGAGCAAACAGCAATAATAAAATATAACAAGGAGAACTATACACCCATTGATATAAAAAGAGGTGCAAGACTAGGATGCATCTTATCACCAAGCTTGTTCACTTTATACACTGAACAAATCTTTAAAAACATCACTGAGATGCCAGGCCTAAACATTAATGGGAAGATAATCAATGACCTAAGATATGCTGATGATACTGTAATACAAGCAGAAAATCATAAAGGTCTACAACAATTACTTAATGTAATAAACATGACAAGCAAAAGATATGGACTAGATATGAATATCAAAAAGACTAAAACTATGATCAAATACAAAGAAAATTCTCAAGACCTACAGTTAAATATATCAAAGTGGAAGGAATACATCTGAAGACAGTCCAGAGCTACAACTACCTGGGACATACTATAACCAGTGATAGAAAATGTACAACTGAAATAAATAAAAGAATAAGTATGACAAAAAGTAATTTCAATCCCATGAAAAACATACTAACATCAAAACAAATAACACCAGGGTTAAAACTAAGAATGGCAAAATGTAACATCTTCTCAATATTCCTGAATGGTACAGAAACATGGACATTAAACCACAAAACAAAACAGAAAATTGAAGCCTTTGAAATGTGGATTTATAGAAGAATAGGTAGAATTGGATCGAAAGAAAAGAAAACAAACAAGGACGTTTTAAAACAACTAAAAATGAAAAGAGAACTACTAAACACAATTAGAGCAAGACAAATTCAATTTGTGGGTCATGTTAAAAGACGCAACAGCCTAATAAAAGTAATATTGGAAGGGAACATACAAGGTAAAAGAGGCAAAGGCAGACCAAGACTAACATGGACGAGTAACATCAAAAGATGGACAAGTCAGCCTATGGCAATCTGCACCATCAAGCAAGAGACAGAGTGGAATGGCGCTCCATGGTAGTTAACCTTCGATGTGGAGACGGCACTTACTGATCATGAGTTTATTTTACCACAGTGTCAATAAACAAACATAACATAATGATTTATTGAAAAGTTGGATTTAAGGGTTATCTCGTCTCTCCTTAAGGTTAGCTACTATTACATGTTTATTTTATATATAAAGTGAATACTGTAGTTCAATGTTTTGAAAATACGTCACAGTTCTCAGATATAATAATAGAAAGTTAAGGGAAGCAACCATGCCTACGCTACTGTAGTTTTATGTATTTCAATCAAAGGGCAGTAAGCATGGTATAATTAACAGTCACAAGTTTGTGGCAGTGATCATACAACATGGCTAAATGGAATGCTTCATTATGTTCATTAAGTATTACTTGGAGGAAAATGTCAAGATAGCTTTTTAGAGGGATTCAAAAACGGGGTTGTGATCAGTGAGAATAAGTCTTATATCAGGATACTGACGAGAATAAGTCTTATATCAGGATACTGACGAGAATAAGTCTTATATCAGGATATTGACGAGAATAAGTCTTAGATCAGCATATTGACGAGAATAAGTCTTAGATTAGCATCTTGACGAGAATAAGTCTTAGATCAGCATCTTGACGAGAATAAGTCTTAGATCAGCATCTTGACGAGAATAAGTCTTAGATCAGCATCTTGACGAGAATAAGTCTTAGATCAGCATCTTGACGAGAATAAGTCTTAGATCAGCATCTTGACGAGAATAAGTCTTAGATCAGCATCTTGACGAGAATAAGTCTTAGATCAGCATATTGACGAGAATAAGTCTTAGATCAGCATATTGACGGGAATACATTTTAGATCAGGATATTAACGAGATTAAGTCTTAGATCAGGAAATTGTCGAGAACAAGTCTTAGATCAGCATCTTGACGAGAACAAGTCTTAGATCAGCATCTTGACGATAAAAGTCTTAGACCAGCATCTTGACGAGAATAAGTCTTAGATCAGCATCTTGACGAGAATAAGTCTTAGATCAGCATCTTGACGAGAATAAGTCTTAGATCAACATATTGACGAGAATACGTCTTAGATCAGCATCTTGACGAGAATAAGTCTTAGATCAACATATTGACGAGAATACGTCTTAGATCAGCATCTTGACGAGAATAAGTCTTAGATCAACATATTGACGAGAATACGTCTTAGATCAGCATCTTGACGAGAATAAGTCTTAGATCAACATATTGACGAGAATACGTCTTACATCAGCATCTTGACGAGAATACGTCTTAGATCAGGATATTGACGAGAACAAGTCTTAGATCAGGATATTGAAGAGAATTGTTATAGTTTGAGAAATCCAAAATGATAAATCAGGACAGGAATAAAAGAAGAAACAAAGATATCAAGAAGTTAACGTTCTTAGATTCGTTGAACGGAGTTAGAAAGTGTGAGACGGAACAAGCTGTAATACTCTCGCGGACATTAAACGGAGAGACAGTGAGACAGAGAGCAAGATCCACGTAGGCGCTCGGCACAACATTAACAGAGAGATCGCTGCACGGACTTTGAAAAATATTCTGAGATAATCAGCCTACGAGGTAAAGTAACCTCGACTGAAAGGAGGATTGTAAGCGCTGAGACATCCTATGATATCCAGCGGTATAAAACGCTGAGTTCTCTCTTGGGTATATGAGATCAAATGATGTGAAGCCACAGTGTAGTAGACCAAAGGAACTCCGAGAGAGAACCAAGGTTAGTCAAATGGAGCAATGGCAGCTTGTATACAAGTATACTATTATATATATTATAAAGTATTGTATATATAAGTATATAAGTGATTGACAGATGTTGAGACGTATCAGTGATTGACAGGCGATGGACAAACAAGCAGCAAGTGTGTAGATAGTCTTAGGTATTTATAAGGCGGAGTTCCCAAGACAGACCACGCCTGCATCCAAGAAGGACATGATAAGACTCTGCATTATCATCATCATCATCATCATCATCATCATTATCATCAAGTAGCAAGCCTGCTGGTGTAGGTGATCAAGACTCTCCACAAAATCCCGCAAAGTATTAGCGGCCTTGAAGGTCATGGCAGCTGCCAACATCGAGCAGAGGCTACTTACTTTTCTGTTCCAGAGATTAGTCCTCGCACCAATCGAGTATGCCCTGGCCATTCTTACTGTCAGTACGACTCAAATTGATAGGCTGGAGAAAATACAAAATGAAGCCATGCGCATTATCCTGGGATGTACGAGGGACACTCCCTGTGTAGCAATGAAGTATCTTCTTGACTTTCCAACCATGGATGACAGAATCAAGGTCCTGAGAGCACGAGCATACCTGAAGATTAGTTCAGATAAAGAGCATCCATTGCACCACGTGCTCAACACAGGGAAATATGCCAGGCTAAAATGAGGCAAATCATGGGTGGGCCGAGCAGAAGATGGCATCAAACAGGTCTGTGGGCTTACCAATATCAGCGTTGGTGAGGAGTGGATACCGGTGCCTACGTCATTCAAGGGGACTTTCTCGTGTATTGTCACACTCGACAGGAAAAGTAGGGAACAGGACCCGGTCGTGGTTAATGCTGTGGTCAACTGTCCCATCTGCGATAACACCAATGAGAAAGATGCAGTCAACTATACAGACGGATCTGTAAGACGACACCAAAGAAGTGCATGGGCATTTACAGCACGCTCGGCAGGCAGAATAGTCTACGAAGATAGTGGTGCATACGTCGTGACTACGAGTATGTAATGGAGGCGATGGCAATGACCAAGGCATTCAAATGGTTAGAGTCACAAGACTACATCCACGCATGTATACTGAGTGATTCGATGAGCATGATGAAAAAAGTAGAGGCGGACTCTGTACCCATGCAATGGGTAGAATCGTTGCGGAAATCCAAAAAACGTAAGGTCACCTTTGTCTATGTCACTCGACATGCGGGAGTATGGGGAAATGAAAGAGCGGACAGGTTGGCTAGCTGCGCTGTCGTTGAGGACGGGCAACCAATGGATCGGGCGGACATCATCAATGCCCTCTGAGATGTGGGAAGAGCACATGGCGTCAACAAAACACAGATCAGTCACTTCTTCGGATGATGGAAATGGGAGTTCAGATGGGCACAGCCAGAAATGAGAAACCTAGTGGCGGTGTAAGAAGACTTATCAACCAACATAGAACTGGAGTCGTCAGTCGCTGGACACTGCGGGAATTGCTGAGGAGGGAATCTGAGCACCCATTGACATGTTCGAAGTGCAATAATGATGGCCCGCAAATAACTCAATAACTAAATAACTCAATAATCTGTAACGACGAGCAAAGTGTATGCACAACCAGTGCGCCTCTGTAACCATTTGCTGAATGATACTGAATACCTGTGGGTTTGCCCGAAGTGCAGTGCTTTAACTGTAAAAACAACAGCATTGTTTTCAGAAATTCTCCTTGAAGGTTATCTACCCTCAGATCTCCCCAGTAAATGTTGTCAGAGAGTTAAATTACCTGAAAGCAATTAACCTATACATGAGCACATATATCGAATATAACATTAAATACATGCGTGGCTGTGTGTGCAATTAAGTTTTTCAACAATTTACCCTCCAACTCTACTCTGTCTTTTCGCCACGCACAAGGCAGACTTTATTTTTCACTGACTTGTAGGTTTCAAGTAAAACTTATACCGGCTTCATCATCATCATTGAGTGCCGTCTCCGCATCGAAGGTTGGCTACAATGGAGCGCCATTCCACTTTGTCTCTTGCTTTGATGGTGCAGATTGTCATAGGTTGACTTTTGATGTTACTCGTCCATGTTAGTCTTAGTCTGCCTCTTTTAGTAGTTGTATTTTCATTTTTATTTATTTTAAAACTTCACTGTTTGTTTTCTTTTCTTTCCATCCAATTCTACCTATTCTTCTATAAATTCACATTCTTATTGCGAATTTACTTATTCATTATTATAATTTTTTTATTTCTACTTATCATTGTTTGATTTTTGTGTCTAACTTAAACTTATTGGATTATGAACATTTTGCTTGCTTGCGATCGCCTGGTGACTAACAGAATACACCTCTTCATCATCCGCCCTTAAAAGAACATTACGTTTCGTGTCTGCGTTGTGTTGTGGTTTGTAGTAAAACTGATATTTGCGCCCAACAAATCAGACTTCCGCATGTCTCAACATTTAAGTAAAAACGTAATTTGTTATGAGAATATCTTATTCTCCTCTTCTTCGTAGTTATCAACTGAGTGACCAAAGATGCGTTGTATCGTTAGTGCACAGTAAAGCACCGATATCTGTTTTCAACATGTGTACATTTGTTTAATATTTTTGTTGTTGCCCAAGTAGGTATATTTTTAGTCCGCTTTTCTTCATGTTTAACTGCCAGGGACTTTTTGAACGCGAAATCACTCGACACCTTGGAGTTTTGTCGTTATCCGAGACGGATAGATATCGGGTGTGACTACATAGAGACCAGGGGAGGGTAAAGCCACGAAGAAATCATCATCATCATCATCATCATTGAGTGCCGTCTCCGCATCGAAGGTTGGCTACCATGGAGCGCCATTCCACTCTGTCTCTTGCTTTGATGGTGCAGATTATCATAGGTTGACTTGTCCATCTTTTGATGTTACTCGTCCATGTTAGTCTTGGTCTGCCTCTGCCTCTTTTACCTTGTATTTTCCCTTCCAATATTACTTTTATTAGGCTGTTGTGTCTTTTAACATTCCCCCAGAACTTAATTTATCTAGTTCTAATTGTGTTTAGTAGTTGTCTTTTTATTTTTAGTTGTTTTAAAACTTCATCGTTTGTTTTCTTTTCTTTCCATCCAATTCCCCCTATTCTTCTATAGATCCGGGAGCCGCGATAGCTCAGTGGTTAGTGAACTGGACTATCACGTACAAGGGGTAGGGTTCGATCCCAACCGGCGGCATCCGGGTTCACCCAGCCTTAAATGGATACCGGATTTTTTTCTGGGAAAGTAAATCATCACGGGCGTAATAATGACCACATTACCCCAAAAATCATGAGCTGAAGGTCTGTAAAATATAGGGTCACTAACACCATATTTCCCTATACGCCACTTGGCGTGACGGGGGTACTTTACTTTTTTTTTTTACTTCTATAGATCCACATTTCAAAGGCTTCAATTTTATGTTCCACCCTACGAAGAAATCGCAGGTTCAAAAAGAAAAAAAAATGTCACAAGCTGTGGCTGGAATCGAACCCGGGAGTTTCCTGTCCAGAGACCGACGCCTTACCCCTGGACTACTTAGTCCCTACAAGAGTATGTGATATTTACAATTGTAGTGAATAACTCTTTAGGCATAGAGGATTCCACATCGTTGCATTTTTGATACACACGCAATACAGTTAAGAACAATGGTTATAAAATTGCTTCTACTTTCTTTCCTCTATTTGCCTTTCAGCATCTAGGAGAGATATAATTTGTGGTCGTTTGCTCTTCTGTTCGCCTCTGCTGCTGTTATGTTTCCTTGTGTTTCCTTGTGTTTCAAATATTCTGTCAATCCATCATTTGCGCGGTCGGCCCTTTAGTCTGGTGTTCTAGCAACGTTTGTTTGAAGGCTCGTTGTGTTGTGTTTTGAATTTTCTACCTTGTCAGGTGGCCAAACTATTTTATCTGTTGTTTCCTTATATACCCATGGCGGGGACTATTCCTAGCTTTTTTCTCAGTTCTTCATTTCTGATCTTATATCTCAGACTATTTCCTGTCCTTCGTTTAACACATTTCATCTCAGTACAGGTTACTTTTCTTAATGTTCTTGCATCTAGTGCTATTAAATGGCGAAACTAAAAACCGCTAGAAAACTTTAAAATCTTAACACTTTCCCGCTGCCACGTTTTACAATTCACGTCAGAAATGTAGTATCTGATCAATAACAACCTGGTCTCAATTAGTTCCTCAGCTGAAGTCACGCTATGCAGCAGAAGTCACGCCATGCAGGGAAAGTCACGCCATGCAGGTGAAGTAACGCCATACAGCAGAAGTCAGGACATGCAGGTGAAGTCACGTCATGCAGTTGAAAATCACGCCATACAGCAGATGTCACGCCTTGGTAGTTGAAGTCACGCCTTGCTGCTGAAGTCAAGCCAGGCAGCTGAAGTCACGCCATGCAGCATAAGTCACGCCTTGCATCTGAAGTAACGCCATGGAGCAGAAATCACACCTAGAAGCTGAAGTGGCTCAGTGCAACAGAAATCACGCCGTGCAGCAGAAGTCACGCCTTGTAGCTGAAGTCACACCATACAACAGATATCATGCCTTACAGCTGAAGTCACGCCATACAGCGGATGTCACGCCTTGCAGCTGATGTCACACAATGGAGCAGAAGTAACGCAATGCAGGTGAAGTCACGCCTTGCAGGTGAAGTCACGCCTTGCAGGTGAAGTCACGCCATGTAGATGAAGTCACGCCTTGCAGGGGAAGTCACGCCATGCAGGTGAAGTCACGCCTTGCAGGTGAAGTCACGCCTTGCAGGTGAAGTCACGCCATGCAGGTGAAGTCTCGAACGTCGATTTATTAATCAAATAAGACAGTTTATGACGGAAATAATTCAATGCCGTACATTGTTTAGTCTTTTTGTAGACAACAATACATCAACCTAGCAAAATACATCGCCTTTGAACCACTCATTAATATTTTTACCAATTTCAATGTCTCTTATCTGAGATCGTTCTTGGACCATAACGCTAACATGATTTTTTTTTTCTAATAACATTTAATTATTGATGATTATTGCCACTGATGACGTCGCACTGCCCATGGCCTACTTTAGATCTAAATGTGGGTGTGCCTTGTTTTATTCTAAGTCAGTGGTTTCCAAAGTGTGGGCCATGGTTGCCAGGGGAGTGGCCAAACTGTGTCAAGTCGCAGTGCCGATGATAATGCCGAGTGCCTAATAAGTGATTATAAATCATGAAATGACATTAACATAGGCTCTGTGCACACCGTGAACTGTGTGTTTCATCCGGATGGTGTTTCTATTTTCAGATTGCTTACGATGAATGATGATATCGTATAACGAAAGACAGTTCAGATGCGTTCACTGTCGGTGCTATAATACGCCTTATGTCTTTTAACGTGTGCTGTGTTTGCTACGATGGAGACTGCAACTGCCTTTCATTTTTCGGATATTCGATAAGTTGTTAATATAATGATAAGTTGATTGCGCAATTATGGATTTCGTTTGCACTGATATCGGGGCATTCGAATAACTAAAACCATAACAAGAAAGGGTTTATATTTTGAGCTCATAAATGAGTTTCTACAGGACAGTGCTAATTCTATCGTCATATCATCTTATATGTATATTGTCAAGGTGTGTATCCAACTTTTTCTATCTCAGGTAACTACAATGGTGCGCCAGCGGCATATGATTAGCAAAGAAGAGGGGCAGTGGGTGTCAAAAGTATAGGAACCACTGGTCTAAGTGATGTTATCGAGAAAAATTAATTTCTAGAGCTTCCATGAAAATTTATGTCGAGCATCATCATGTGTCACGTCGACATGAGCACGTGATCTATAGCCTTTTTTTTTATCGACTGTTTCCTAACTATCTAGCTCTTCACGCGATGCTAAACTATTTATATTTTTTTTAATTAGTTCATTTAGTATATGATCAGCATCATCATGTGTCATGCCGGTTGGTGTAGGCAATCATGTACTTCCATAATCTTCTTTCCATTGTGCATCTTATCAATTATGTTGTTCATTGTTTTCCATGCCATGACACCAAGCTATCTAGTATTTTCTCTCTTTGTCGTCCGCGATATCTCTTTCCCTGTATTTTGCCAGTTGTAACCAAGTATTCCAACTTTCATCTTCTCATAATGTGCCCGAAAAATGTTGATTGTTTCTTTCTGATGTTTTTTAGGAGCTCCCTTTTTGTGTTGGCCTCGTTGAGACTTTCCACATTGGCCTTTTTAGCTGTCCATTGTTAGTATAGGGTGGCCGAGTGGAATAAGGAAAGGGACTTGCTATCATTGAGGTGCTTCGATATCCATCACACACATTCAAGAAAATGTGTACCGGTCAATTCAAGACGTAAGGTCAAGTTTAATCAATCATCATCATGTGCCATACTTGTTGGCGTAGGTGATCATGTCCCTCCACAATCTTCTACCTACAGTGCATCGTATCAGTTATGTTGTTGACTGTTTTCCATGCCATGACACCAAGCTATCCAGTATTTTCTCTCTTTGTCGCCCGCGATCTCTCTTTCCTTTTATTTTGCCAGTTGTAACCAAGTATTCCAACATTCCTCTTCTCATGATGTGCCCCAAAAATGTTGATTGCTTCTTTCTGATGTTTTTTAAGAGCTCCATTTTTGTGTTGGCCTCTTTGAGAACTTCCTCAATGGTCTTTTAAGCTGTCCAGGGAACTTTCAACATTCTTCTGAGAAATACCATCTTTAGTCAATACCGGATAATTTTATGTGAAAGAAAGACTGCCTGACATAAAAGTAAGCAAGCAGTGTTTTATTTCTTCTCAAAGATTCAGCCCCTATCAAAGGAATACATTGCTACCTATCCTGAAACAATATCATCATCATCATCGTGTGCCTTCTCAGCAACGAAGGTTGGCTACCATGGATCGCCATTCTTCTCTGTTTCTTAGTTTGATGGAGCAGGCTGACATAAGATTGACTTGTCCATCTTTTGATGTTACTCGTCCATGTTAGTCTTGGTCTGCCTCTGACTCTTTTACCTTGTATTTTTCCTTCTAATATTACTTTTAGTAGGCTGTTGTGTCTTTTAACATGTCCCAAAAATTTCACTTGTCTTGTCTTAATTGTATTTAGTAGTTCTCTTTATATTTTCAGCTGTTTTAAAACTTCATCGTTTGTTATCTTTCGTTTCCATCCAATTCTACCTATTCTTCTATAAATCCACATTTCAAAGGCTTCAATTTTCTGTTCTGTTTTCGTGTCTAATGTCCATGTTTCTGCATCATACAGGAATATTGAGAAGACGTAACATTTTGCCATTCTTAGTTTCAGCCCTGCTGATATTTGTTTTGTTGTTAGTATATTTTTCATTAACATTAAAATTACTTTTTGCCATACCTATTCTTTTGTTTATTTCAATTTTGCATTTTCCATCATTGGTTATAGTATGTCCCAGGTAGTTGTAGCTCTGGACTGTCTCCAGATGTATACCCTCAACTGTGATATTTAATTGAAATAATATCAGCTGTTCAAAACATAGCACATTTTAATAAACACCAATATGTTTTAAAGTGTTTAGTTGTTTAACTCTTTCCGTACGTTTTGCTGCATAATGCGCCACTCTCAGTTTGATTAGTGTGAACGTCATCAAACAATATTCTTTTTACTTGCCTTGTATCATCTTAACAATCACCACCATCATGCAGCATAAAATTAAACGAGACAAATCTGAAACAAGTGCAACGTTTCAAATACTTGGACACAATAATTACATCAGATGGGAGATGCACCACAGAAATAAAAAGCAGAATAGCTCAGGCCAAAATAGCATTTCAGAAAATGAAAAATATCTTATGCAACAAATCTATGTCAATAAAAATGAGAAAGAGAGTTCATCGGTGCTATATAGAACCAATTCTGACCTATGGAAGCGAATCATGGACAGTAGACAAACAAATGAAAAGACAATTAGAGGCCACAGAGATGGGATTTCTCAGAAGAATGTTGAAAGTTCCCTGGACAGATAAAAAGACCAATGAGGAAGTTCTCAAAGAGGCCAACACATAAAGGGAGCTCTTAAAAAACATCAGAAAGAAGCAATCAACATTTTTCGGGCACATCATGAGAAGAGGAAAGTTGGTATACTTGGTTACAACTGGCAAAATAAAAGGAAAGAGAGATCGCGGACGACAAAGAGAGACAATACTGGATAACTTGGTGTCATAGCATGGAAAACAGTCAACAACAGAACTGATACGATGCGCTGTAGATAGAAGATTGTGGAAGGACATGATCACCTACGCCAACCGGTATGGTACATGATGATGATGTATCATCTTGGTATTGATGAAATCCAATACCTTATTCAAGTTTCTACAAATTAATATATAATGTTAAATTAATATATATGTTAGATACCAGCTGGAGACAGTCGGGAGCTACAACTATATGGGGATACTATAACCAATGATGGGAAATGTAAAATTGAATTAAACAAGAGAATAGGTAAGGCAAAAAGTAATTGTAATGCCATGAAAAATATACTAACAACAAAACAAATATCAGCAGGGATGAAACTAATAATGGCAAAATGTTACATCTTCTCAATATTCCTGTATGGTGCAGAAACATGGACATTAGACAAAAAAACAGAACAGAAAATTGAAGCCTTTGAAATGTGGATTTATAGAAGAATAGGTAGAATTGGATGGAAAGAAAGGAAAACAAACAATGAAGTTTAAAAACAACTGAAAATAAAGAGAGAACTATTAAATACAATTAAGACAAGACAAATGAAATTTTTGGGGCATGTTAAAAGACACAACAGCCTACTAAAAGTAATATTGGAAGGGAAAATACGAGGTAAAAGAGACAGAGGCAGACCAAGACTAACATGGACAAGTAACATCAAAAGATGGACAAATCAATCTATGACAGCCTGCACCATCAAAGCAAGAAACAGAGTTGAATGGCGATCCATGGTTGCCAATCTTCGTTGCGGAGAAGGCACGTGATGATGATGATAATGTTAGATAAATATGTAGATTGATATTTAAAACCATAAAAATTGTGACTCTGAAATCTCTTCTGTCGCGTTGATAAAAAGCGTCTGTACGGAAAGAGTTGAGGCAGACAAGAAATAAGCAACATAAATCTGTTCAAAAGGGATCAAAAATAGCAGGTCCAATAGCTTCAAACGAGGTAGGTATAGAGACAATATACAAAAAAAAAGTTAAATACCCACGTCACGCCAAGTGGCGTATAGGGAATATGGTGTTAGTGACCATACATTTTACAGACCTTCGGCACATGATTTTTAGGGTAATGTGGTCGGTAATACGCCCGCGCCGCTTAACTTTCTTAGATAAACATCTGGTACACATTAAAGGCTGAGTGAACCGGAAGCCGTCGGTTGGGACCGAAATCTACCTCTTGTCCTTTGTAGTCCAGTTCACTAACCACTAAGCTAGCGCGGCTCCCTATAGAGATTTTAAAGAGAAAAAAAAAGCTCTGGAATGAGTTTTTCTTTCTTTCTTTCTTTCTTTCTTTCTTTCTTTCTTTCTTTCTTTCTTTCTTTCTTTCTTTCTTTCTTTCTTTCATTCTAATGTGTCTTTACTTTTTCTTTCTTCATTGTCTTTCTTTCCTTCCTTCTTTCTTTCTATGCTACTTCTTTTCTTTTCGTTCTTTCTTTCTTTCTTTCTTTTCTTCGTTCATTCTTTCTTTCGTCAGCACAGCGCCTACTCGGTCGCAGAGCCGAACTTAAATGGAGCTATGCTTGTCTTCATAAGTTGCTCTGGGGACTGGTAGGTCTCGAGGCAAGACGCCGGCCTCGAGACAGAAAGGTTGTGGGTTCAAATCCCGCCTACACTGGTTGGGATTTTCATTTATGATTTCTCTTTGCGTCAACCACCCCTGGTCTCAGCGGGGAGACCTGGCTTGTAACGTCAATTACTCATCGACGGAGAAAAATATGAGTACCTCCGAAGTCGGAGTTATCTTCCTGTGCGGCCGGTTATCTTCCTTGCACACGGATGCCAGAGAACAATGGATTAATACGCAACATTCAGTTCCTAGTCTCTAGGGACTTCATCAGAGGTAAAAGCTGGTGAACTAAAAAAAAGAAAAGAAAAAAGAAAAGGAAATGTTGCTTTCAGCACGCACCAATTATCTTTCCACAATTATCTCTCACCGTTCTCTCTTATATAATTGTCAGAAATGTCAGTATTCTGATAAGACTTCAGTTTCACGTGACATTTATGTGATTTATCATTGGATGATACATGTAAAATCTACTGCACATTCTGCTACACGGTGATAGTATAAAGTGAATTAATAGTTATAATTTGATTCACAAAGAAATTATTCGCAACTTTTAACATCACGGCGCTTTAATGTTGATATTTATGTAACATTTCCAGTCCTGATGTTCCCACCTAAACTAAAGAGTTACTATATTTTGTTATGTTTTTTTGTTTGCTTTTTCTTCTATTAACTTTGGAAACAGTGATACATCAGTGGTTAATAAAGTTGAATGTGGCGAAAGGTCGATTTGTATCCCAATCGCCAGCTTCTAGCTTCCTTCAACCATAAATAATATTTTAATATTTCAAAAATCGGTACTGAATTTGTGCTGTCCAAGTTTCCATTTAAAATGTTTTAATTATTAAAAAGAATATATTAGCCCTAAAACAATATTCTTAATTATTCATTGTCGGGACGTAACAAGGCTATTTCGTTCCATTTTTGTTGCCAATTTAATCGTTTTTAAATATCGCTGTTTCATTTTTTGGATTAAATCTGGTTGCTGATATTAAAAGACTAGTCTACGTGGTGAAAAATGCCAGTGTAAAGTTGACATGGCTGTTGTAATAATCGCCGTGACGATAATTTTGATCGGTAAGTAGAATTTAGTTCAAGAATTATTTATTAACTTCTGTTGTTTTGTTGTATTTATTTTTGCTAGTTCATCGTGTTATTTTTTAGAATATAATTGTATAAGGACATGGTACTAAATAAGGCTGAGATACATTGTTTATATTGAGGCTGTTATATGTGTTGTTATATCTGATCGTATGGTCCTTTTCGTCTTGTCAGACAGTCTAGTTGAGGCTATCGTGTATTTTTTTGAGGTTTTGTTTTTATTTCTCTCGTGGCTAATTCTACCAATGTTTGACAAACACACACTGCTACAGAATGAACAAGTCAGGCCCACTGATCCACAAGGTTTTCCATCCTTTTTCATGAGTTTTTTGTCTTCTATGTTTTGTTTTAGCACAGTCTCAAATGATGTTATACCATTCTCTATACATGTTCTCCATGATGTGCGATCACTTGCCAGATGTTCCCAGTCATTTTCACAGATGGAGAAGTCATTCAGAGATGATTTACAAATATCTCTATATTGTAGTTTAGGTCTGCCGATTTGTCGTTTTCCGTGTCTTTGTTCCCTATTAAGTATTTGCTTCGGGATGCGGATTTCTTTCATTTGATGGACGTGCCCCAGCCATCTTAGTCTTCGACATCTGAGCATCGACATGACTTTTGGGGTCATAGCACGTTGCAGGACAGTTAAGTTGGTTATTTTGTCCTGCCATTTGATGTGCATTATTCTGCAGAGACATCACATGTGGAAGGCATTTAGTCTTTTTCCGTGATTTGAGTATGTTGTCCAGGTTTCAGATCCATGTTTTTATGTTTGGTACATTAAGAGTTTGTTCTTCAGTGTTAGTTTCGTGTTGTTCCAGGCCCTTTCTGTGAGTTTGCCGAAGGTGGTAGCTGCCTTATCAATTCAACTGTTTACTTCTTCATCAAGAGAGATGGTTTGCGTAATTGTGGATCCAAGATATGTAAATTTCTGAACTCATTCTAGTTGACAATCTTTCAGAGTGATTAATAGAGGTTTGTTGTCGCCTTGACTTAGTATTACATTCTTCTGAACATTAATTGACAGTGAAATACGGTCGCATGCTTTGACAAGGTTGTTGATCAGCGATTGTAGGGTGGCTTCACTGTGAGCGATAGGGCTGCATCGTCAGCAAATAAAAATTCTTTAAGTAGGGCAACATTTGTTTTGGTTTTTGCTCTTAGTCGTGCTAGGTTGAACAGTGAGCCATCTGGTCTAGTGCGAATGTAAATATCTCCTGAGCTGTTTTCGAAGGCGCAATTTAGGAGGGCAGCAACAAATATACCAAAAAAGGGTGGGGGGCGAGGACACATCCCTGTTTCACTCCGTTGTTGACATTAAAACTCTCTGATGAACTCTCATCAAAGTGGATTTTAGCATTCATGTTTTCATGAAAGGACATAATCGGCTTAAGTAATTTAGGTGATCAGCCTATGCTTTCTAACACCCTGTAGAGTCCATCTCTGTTTACTGAGTCGAAATGCCTTTGTAGATCTCACAAAGGCAATATAGAGCGGCATATTTTGTTCCCGACATTTGTCTTGTAATTGTCTAAGTGTGAAAATCATGTCTATAGTTGATCTCCCGGCTCTGAAGTCGCATTGAGACCCGGGGAGAATACGGTCTGCAAGTCTATGCAGGCGTTTTAGTATTACTCTTGCAAAATCCTTGCCGGCTGTGCTAAGGAGAGAAATGCCTCTGTAGTTATTGCAGTCACCACTGTCTCCTTTGTTTTTGCATTTTGTTTTGATCTTATCATTTCTCATATCATGAGGTATTTCTCCTTGTCTCCAGCATTTAATTAGCAGTTTGTATAGATGTAGAAGTAGTACGCTTAAGTTGTCCTTTAGCACCTCTGTGGGAATGTTGTAATTTCCTGCAGCTTTTCCTCTTGAAAGGGCATTTATGGCGTCAGCAAATTCGTTCATAGTAGGCTCAACATCCAGCTCGGACATTGTAGGATATTTAGGTATTGATTGTGCTAGAGCTGTGCTTGCTGGTCTGTCATCATGGTATAGGTTGGAGTAGTGTTCTAGAGCTGTGCTTGCTGGTCTGTCATCATGGTATAGGTTGGAGTAGTGTTCTAGAAGTGTGCTTGCTGGTCTGTCATCATGGTATAGGTTGGAGTAGTGTTCTAGAGCTGTGCTTGCTGGTCAGTCATCATGGTATAGGTTGGAGTAGTGTTCTAGAAGTGTGCTTGCTGGTCTGTCATCATGGTATAGGTTGGAATAGTGTTCTAGAACTGTGCTTGCTGGTCTGTCATCATGATATAGGTTGGAGTAGTGTTCTAGAGCTGTGCTTGCTGGTCTGTCATCATGGTATAGGTTGGAGTAGTGTTCTAGAACTGTGCTTGCTGGTCTGTCATCATGATATAGGTTGGAGTAGTGTTCTAGAGCTGTGCTAGCTGGTCTGTCATCATGGTATAGGTTGGAGTAGTGTTCTAGAGCTGTGCTTGCTGGTCTGTCATCATGGTATAGGTTGGAGTAGTGTTCTAGAACTGTGCTTGCTGGTCTGTCATCATGGTATAGGTTGGAGTAGTGTTCTAGAACTGTGCTTGCTGGTCTGTCATCATGGTATAGGTTGGAGTAGTGTTCAAGAGCTGTGCTTGCTGGTCTGTCATCATGGTATAGGTTGGAGTAGTGTTCTAGAACTGTGCTTGCTGGTCTGTCATCATGGTATAGGTTGGAGTAGTGTTCTAGAACTGTGCTTGCTGGTCTGTCATCATGATATAGGTTGGAGTAGTGTTCTAGAGCTGTGCTTGCTGGTCTGTCATCATGGTATAGGTTGGAGTAGTGTTCTAGAGCTGTGCTTGCTGGTCTGTCATCATGGTATAGGCTGGAGTAGTGTTCTAGAGCTGTGCTTGCTGGTCTGTCATCATGGTATAGGTTGGAGTAGTGTTCTAGAAGTGTGCTTGCTGGTCTGTTATCATGGTATAGGTTGGAGTAGTGTTCTAGAGCTGTGCTTGCTGGTCTGTCATCATGGTATAGGTTGGAGTAGTGTTCTACCCATCTTTCCATTTGAACTTGGATTTGGGGGGGGAGAAGGTGGGGTTGGGGCTAATTTAGTTATTTTTTGTTTAAGGGCATTTTTTATATTTCCATGCGTTGTTTTTGAGTCGCCCCTGTCTGAGGCTTTCTGTATTTCAGAAGATAGTTTGTTCCAGTGTTTACATTTGATCTGGTCCTTGGTGATTTGCTTAGAGTTGTTTTTGAAGTTCATAGTGCCTTTTTCGTATTAACTATTAATGGGTCTAGACTTTTTTGTATTTTCTTCGACCAAGTTGTTTTTTGAGAACCGTTTTCGGCCGTAGGTAGATAGAGCACAATTATAGATGTGTGTTTTCAGGGAGCACCAGTTGTCATCCACACTTGATGCATCTTCTACTTCTTCTACCAGTTCTTCAAACTTTGATCTAAAAATGTCTTTGTTTGATGAGATTTTAGTCACTGTGATGTTGATCTTGCCTGCTGGGGGCTCTCCTGATTTGTAAATGCGACTACGTCTGGCTTTGATCATACTGATGACGAGAGCGTGGTCTGTATTGTAGTCTGCACTGTGATATGTTCGTGTTATTCTGATGTTATTTAAAGACTGCCTACGTGTAAGAACTAGGTCTAGTTGGTGCCAATGACCACTTCTAGCATGACGCCATGTTACTTTATGTTTTTGTTTTACATTAAAGTAGGTATTTGTTACACATAGATGATTATCTGAACAGAATTCTAGGAGTCTATGGCCATTTTCGTTGATTTTTACAATGCCGTGATGACCTAGGCATGTTGGCCAAGATTGTTGGTCAGATCCTGTGCGTGCGTTGAAATCACCGAGTATATATAATAGTTCCTCTTTTGGAAGTGAGTCAATGATCGTTTGTAGTTGTTGATCAGATCCTGTGCGTGCATTGAAATCACCGAGTATATATAATAGTTCCTCTTTTGGAAGTGAGTCAATGATCATTTGAAGTTGTTGGTAGAAGTTGTCTTTCTCTTCGTCTGATGCAGCCAACGTTGGTACATAGGCACTAATGATATTTATTAATCCACTCTTCGTATGTAGCTGGAGTATCATTGAGCGTTCAGACACTCCTTTTGGAGTGGTTATGGAGTTTATATGTTTGTTATGTACAGTGAAGCCTACTCCATGTAGACGTGGTTATGGAGCTTATATGTTTGTTATGTACAGTGAAGCCTACTCCATGTAGACGTGGCTTTTCAGGGCTTAGACCTTGCCAGAAAAAAAGTATAATTTTCTTCATTCACAGAGCCACAGTCTGAGAGTCTTATTTCTTGTAGGGCAGCAATATCGACATGTAGTCTATTTAGTTATTTATCTATGAGGGATGTTGTTCTAATTTGCCCTTCTTTCAGTGTGTTTGCTTTAGCAAGTCCAGGGCACATGGTCCTTACTTTCCATGTGCCAAGTTTCAACATTGGTGCTTTCTTCCTCATTTCACTTTGCCTACTCTGCCTGGGCACGGAATATGGAGATAGTGCTTTACCCAGTCGCACTATCCCCCTCTCGATTTCGTTTCAAGAATTTCCAGATGAGGAACGTAGTGAATCTGATATACAGTATATTTAATCAAAATTCTTTTAATATGTGTAAAGTCATAAAAATGTATACAAATGTGAAGCAACGGGAGAAGGAATGAAAGAAATGGCTAGAGACATATACTTTTCAGAATGGTTGTGGTGACTGCAACGTTCTTGTATGGACATGTAACCTGATGATGATGCGAAGCTGTTATAATGTTGATAAAAATGATAAAAAGAAAAAATAAGAAACGAGTATATGGGTACAGCTTTCCCTGGAACAACACGAAATCAAATGGCGTTGCGGCTCAGTAGACCTTCAACTGAAACAAAGGGAAACACACACAAATATATATGTGAATAAACTAATGGAAGCCGCGATAGCTCAGTGGTGAGTGAACTGGACTACTTAGGAAAAGGGGTAAGGTTCGATCCCAACCGACGTATTCCGGGTTCACCCAGCCTTAAATGGGTACCGATTTTTTTCTGGGAAAGTAACGCGGCACTGGCGTAATACCGACCACATTACCCCAAAAATCATGTGCTGAAGGTCTGTAAATGTATGCTCACTAACAGCATATTTTCTAATCGTAGAAACAAAACCCTGCCAAGACTATATAGAACAACAACAACTTAAATGGTTGGGCCACCTGGTCAGAACGAATCCTCAACAATCACCATCAAGGTCATTCTTCTCGAGAATGCATGGAAAAAGAGCGATAGGAAGACCTGGAAGAAGATGGATAGATGCAGTGACAGAGACATGTAACAACAAAGGAAAATCCCTAATTCAGAAAGTTCGAGCAGTTCAAGAACGACAAATGATATAAACCACGACACCTTTTAGGTATCAGTGAAAAGAGAAAAGAAGAAACAGATGGATAGATGCAGTGATAGAGACATAAAACAACAAAGGAAAATCACTAATTCAGACATTTCGAGCAGCTCAAGAACGACACATGATATAAACCACGACACCTTTTAGGTATCAGTGAGAAAGAGAAAAGAAGAAGATGGATAGATGCACTGACAGAGACATGTAACAACAAAGGAAAATCACTAATTCAGACAGTTCGAGCAGCTCAAGAACGACAAATGATATAAACCACGACACCTTTTAGGTATCAGTGAGAAAGAGAAAAGAACAAGTAGATCACCATATTCCCTACACGCGACTTGGCGTGACGCGGACTCTTTACTTTTTTTTGTTACTTACATAATTAAATATATGAAACAGGAAATAATGCTAAAAATGAAAGAATATAAACTTCTCTGCACTGCTTGCTGTGGATATGGCAAGGAAGTAAATGGGTCATGTTATTAAATAATGTAATAGTATCTAAAACTAAGGAGAAAAGAGATAAACCTACCTAGCTACTTTTCACTCCATTGTGACAACTGGGAAAATTGATGGACGAAGAGATAGGGGGAAGCAGAGAGAAACGATACCATACAGCTTAAGAGAATGGCTTTGCAGAAGGTCAACAACAGAACTGATTAATACCTGTCGAGATCGAAAGTTGTGTAGAGGCATGATCACCTACGTCAACAGGCATGGTACTTGATGATGATGATGATTATTTTGGTATCATTAAATGTACCTCCGTCTTTGACTATATTACTGCGTAGATATAACCGACCACAACACCCCCATATTCATCTCCTCCCCCAACCCCAAAAAAATAAAATAAAAATAAAAATGCCGTTTTTCTACGAACAAATATAGTGACTAACACAACTTTCCACATATGTTTAACAAGGAAAAGGGGAGAGAACTTCTACTTTATTTTTACCTATCTTTTTATTCCTTTTTGCACAATGCCCCAGACCTAGCCCACGATGAAAAAAAAAAGACCGTTGTTAATATTCTATTTCTACAGGTTTACGGTTCGAATTAAACTACACTTTGTCTAGCATCTGTTGTTTGATGTGCGACGGGGATAATCTGACGACTAACTGTGTTTTGCATGTTCGGATTTGGTGTCAAAAACGATGCCCTAACATCATCAAGCGCTATACATTTTTTAAAAAATATGACGATCATCATTTTCATTTGGACGTGAACTTCCGGTCAATACGGTGGTTTGACGGCAGGAACCGTTGAAGGCTACGTATGACAAGTGTTCCTTGTTGCAGGTTCCTCATACTCCAAGTCCGGCTTGTTGTAGGAGCTACTGAGTTAAGTGCTATGTGCACACCGTGAGCTGTGTGTTTCATTCGTTTTGATCGTGTTTCGATGTACTAATTGTTTACGATGCACGATGATATCGTATAACAGAGAACAGTTGACTGTGTTCACTTTCTGTGCGGTTTCACCTTATGTCTTTTGGCGTGTACTGAGACTGCTATGATGGGGACTACAACTACCTTTCCTTTATTTTTGGGAGATGAGTCGGATGAATTCGGATGATTCCACGGGCACGACCGTTTGAGCAATAATTGGATTTTAATTCGTTGGCAGTGATACCGAGGCCTTCCATAACCATAACTTTGTCTAGCAGTTCGACTGTTTTCATCTCGTGCAAAAACACTTTGCAAAAAAACACATTTTGCTGCTTTTAATTATTTATTTGCTTGTGTTTATTTTGTTAGAATATAAAATAACGAACTTAAAATTGAAGAGCGTGGTAGATAGAATAAAGTATATGATTTACTAGCAGCAATTCAGAACGACACAACAACGTGCAAGCAGAAACCATCCGTGAAGTGCTCATTAAAATTGTATTCGTTTTCTATTCTCTCGGTTGCGCTCAGTTGTGAGATATAATCTACTGTAAGGTTCAGGAAATATAGAGATCGGTATAAAAACAATTAAATAATTAACTACTGGAGTTATTCGATCTAAGTTGTGGTCTACGGTAATCATCATCATCATGTGACATACCGGTTGGCGTAGGCGATCATTCTTTCAACAATTCTCTATCCACAGTGCGTCGTATCAATTCTGTTCTCCGTGATACCAGGCATTCTAGTATTTTCTCTCTTTGTTATCTGCGATCTCTATTTCCCCGCATTTTTCTAGTTGTCTATATATATATATATTGGCAGTAATATAAAAACACGAGGAACCAGAGAACGAAACAAAATTAAGGATCATAAAATAGCAAAAAATGCCTTCATTGAACACAAATTAAAAAAAAGTTAGTATACAATTTCAACTCCAATGTTAAATCAATCATCTTATATATTGTTGTGAAGCATGGAGAACAATAGAAATGATAATTATAAGATACGGATATTTCTTAATGGCTACTGCTCAGAATATAAGGACTGGAATGGGAGGGGAAAAGCCACAAACTTAGAATTAGGGAAACTACCAGACAAAGGTGGACTCAATATAAGACAAAGACGATGGCGCTGGATAGGACACACACTGCTGAAGGTAAATTACTACTTACTCACGTTCGCACGATGACTAAAGTATTCTAGAGCATTCGAAGACTGTAGAATTCATTTTCGTCATCCGCCCTTAAAAGGACGTTAAGTGGGCGTGTCTGCGTTGTCTTGTGGTTTGCAGTATAACTGTTATATTTACGCCTTTCGGCCCAACACATCCGACTTCAGCACAACATTTGTGAGTACCGGGTTGTCTTCCCTCTTCGATCCCTGCTCGCTTGGCCATACTAGACAGGTTAGTCTGTTACTGGAGGTACCACGTAGAGGTGGAGCAAGGTCTAGATGATTTTGGTTCACCAGTCCTGGCGCAAGCCAGCAGCTGTGGGTCGCTGACAACTTCCAACTCTGGTGCTGGGAGGCGCGTCTTCTCCTCCGAAGGTAACCAAGATTTTTACCAAAAGAGCTCTTTTTTGTTAAATCCAGGGGAGAAGTCACAGGGAGGGCTAAAATAAAACAGGTGAAGATAGGAACACAGATGGAGAGGTTGGTAAAATCATGCATAGGTCTTAAGAGAATGCCACTAAACAGTAAGGATTTTTTTTAAAAAGATCTATGCTCTTGTTAAAGAGTTGAATGGAAGGTGTGTGTTGAAGATCTATGCTCTTGTTAGTGACTTGAATTGAATGTGTTTATTGAAGATCAATGCACTTGTTAAGGAGTTGAATGGAATGTATTTAGTGAAGATCTATGATCCTGTTAAGAAGTTAAATGAAATGTGTTTGGTTGAAGATATATGTTAATGAGCTGAATGGAAGATATTTGTTGAAGATCCTCTCTTGTCAGGGAGTTGAATGGAGGGTGTTTGTTGACGTTCTATGCTCATGACAGAGAGTTAAATGGAAGATATTTGTTGAAGATCTTAGATCTTGACAGTGAGTTCAATGGAAGATGATTGTTGAAGATTGATGTTCTTTTACAAGGAGTTCATTGGAAGATGTTTATTAAGGTTAAGGTCAGTGAAACAATCAGTTAAACATCTCTTAAGCTCAAGTGACACAATTAGTTTATCATCTGTTAAGATCTAGTGACACAGTCAGTTAATCATCTAGGAAGGTAAAATTAAATATTAACTATTCATGTGTCTGCTACTCATTGGTTCTGCATTTTTTTTGGGTATGGTTGGTGTTTGTGTGGTTCTTAGTGTGTCGATGTCGTTGCGAATCACTTTAAGAAAACGGAAATCACTCGTATATTTGGGAATTGTGGGATTTTGAGTTGTATTTTGCTCCGAAGGCCATATATTTAGTCTGGATGGAATTTGATTTATTTGAAACCATATGCAGGAAGGGAGTTTTGAATCTTCTTTCTTTCCTCATTTGCCTTTCAGCATAGAAGGGAGATATAATTTGCGATCTTTTGCTATTCTGTTCTCCTCTTCTGCTGTTATGTTTCCTAGTGATTCTAATAATCCGTCAAATTATCGTGTTCGAGTTCGTCCCTTTGGTCTGATATTCTCGCAACATTTAATGAGGGCTCGTTGTGTTGTGCTTTGATCTTTCTGCGTGGTCAATACATTGCATCTGTTGTTTCTTTATATATTCTGTTGAAGGGGTTATTCCTACCTTTTTTCTTAGTTCTTCTTTTCTAATCTTATCACTCAGACTGTTTCCTGTCATTCTTTTAACCCATTTAATCTAATTAGAGATTATTTATCTTATTGTTCTTGCATCTAGAATCCAGGACAAAAAGTGATAGCACAACGTCATTAGAGTTTTGAATACAAATGTTACCTTTTTATGAGTAAGATTATGCTCTTTGGAACAATGACTTTGACACAATCCCGCGGACACAAGGATAAAATAATACATACATAAAAATCGTAAATAACAAAATAGTATATAAGTAATATAAATACGGCCTTTGGTGTCTTGACGTGTTGATGTGCTGGTAGCAGGCAATCATGATAAGTAAGTAGTTTGGTAAAGTATTAGTGTCTTATGCTGGATGCTGCTTTGTTGATCAGCTTCTCTTATTGCTGAATCTGCCAATATTGAATAGACAGATCCATCAGGGAGAAGGAACAAGATGTATTCGTGGTGCATGGCCTCGTCTCCTTTATCCTGCTCATTTTGACTTCTGAATTTAATATCAGCACTGCCTCAAAAGTTGTGCAACTTTTTATGTTTGTTCTCCATGTGCTAGATCTGAAGCCAGATTTCCCCAGTTTCTTTCACTGATAGAGAAATTCCATAAGAAAGCTATGCAAACATCCTTATATCTCAGCACTGGTCTGCCGTTTGGTCTCCTTCCGTCCATAAGGTCGCTATACAATATTTGTTTGGGAATACAATTATTTGCTATTCTTTTTACACGACCCAGCTTTCGTAGTCTCCGACTCCTAAGTGTTGCCATGATGGATGGGAGTTCGGCTCGTTGTAAGACATTAGAGTTGGTTACTTTGTCCTGCCATGATGGATGGGAGTTCGGCTCGTTGTAAGACATTAGAGTTGGTTACTTTGTCCTGCCATGATGGATGGGAGTTCGGCTCGTTGTAAGACATTAGAGTTGGTTACTTTGTCCTGCCATGATGGATGGGAGTTCGGCTCGTTGTAAGACATTAGAGTTGGTTACTTTGTCCTGCCATGATGGATGGGAGTTCGGCTCGTTGTAAGACATTAGAGTTGGTTACTTTGTCCTGCCATGATGGATGGGAGTTCGGCTCGTTGTAAGACATTAGAGTTGGTTACTTTGTCCTGCCATGATGGATGGGAGTTCGGCTCGTTGTAAGACATTAGAGTTGGTTACTTTGTCCTGCCATGATGGATGGGAGTTCGGCTCGTTGTAAGACATTAGAGTTGGTTACTTTGTCCTGCCATGATGGATGGGAGTTCGGCTCGTTGTAAGACATTAGAGTTGGTTACTTTGTCCTGCCATGATGGATGGGAGTTCGGCTCGTTGTAAGACATTAGAGTTGGTTACTTTGTCCTGCCATGATGGATGGGAGTTCGGCTCGTTGTAAGACATTAGAGTTGGTTACTTTGTCCTGCCATGATGGATGGGAGTTCGGCTCGTTGTAAGACATTAGAGTTGGTTACTTTGTCCTGCCATGATGGATGGGAGTTCGGCTCGTTGTAAGGCATTAGAGTTGGTTACTTTGTCCTGCCATGATGGATGGGAGTTCGGCTCGTTGTAAGGCATTAGAGTTGGTTACTTTGTCCTGCCATGATGGATGGGAGTTCGGCTCGTTGTAAGGCATTAGAGTTGGTTACTTTGTCCTGCCATGATGGATGGGAGTTCGGCTCGTTGTAAGGCATTAGAGTTGGTTACTTTGTCCTGCCATGATGGATGGGAGTTCGGCTCGTTGTAAGGCATTAGAGTTGGTTACTTTGTCCTGCCATGATGGATGGGAGTTCGGCTCGTTGTAAGGCATTAGAGTTGGTTACTTTGTCCTGCCATGATGGATGGGAGTTCGGCTCGTTGTAAGGCATTAGAGTTGGTTACTTTGTCCTGCCATGATGGATGGGAGTTCGGCTCGTTGTAAGGCATTAGAGTTGGTTACTTTGTCCTGCCATGATGGATGGGAGTTCGGCTCGTTGTAAGACATTAGAGTTGGTTACTTTGTCCTGCCATGATGGATGGGAGTTCGGCTCGTTGTAAGACATTAGAGTTGGTTACTTTGTCCTGCCATGATGGATGGGAGTTCGGCTCGTTGTAAGACATTAGAGTTGGTTACTTTGTCCTGCCATGATGGATGGGAGTTCGGCTCGTTGTAAGACATTAGAGTTGGTTACTTTGTCCTGCCATGATGGATGGGAGTTCGGCTCGTTGTAAGACATTAGAGTTGGTTACTTTGTCCTGCCATGATGGATGGGAGTTCGGCTCGTTGTAAGACATTAGAGTTGGTTACTTTGTCCTGCCATGATGGATGGGAGTTTGGCTCGTTGTAAGACATTAGAGTTGGTTACTTTGTCCTGCCATGATGGATGGGAGTTTGGCTCGTTGTAAGACATTAGAGTTGGTTACTTTGTCCTGCCATGATGGATGGGAGTTTGGCTCGTTGTAAGACATTAGAGTTGGTTACTTTGTCCTGCCATGATGGATGGGAGTTTGGCTCGTTGTAAGACATTAGAGTTGGTTACTTTGTCCTGCCATGATGAATGGGAGTTCGGCTCGTTGTAAGACATTAGAGTTGGTTACTTTGTCCTGTCATGATGGATGGGAGTTTGGCTCGTTGTAAGACATTAGAGTTGGTTACTTTGTCCTGCCATGATGGATGGGAGTTCGGCTCGTTGTAAGACATTTGAGTCTGATGCTTTATCCTGCCGTTTGATGTTCATCATCTTTCGAAAGTAATGAACATGAAAATTGTTTAACATTTTCTTCTTCCATACATAGGTAGTCCAAGTTTCTGATCCGTATCAAGTGTACTAAGCACACAACTTTGGTAAATTTGAATCTCAGTCCTGAGTGTTAAATTATTGTTGGCTCATCTTTAAGTTTACCAAATGTGGAAGCGGCCTTTCCGATTCGGGAATGTATTTCTTCTTCAAAGGTGACATCAGTTGTGACCATAGAACAGTGATAGATGAACTTTCTCACAGATTCAAGTGGTTTGTTATTTAATTATATAGTTACGGGACTGGCTACACCGTGTTGTAGCACCATAGTTTTCTACTTATTATATACTTATTATATTAGTTTGCGTATTGACAGGAGGAATAAATCGCTTGATCTAGCTAGATAAGTAATAATGTACAACTAAAAGTAAACAAGGCGTAAATGACTTAAAGGGAAACAATCTTAAATTATTATATATGTCACATATGAACATGTCTCTTTCACGCACATCGGAAGAAACGGGCTTGGATAAGGGGAGACAGGAGACAAAGAATAAGGATGATGAGAAAGAAAGCTAAGGTATACACACCCATCTAGGGCAAACAACTACAGCAACAAACATAACTGTATATGCATAAATTACATAATATGTGATGCGGAAAGTGTAAAAATGGGTAACATTATCATTGCTACTCTAATTTATCATCATCATCATTGAGTGCCGTCACTACATCGAAGGTTGGCTACCATGGAGCGCCATTCCACTCAGTCTCTTGCTTTGATGGTGCAGATTGTTATTGGTTGACCTGTCCATCTTTTTATGTTTTTCGTCCATGTTAGTATTGGTCTGCCTCTGCCTCTTTTACCTTGTATTTTCCCCATCCAATATTACTTTTATTAGGCTGTTGTGACATTTAACATGCCCCAAAAATGTCATTTGTCTTGTTTTAATTGTGTTTCTTTTAATTTCTCTTCTCATTTTTAGTTGTTTTAAAACTTCATCGTTTGCTTTCTTTTCTTTCCATCCAATTCAAACTATTGTTCTATAAATCCACATTTCAAATGCTTCAATTTTCTGTTCTACTCTAATGATGGAATACATTTTGGATACATATATTTCTTTCAACTTTTTCTCTTATCAGGCCTTTCGATTTAGACATTTTATACATCAGACCTTTCAATTTAGCCATTTTACACATCAATTCTACCGATTAGCCATTTTACACATCAATTCTACCGATTAGCCATTTTACACATCAATTCTACCGATTAGTCATTTTACACATCAATTCTACCGATTTAGCCATTTTACACCTCAATTCTAATGATTTAGCCATTTTACACATCAATTCTACCGATTTAGCTATTTTATACATCAATTCTACCGAGTTAGCCATTTTACACATCAATTCTACCGATTTAGCCATTTTATACATCAATTCTACCGATTTAGCCATTTTACACATCAATTCTACCGATTTAGCCATTTTATACATCAATTCTACCGATTTAGCCATTTTACACATCAATTCTACCGATTTAGCCATGTTTCACTTCTATCAACTGGACAGCCATTTTTCTCTTCAATTCTTTGGACAGCCATTTTTCTCTTCAATTCTTTGGACAGCCATTTTTACTTTCAATTCTTTGGAAATCCATTTTGCTCTTCAATTCTTTGGACAGCCATTTTCTCTTCAATTCTTTGGAAATCCATTTTCTCTTCAATTCTTTGGAAATCCATTTTCTCTTCAAATCTTTGGACAGCCAGTTTTAACTTCAAATCTTTGGACAGCCATTTTTACCTTCAAATCTTTGGACAGCCAGTTTTCCCTTCAGTTCTTTGGACATCCATTTATCGCGTTAAGTCTTTGGCCAGTTACTTTTTGCTTATCATGAGAATGTTATTTTCTCGGACATCCGCTGGTAGAGCAGAAGCGCCTGCGGTCTCAATTACAGGGTCGGCGCACCATCAGCAGACAAGACCTAGCAGTTCTACCTCCTCATGGTCTCCACCGGCAACAGTCTGCGCCAAAAACAAACTGACTAACAGAAGAATCAATTCAGAGGAAGAGGTATGTTTACAGCATTCGGAAAAATTGACATATAATCAACAACAGAAACAAATATGGACCAAAGTAGGATCGAACCCGTACTCAGTGGCACAGCGCTTTGCCACGAAAAACCAAACGCTAGGGAACACTGCCACTCAGAAGGATCGCCCTGTTCCCTGTGGTGGTGGTTGTTACTGATATAGAAGACCCAGTATTGCAGTACCTCTGAGCTGGACTAGTAGTTTCCAGGCATAGCCTGGGATAGACGAACTCCAACTTCTCTAGTAAGAGCCGGGAATGTCAAGGAAGCCATTATGACCCGCCACATGAATGAGTCAAAGGGCAACCTGCCCGCATCAATTTGTGGCATTACGTCAACTCAACTCACTCATCCGCGATCTATACAAACGGATCCACTCTCTATTCCACACACATACACCGATACATACACCCAGCCAGACACATATATATATCCTACCCACCACACACTCACACAAAACAAAATTAACAGCCATGACAAACACAAATAAACACCCATCGATGTAAGCATACTACACACACATAGATCAAGCCAACGAGTGTTGCTGACTTTCCCACATCCCAACTCTGAACTTTAGACTTTCTTCCTTTCAGGTCTTTAGACTAAGCCATTCTTCCATTCAGGAATTTAAGCCTTCCATTCTTCCTTTCAGGTCTTTAAACTAAGCCATTCATCCTTTCAGGAATTTAGGCTTAACCATTCTTCCTTCCAGGTCTTTAGACTAAGCCATTCTTCCTTTCAGGAATCTAGGTTTAACCATTCTTCCTTTCAGGTCTTTAGACCTAGTCAATCTTCCTTTCAGGTCTTCAGACTTACCCATTCTTCCTTTCAGGCCTTTAGACTTAATCATTCTTTCTTTTGGCCTTGCCATTCTTGCTTTCATACATTTAGGCTTAGCCATTCTTCCTTCCATGCCTTTAGACTTGGCCATTCCTACTTTCAAGCCTTTAGACAACCATTCTTTTTTTCAGACCCTTAGACTTAGTCGTTTTCCCCATCAGCCAGTCGTTTTCCCCATCAGCCAGTCGTTTACCCCATCAGCCAGTCGTTTTCCCCATCAGCCGGTCGTTTTCCCCATCAGCCATCTTTCCAATCTGGTCTAAAATATTAGCCGTTGTTCCCGTCAGGTCTTTGAACTTACCTTCTTCCAGTCACCATAATAAAATAATGTTTCCTCTGCCGTCTGCGTTTTATTACAAGAAACCTGTTGCCTTCGCATTTTATACACAACACTGAGGCAGTCCATATTTACTTATTTATTTTGCTAAGAGTCAGTATTCATATTTCTTTTATTTATTAGTTTTTGTTTCTTTGCATGTACTAAATGTTCCTATTTATTTTTATTATTTTTATTTAATATTACATTACAAAGTATATTTGTTAAAAATAAAAGAGAAACATTTGTTGAACAGTATTCTTTGTTTATGGGTACGTCTGGAGCTCCCTGGCAATCGCCTAGTTTCAACTAATGGTTAAACCGGCCCTGCATGTGAGGGTTGATTCTTTCAGTTTGAAGACACGGCTAATCTACATCAGATCAGCTTTATGTTCTAAGGTCTACCTACCGAATGTTTAGTTTCATATTTCAACCGCACATCTTGCTAACCAAGGCCTAACAGTTCTATCTCCTCGTAGTCTCTACCGTTAATAGTCTGCGTCAAAGCAGGCTTGTTAACAGAAACTGGGATCCTTACACTCCCTGTAGTGGTAGCTATTACTGATATAGAAGACTGAGTATTTAGCCTGCACCAAAGCAGGCTGGATAACAGAACCTGGGATCCTTACACTCCCTGTAGTGTTAGCTCTTACTGATATAGAAGACCTAGTATTTAGCCTGCACCAAAGCAGGCTGGCTAACATAAACTTGGATCGAATTGTTGCCTTTAGTGGTGGCTGCTGCTGATATAGATGACCCAGTATTGCAGTACATCTTGGCTGAATTAGTAGTTTCCCAGCATAGCCTGGGGTTAGACGAACTCCAAATTTTCCAGTAAGAGCCCGGAATGTTAAGAAAGCCATTACGACCCGCCATATCAATGAGCAAAAGGGCACCCTACCCGCATCAACTCGTGTCATTACGTGAACAACCCCACATCTCTGGCAGAAGCTACTATTTTCATGTTTTTGTCTCATGTGTCTCAAGCTTCATGTGTTTGAGGAGAGGCATTGTTAGCCTATTTGGGAACATAACCAGACTGGGCTACCGATGTTTGGACAACCCATATTAGATTCCTGCTGCAGACATTGCAAGTTTTACTCGTGGTTGGAAAAAAATATCCCTTGCGGTCGACCCAGCCGCTGGCAGAAATGGACACAAGCGTATTACTCTTGGAAGGTGAGGAATGCCGCCTCGCATCGTGAATTTCGATGCTTGAAGTGACACAATCCAAAGTCTACGAACACATCTGGATAGGTGGCCGAGAACATAAGGGTGAAAAATTCGCGCGATAAGGCGTCGATTCAAGTCTCCTACTTTACTTTATTTTACTTTACTTGAGGATTGTACAACCACAGTCAAAGCTCCTCTATTTTATGATGACCGCTTATACATTTCAGCTGTGTATAGATTCTCTCCTGTTCTTGAAGGAAAGTTTGTGAGTCGTCGTGGGGAGTTTACCCACCTGAGACCTTGCTTAAGTCTGTGAGTTGTGGCGAGTTTACCCACCTGAGGCCTTGCTTAAGTCTGTGAGTTGTGGCGAGTTTACCCACCTGAGACCTTGCTTAAGTATGTGAGTTGTGGCGAGTTTACCCACCTGAGACATTGCTTAAGTCTGTGAGTTGTGGCGAGTTTACCCACATGAGACCTTGCTTAAATCTGTGAGTTGTGGCGAGTTTACCCACCTGAGACTTGCTTAAGTCTGTGAGTTGTGGCGAGTTTACCCACCTGAGACATTGCTTAAGTCTGTGAGTTGTGGCGAGTTTACCCACCTGAGACCTTGCTTAAGTTTGTGAGTCGTCGTGGCGAGTTTACCAACCTGCGACCTTGGTTAAGTTTGTGAGTCGTCGTGGCGCGTTTACCCACCTGAGACCTTGGTTAAGTCTGTGAGTCGTCGTGGCGAGTTTACCCACCTGAGACCTTGGTTAAGTCTGTGAGTCGTGGCGAGTTTACCCACCTGAGACCTTGGTTAAGTTTGTGAGTCGTCGTGGCGAGTTTACCCACCTGAGACCTTGGTTAAGTCTTTGAGTCGTCGTGGCGAGTTTACCCACCTGAGACCTTGGTTAAGTCTGTGAGTTGTGACGAGTTTACACACCTGAGACCTTGCTTAAGTCTGTGGGTTGTCGTGGCGAGTTTACTTACCTGAGACCTTGCTTGAATGTGTGTTCACAATTACTTTATATCGCAAAGTCAGTGTTGACAATTACTTTATATCGCAAAGTCAGTGTTCACATTTACTTTTTAAATTTATTTTATGAGGAGTCAGTGTTCACATTTACGTTTTCTTTATTTTACAATGAGTCAGTGTCCACATTTACTTTTTCTTTATTTTACAAGGAGTCAGTGTTCACATTTACCTATTTAACAACAGTTCTTCCTTGAGTCATATGCATGGATCTCTATATAGAACTTGTGCTTTCAACATAAGATACACAACTCATACATTGCTGTTGAGTGTTTGTTCTGACACTTGAGAGTTGTTTGCATAATCCGTTACTGACAGACGATCTAGTCTTCTGTTATTATCTCCTTCGGTGTCTCCTTTCATGGGATATACATTATGAAGTTATGATTTGTTTAGATCAGTGTTGGTGAACCATTTATTTTCTGAGTGCTAGATCTGAAAACTTTGACGACGTCGATCGCCAGATGCCAACACCAAATGAAGCCATTATATAAATTACCTACTAATTACCTAATGCTAAAATGTTGTTAGGAATGAGGAGTGGAAGACAGAAAAGAGAATGAAATTATAAGTAGTGGGGTAAGACTGAAAAGGGAGGAAAAAAAAGGGGGTGGGGGGGATGGGAAGAGAAAGCTCAACAACAAATTAGCAATAAAACGTTTACCGGTTCAATGAGTGGGTTGTGACTGAACTTCACGCACACAGTTGTCCATGTTTGTTGGCATTTGGCAAACAGCAATGCGTATTATATTTTATAAATTTGTAAGTTAATCAATATTTTTTGCTTCGGTGTTACGTTTTATTTATTATTGTTATTTCATCTCAGGGAATGGAGTGTATAGTAATTAGTAAATCAAGCTCAAAGGGCGGAAGATTCTTGCATTATAATTTTTGTTACTGTTTTGTCAGAACCTCAATTTAAATCGGTGTCGTTTTGCATTATGTCCTGGTATGCAATGCCTGCAAGCAAGATCTCCGGACGTATACGGTTCCCTTCCCGAATGGTCATTTTGCGTTGCAAGTTGACCTACATTGGTGAATCTGGCCGCTGTCTTTTGAATGGATGCCGTGAATATCTATATGACATCACACGATGCAGACAACCCGTAGCATCCTACTTTAACTCTATGAGTCATCGTGGTAAAGCTAATGTCCTGGTCACCAGCCTATTGTCATGCTCCTCTGACAGCCACAGTCGATTCATTCTAGAGAATTTCCTGATCGCCCGTTTGGGTTGCCTCACCCCTCGTGGCATCAATGTATCTCTATCCCTCTGATAACCCCATTCCTCTCACTCCCTCCTCCCACCTCTGTACTTCACTACCACTAGTACACATCTATATTAACTTCTATACACTAACCCTTTGTTTATCTACTTCCAGTACACCCCTTCTCTCTCTATCCACTTATAGGGAACCTTCTCTTTTCTTATCTAGCTAGTACACCACCTCTCTAATATCAACTCTAGTTCACTACATCTATATTTATCCGGTTCCAAGACATCACTCCTTAAAATAACCTCACCTTTGCCATACGTCAACCCCCTCACCCACCCCTTTTTTCTACATCTCTATTTATCTACTTCTGTATTTCTATTCTTAACAGACCACCTCTCTTTATCTACTCCTAGTATACCTCTTCTCATTTTACACCACCTCTCTAATATTAACTCTAGTTCACTACATCTATATTTATCCGCGTCCAGGACACCACTCATTTATTTAACTTCTCCTTTGTCATAAGACCATCCCCCCCCCCCAAAAAAAAAAAACTTTTTCCCTGTATATATACACATTTCTCTATTTATCTACTTTAGTATTTCCATTCTTAGCATACCACCTCTCTTTATCTACTCGTCGTATACCACTTCTCATTATTCCTTGGTATTTAGTAGCTACTTGTTTATAGCTTCTCTTTGATCACATTTCCATTAAACCGCTTTTTATCACCACTTGGGTTATCTCCCCTGATGGTGGTCAGTCACTTAATTACACGACTTAACTAAGAGGCTCCACTTCCTTCTTCCCTCCCCCTATCAGATGTTTGCCTCTGACATGTCACAATTGAGCTATTTTATCGGGCTATTGTTTTGTACTACTGCCTCCTCTATCGCTACCGCCTTTGCTCAATAACCCGGTCTAGACGCAGTGTCTCCACGCACCTGTTATTTTCACCCACGTATCTCCTTTAGTCCCAGGACCGTGCTCCTTATTGTCTGACTTTTTTTTTACGATCCTCGGTCTCTGTCTCGCCTGACTACCCACGGTCTTACCACGTGGCTGTTTTCCCATGTGGATTGTCTCTTCCTTACATTTGGATACAGTTGAGTACATTCTCTTACCCGGGACACTCAAGTCACTCCTGATAAATCATATATTTCCTTTATATATATATATATATATATATATATATATATATATATATATATGTATATTAATATATAATATACTTTATACATTTTATACTTTTTATTCTTCATTTGATAGCTTTCAGTTCCACATGATTTCTCTTTACTTACGATTGTATATCTGTACACTTCACCTATCCTCTAACATGTGATCCCTTTCTTATTTCACCAAACTATTCTCTCTGTCCAACTCTCCCTAACTTCATCATCCGACACGTAGATATAGGTATCTGTGCCTCACCGTTTGTTGTCGTTGTTCCCGACTTCTGAAGAAGGCCACTGGCCGAAACGTCATTATATTGTTGCGTTCCTTTTTTTTTGTAAAAAATGGCTGCCACCATACCTTGGAGTTGATAACTCACCCCACTACTGGCTGCCTATATTATGTCTACTTTTCTTTAATGTTATGTTGTTTTTTTTTTCATTTTAAATTTTGTCACCATTTATTATTTCTTTCAGGCAAGTCTTTCCTTTATTTTGCAAATGTTTCTTCTATTTTGTCAAGCTTTCATTTATTTTGTTACTTGTTCTTGTACTTTGATTATTTCTATCCATGATGTGTGTACATGTCTCTTTCTATCACTTTAGGTGGTACATCTTTGATAGTTGGCATCTATTTATCTTGTCATTGCAAGTGAATAATGTCCACACCTATAATTGGTCAGGATTGTGTAGCAGCAGCAGCTTTATAGCGAACACAGAAAACATCATAGGATTGTGCTGTTCTGAAACAGCTATGCCATGCTACCCTAGAATTGCCTTTAATGGGATTACTGTAACCACAAACCACTCTCCATGTGTGTGCCACATATTTACACCCCAGAAAGAAACACTGAATATAACAACATCATGTGCCGTCTGTGATATTAATGACCACAGACCAGGAGCCTCCAGTATGATTGATACAACTGTTGCACCAAGCATTTTATCAGCAGAGCCATATCTATGGAATGTTAATCTAACATTGTTCTTGAATGATGTCCAAGTTAATAAGACATCAGAATCGTGTGGCGGCAGTTACAAGAAGGGAGCGGAGAACATCAAGTTCTGCTGCTATAAAGGAGACTTGCCTTGCTATCCCAGAATTGCCTTAATCGGGATCACTGTAGTTGAAAACTTCTCCTCTTGTGTAAACTACACATTCACATCTAAGAGTGAATCAGTGAAGGTCACAAAATCATATTCTCTCTGTGGTTTTACTAACTACAGGTCATGTGGCTTCTGTTGGATTGGAAATGATAACTTACCACCACTGTGTGTCTATATGTTTGGAATTGGAGTCATCAACGATGGCCTAACATCATCAAGTGCTATGACGATCATCATTTTCGGGAGGACGTGAACTCCCATGGTATATGGTGGATAGGTGGCAGGAACCATTGAAGGCTATGTCTGAAAAGTGTTCCTCCTTGCAGTTTCCTCATATTCCAAGTCCGGCTTGTTGCAGGAGCTACTGAGTTAAGTGCTGAGTTAAGAGCTTAAGTGTACTGTGCACACATGGAGCTGTGTGTCTCATCCGTTTTGATCCTGCTTCGATATCCCGCTTGTTTACGATGAATGATGATATCGTATGACAGGGAACAGTTGGCTGCGTTCACTTTCTGCGCGGTTTCGCCTTATGTCTTTTGGCGTGTGCTGAGACTGCTACGATGGGGACTACAGTTACCTTTCTTTGTTTGGGAGATGAGTTAGTAATTCGGATGATTCCACTGGCACGGGCGGTTGAGCAATTATATATATATATGATATAGTCTTAATTATAGTACGTATAATGATTAGTCTTTCTAATAGTAAGAGTAAAAATGAGTTAAAAGAATTGATTAAACATTATAGTGAAAGAAAGCAAAAATAAAGGACTTAGCCTTAAAAACAAAAAAAGACAGAAGTAATGGTAACAACAAGAAACAGTAATCACCTCAGTGCAAAATAAAGTAAAGTGGAACAATATTAAAATAGGTAAATGAATATTTAAATATATTTGGGAACTTTGTTAACCTCAGAAGGAAGATGTACAACAGAGCTGAGATGCAGAATGGCTCATGCAAAAGCAGCTTTCCAAAACATGAGGAAGATACTATGCGATCCATTTTTGACAATAGAAACAAGAAAAAGAGTTATCAAGTGTTATGTAGAGCCAGTTTCAACATATATATATGAATCATGGACAGTAGGACATGAGACAAGAAAATCGCTGGAGTCTGTAGATATGTGGTTTTATAGAAAAATGTTGAGAATACCATGGTCAGCTAAGAAGAGTAATGAAAGTATTCTGAAAGAGGCCAGCGCAAAAAAAGAGAGCAACTTTCCAATATTAGAAAGAAACAATTATCATTCTATGGCTATGTAATGAGAAGAGAACAGCTGTAATATATTGTAACAACTGGGAAAATTGAGGGACAAAGAGATAGAGGGAAGCAAAGAGAGAAGTTACCAGACAGCTTAAGAGAATGTCTATACAGAAGGTCAACAACATAAATGATAAATCACTGTCGAGATTAAATGTTGTGGAGAGGCATGATCACCTACGCCAGCAAGTCCGGTACTTGATGATAAAGATGATCATATATATTCTCTTTGAAACTTTCTATTTGGTTATTTGGTTATTTGGTTATGGAAGGCCCCGGTATCACTGCAAACGAATTAAAATCCATAATTGCTCAACCGCCGTTCCAGTGGAATCATCCGAATTACTAACTCATCTCCCAAACAAAGAAAGGTAGCTGTAGTCCCCATCATAGCAGTCTCAGCACACGCCAAATGACATAAGGCGAACCCGCACAGAAAGTGAACACGGCCAACTGTTCCCTGTCATACGATATCAGCATTCATCGTAAACAATTGGAATATCGAAACATGATCAAAACGGATGAAACTCACAGCTCACGGTGTGCACAGAGCACTTAACTCAGTAGCTCCTGCAACAAGCCGGACTTGGAATATGAGGAAACTGCAACAAGGAACACTTTTCAGACACAGTCTTCAATTGTTCCTGCCGCCTATCCACCATATTGCCAGGAAGTTCACGTCCTCCTGAAAATGATGATCGTCATAGTATTTAAATGTATAGCGCTTGATGATGTTAGGACATCGTGTTTGACTCCAACTCCGAACATACAAAACACAATTCGTCGTCAGATTATCCCCATTGCACACCAAACAACAGATCGCAAGATTAGCGCATGGTCGGTCTTGTAACACACAATGAACCATTATGATGACGTAGCACGCACAAAATGGCAGCGGCCATGAGTTCATGATTACTCTAGTGAATGCAGTCTACAACGAACGAAACATGGTGCAAATTCTCCAAAGAGAGAAAACTTCGGCTGACTTGACGGAACCTACCACATTAATTCGTAAGAAATTGTAAATAACTTGCGTTAAACAACTCCATCAACGGTTATTGGACAGCACTCATTGTGACGTAAAACGCAGATCAACACTAGACGGTGGAAGGTCGCATTCACAACACTTGATTTGTCAAAAGGGAGTTTTGCCGTGCGTGCAACGCCAATTCATTGGCGTAGATATAATAATTATAACATCATCAGAACTTGAATGCAGAAAATTGCAACGGAAAGCCGAAATTGATCAGATTCCAAAGCAATTTCTGCAGCGATCGAGAGAACGTAACTTAGTTACACCATCATGGAAACGGAAAACATTCTATTATGTCACGTCACCACTTTCTTTGTTTCTCATTTTGAAATCTATTTGTTAATGCTCCCTATATATCTCTACCCCGCTCTTTACTTTATCTCATCATCACTAAGTGCCGTCTCCGCATTAAAAGTTGCCTATCATTTATCGCCATTCTGCTCTGTCTCTTGCTTTGATGGTGCAAGTTTACATAGGTTGTCTTGTCCATATTTTGAAGTTACTCATCCACTTTGGGATTGGTTGATTAGATAGCTCTTTGATTTGATATTTAGTTATTTAGTTAGTTGGCTCCTTGGTAGGTAGGTTGATTTGTTAGTATGCCATAAAGTTGGTTCAATAGTTGATAGGTTGATTAGATAGTTAATAAATTATATAGTTATCTCGTTGGAAGGTAGGTTTGTTAGCTAGTTTGTTAGTTTATTCTCTGGTTGACAGGATGATTAGTTCGTTGGTTAGTTAGTTGGCTCCTTGGTAGGTAGGTTGGTTTGTTAGTATGCCAGAAAGTTGGTTCAATAGTTGATAGGCTGATTAGATAGTTAATAAATTATATAGTTATCTCGTTGGAAGGTAGGTTTGTTAGCTAGTTTGTTAGTTGATTCTCTGGTTGACAGAATGAATAGCTCGTTGGTAAGTAGGTTGGTTAGTTGTTAGTTAATTTGTCAGTATGTTGGTTCCTTGCTTGATGGATTGGCTATTTTGTTAGTTAATTGGCTATTAGGTAGAAAGGTTGCTTAATTATTCTTTTAGTTAGTTGGCTTGGTCGGTGTTTGATAGGATGATCAATTATTTATTTAATTGACTGGCTCGTTCGAACGTTCGTATTAGTTAGTTAGTTGATTCGTTGAACAAGATAATTAGTTCTTTATTTAGTTAGTTGCCTCGGTGGTAGGCATATTTGCTTAGTTGGTTAGTTAATTTGTCAGTTAGTTGGTTCCATAGGTATCTCGACCCCTTCTCAGTTTATCGACTGAGATCTCAGTTCTGAGTTGATTTACCGAGCTTTGTGCATTGAGTGCACACCACCCGCTGTCAAGTGGTAAGTTTCGTTAGTCTCATTTATAATTTATCCTTTTCTCTCTTCTGTTTAGCTTGAATATCAATATATATATATATATATATATATATATATATATATATATATATATATATATATATATATATCTGTGATGAACAATTGTGTCCACGTGACGTCCACATGAGTTTTCATTGGCTACTACTCGTACATTACGTTATACCTTTGTCTATGAGTCAGTTATCTTCAACCGTATTGGTAGTTTGATTTCTATAATTGCAGTTGTGAGTGCATTGAACTTTTAGCAAGACTGTCACTGGACAAATAATAATATAGCCTGAAACAAATGTGTTGATAACTGCTAGACGTTGTTTCCGTTGGACTTTTCCCGTGATCAATTTAATGTCTAATTATATATTTGTGTAGCCGTTATTATCAATGCCAGTGATATCTCGATTTGAAATTTCATTTGTGTTCTGGTGTTATATATGGACTCCTCTTGATAGCCATTGCAGAAGTTGTGAGCAAGCGATGGCTGCTGTCGTTGTACATGTGGTGATGTTGTTGGCTGGTAAGTAGATCCTGGCTTATAAGATGTTAATTGTATGTTTTTAACCTTTATTCAGACTCTTTCACGATGTTGCGAACCGTAACACTACAGAGGTCGTCATTTCTTTGACCATAGATGGGTTACCTCTAGCTTTTTATTTAATTAACGGAAGACCGTTCAGAGACAAAATTGTTCATCTTTTTTTAAGAATCAATCTACATATTTATATTTATCTAACATATAACATATTATATATGTTCATCTGACATTGTTCTTGAATGATGTCCAAATTAATGAGACATCAGAATCGTGTGGCGGCAGCTACAAGAAGGGAGCGGAGAACATCATCAATTGTGTTTTTACTAACTACAGGTCATGTGGCTTCTGTTGGATTGGAAATGATAACTTACCACCACTGTGTGTCTATATGTTTGGAATTGGAGTCATCAATGATGGCCTAACATCATCAAGTGCTACGACGATCATCATTTTCGGGAGGACGTAAACTCCCATGGTATATGGTGGATAGGCGGCAGGAACCATTGAAGGCTATGTCTGAAAAGTGTTCCTTCTTGCAGTTTCCTCATATTCCAAGTCCGGCTTGTTGCAGGAGCTACTGAGTTAAGTGCTCTGTGCACACCGTGAGCTGTGTGTCTCATCCGTTTTGATCCTGCTTCGATATCTCGCTTGTTTACGATGGATGATGATATCGTATGACAGGGAACAGTTGGCTGTGTTCACTTTCTGCGCGGTTTCGCCTTATGTCTTTTGGCGTGTGCTGAGACTGCTACGATGGGGACTACAGTTACCTTTCTTTGTTTGGGAGATGAGTTAGTAATTCGGATGATTCCACTGGCACGGGCGGTTGAGCAATTATGGATTTTAATTCGTTTGCTGTGAGACCGAGGCCTTCCATAGCCAATAACAATAATAGCCAATATTATATATACATTTTTAGATAATTAAACACGTAATTAGATTTCGCCAACACCAAGATAATACAAGACATATAAAAAGAATATATTTAGATGACAGTTTACACCAATCAAATTTAGAGTGACGCACTGTGCGGAAAAGCGTACGCGGTCGAAATCGGCACGGCACACAGTGCAGCGAAGCGTACGTACAAAGTTAAGTAGTTAATTAACTGTATGGTTTGGAGACTTGTGTGGCAAAATTCCAAGGCTTCAAGTAGCCAATGACCGTCTCTCACGCGATGTCACAAATCGGGTACACTCTACTCATTCTTTTAGCCTTCAATTCCAGTTCACTGCATGACAATTATTCTGGTTGTTTCTTGATCCTTATCAATGAGATAATCTACTCAGCCCAATTGTATGCCTGTTTTCTTGATGTGAGTCTCCGATTGGCTAAACCGTTTTAATGGTCCACTGTTAGTGATTTTGATTGGCCATCACATTCTGAGAACGTCTCACGGGCCCATTGATTACATGAATTGATGGCATTCTTTCTGTTTCCGTCATTGTTTTTTCTTCAGCTTGTATATGCATATTCAGGAAATGCAAGTACATCATTTTGATTGTTTTTACCTTCTACTGAGACTTTCATAGCTTTGTTAATTCTACGTTTGATGAGTGCATTCTAGCTTTTTTTTTGGTCTCGTGATCTATTGAGTGCAATATAGCTTTGGTTTGTTATATTTTTTTACAAAGACTCAAAGTTTTATTTTGTTTTATTATCTATTGAGTTTATCATATTTGTTTTTAATGATCTACTGAGTGTATCATAGTTTCGTTTTTTTAATGATCTCCCGAGTGTATCATTGTTTTGTTTTGTTTTATGACATACTGAGTGTATCATTGTTTTGTTTTGTTTAATCATCTATTGATTGTATCATAGTTTTGTTTTATGATCTACTGAGTGCATCATAGTTTTGTTTTCTTTTATCATCTACTGACTGTATCATATTTTTAAAATGAACTACAGGGTGTATCATTGTTTTGATTTATGATCTACTGAGTGTGTTATTGTTTTTTTTTTTTTTTTTTGCATTATGATTTACTTAGTGTATAATATTTTTGGTGTGGGTCTATGATCTACTGAGTGTATCATAGTCTTGTTTTTTTTTTAACATTGAGTGTATCATAGTTTTGTTTTGTTTTATGATCTATTGAGTGCATCATAGATTTACTTTAAGATCTACTGAGTATATCATTGTTTTGTTTTGTTTTATGGTCTACTTGGTGTATCATAATTTGCTATTGTTTTATGATATATTAAATGCATCACATATTTGTTTAATGGTTTGCTGAGTGTATTATATTTTTGTTTATTGTTATGATCTTTTGAGTTTAGCATACTTTTGTTTTATGATATATTTTGTGCATCGTAGTGTTGTTTTTGTGATCTACTATGTATTATCACAAAGTTTTGCTTGTTCGATCTACTGAGTGTATCATAGATTTGTTTTGTTTTATGAACTACTGTGTGTCTCATAGTTTTGTTTTGTTTTATGAACTACTGAGTGCAATACAGCTATACATTGTTTTATGATTTACTGACCATCATATCTTTGTTTTGTTGAATGTTCAACTTTCGCTGAATTCATTGCAAACTAGTATTTTTTATAGTCACGGTCTGTTCTTGTATTATTCTTCCTCTTCTTCCACTTTTTTCTTCTTCTGGCTCTTTTTGTTCTTCCTCCTTCCTTCCTCATCTGCCTTTCAGCGTCGAGGGGAGATATAATTTACGGACTTTTGCTCTTCTGTTCTCCTCTGCTGCTGTTATGTTTCCTAGTGCTTCTAATATCCCATCGATCCATTATTTTCGTGGTCGACCCTTGGGTCTGGTGTTCTCAAAACATTTGATGAAGGCTCGCTGTGTTATGTTTTGATCATTCTGTCTTGTCACGTGGCCAAGCCATTGTATCTGTTCTTTCCTTATATATTCCACGGCGGGGCTATTCCTAGCCTTTTTCTTAGCTCTTCATTTCTGATCTTATTTCTCAGACTGTTTCCTGTTATTAGTCTAACACACTTCATCTCAGTAGAGGTTATTTATCTTAATGTTCATGCATCTAGGGTCCAGGTCTGGCATTGGTAGCACACCGTTGGGATGAAGATTGTATTGTATAGTGCTCGTTTTGCCCCCAGAGTTATTTCCTTGTTGGGCAATAGTGGTGATAACTGTCCGATGATTTGACAAGCTTAATTGCATCTTGATTCTATCTCTGCTGTTTGAGAATTATCGTTTGTTACTAAACGTGTATTGTTATTTTTTGTATATACGAGTTGTACACTGCGGCCACTCAGTGATGATGTAAATGTTCCGTCCACGACTTGCAAGCCGTATGTGGAATAAGTATGTTAGTGAACAAATTTGTCTATGACCACGGTACATTTTTTGGTGATGTGGTCGGTATCACGCAAGGCCACCTTTTCTTGCTTGCGTGAGTCACATGACTAAATGAGTACACTACTTCATTAACCGCCCCTAAAAGGACGTTAAGTGGGCGTGTCTGCGTTGTGTTGGTGGGCGTGTCTGCGTTGTGTTGGTGGGCGTGTCTGCGTTGTGTTGGTGGGCGTGTCTGCGTTGTTTTGTGGTTTGCAGTATAACTGTGATATTTGCGCCTTTCGAAGGTCACCTTTAATTCCCAGAACAATATATGGGTACCCATTTTTAGAGGATGGGTGAACCCCGAAGTCGTCACGGTCCAAAAGAATTTCGCCACTTCTGGGGATCCAACGCAGGTCATTTTGATCTTGAAGCGAGGACACTAACCTCTCAGCCACCGAGGCTAGGGCACTCAGTGCTCACAATTTAAACAAAGACATGATAACTATAGATTCCTCTGGGATCACTGGTGATCTAGATGTAAGACTTCGGCTGATGGACAAGGAAGTCGTGATTATGGTATTTCCCCACAGGCGGTTGATGTTTTTTTTTACTTCGGTGAAGTCGTTTCTTTGTGGCTTTACCATCTTCCGGTATCTGGGTAGTGCAATTCGAAGTCTAGTCTTCACGGATAATGGCGAACGACATGGAATACATGGATAATATCAATTATTCTGTTGCTATAGTTCATCTGTTTCATTTAATTTGCAGGGCTTTAAGTCAATTATTTCTGTTGATATACTCTATCTGTTGCATGTACATTGCATGTCTTTGAGTCAATAATTACTGATGCTATACTCTCTCTTTATTATTTAAGGGACATGCCTGGAATAAGAATTGAAGGTCATAATATAAATAATCATCTAAGATATGCTGATGATACCGTCTTAATCGCTATAGTGAAAATTGATTACAAGAAATGTTAGACATTATAGTGAAAGAAAGCAAAATAAAGGACTCAGCCTTAATAGCAAAAAGACAAAGGTAATGGTAACAACAAAGAAAAAGACATCACCTCAGTGCAAAATAAAGACAAGTGGAGCAATATTAAAACAGGTAAATGAATTTAAATATTTGGGAACTTTGTTAACCTCAGACAGAAGATGTACAAAAGAAGTGAGATGCAGAATGGCTCAGGCAAAAGCAGCTTTCAAAAAAATGAGAAGATACTATGCAATCCATTTTTTAACAATAGAAACATGAAAAAGAGTTCTTAAATGTTATGAAGAGCCAGTCTTAACATATGGATGCGAATCATGGATGATTCCAACTCCATGATTATCCCCCATTGCAGTGTCCATTGGATCCTCCATGATCTTTAAGGAGGTCCGAGGCGTCCATCATAATCTTTGGTGGGGGAGGGGGGGAGGGGGGAGAGTCTAGGCTGTCCTCATTATCTATGGAGAAGGTAAGGGTATGAAGTGTACCTGAGTTGTCTTGTCAACGATTATCTCCCCCTTACTTAAACTGTAATTATCGCGATTATCTTTCCCTGGAACGTTTTTTCACGTTTTTGTTTTCATAATTATCTCCCCTAACAACAATGAGGGTGCGACACTCGATCTGTGTAGTGATTCCTGAAATTATACTACTACTATGTACGATAACACAGGCGATTTAGCTGACGACGACTTGACAAAACTGGCCAATGAGTTTAATGCCAGTATTCGGAGTGGCCAGATTAAGGAGGAGTGGCTACACAGCTACTTACTAGCGCTACCGAAGCCAAACAAGGACCATTCTCAGATCAGTGCCTACAGAATCATTACAATGCAGAACACTGCGGGCAAGTTGCTGGAGAAAATAGTTGCCCGTGTCCTCACCTGTCACCTTGAACAGAAACGTGTATTCCCACCCACACTCGGAGGTTATAGATATAACAAAGAGACATGGCTCAAAGCGGCAGTCTTTGCCTATGACGTCTTCAAAGGCTCCACAGACGAGAGGAGACATGTGCTGCTGCTATAGATCTGGAGGATGCATACAACAGGGTACCATTTGAATATCTCATGCATATGCTCCTCAAACTGGCGGTGCACCCTTTCCTCATTAGATGGATCACCGCGGCACTGTTTCAGAGGAAGGTGATACTCAGATGTGGAAGTTGGTCTTCCGAGCCAACATCCATTTGCCCAGGGCTGCCACAAGGCTCACCATTGTCACCAGTTCTATTTAACGTGTACACAATAACGATCACGGAACAACAGCTGGATGGGAGGGGAAGAACTATGACTTTTGCTGATGATATTCTGGTATATCGACAGGGAAGAGACAGACGGGGAATCGCCTCCACAATGCAAGACGAACTCGATCGCATTTCTTCCTGGTGTGGGGTATCATGTGCCTTGGTTAATTCTAATAAAGCATCAGTTTCATGGTTGTCCCTTAACAATCATATCGTTAATACGACCACACCGGTAGTACGAATGGAAGCTGATGAGGTGACCAGAGACAAGTTGATGACATACCTCGGAGTTAAGTTTTATCGCAGCCTGTGTTTTCGGCACCACGTCGACCATGTGATAACAAAATACCGCAAAGGATTAGCTGCCTTGAAGGTCATGGCAGCTGCCAACATCGAGCAGAGGCTACTTACTCTTCTGTTCCAGGGATTAGTCCTCGCACCAATCGAGAATGCCCTGGGAATTCTTACTGTCAGTACGACTCAAATTGATAGGCTGGAAAAAATACAAAATGAAGCTATGCGCATTATCCTGTGATGTACGAGGGACACTCCCTGTGTAGCAATGAGGTATCTTCTTGACTTTCCAACCATGGATGACAGAATCAAGATTTGGAGAGCACGAGCATACCTAAAGATTAGTACAGATACAGAGCATCCATTGCACCAAGTGCTCAACACAGAGAAAGGTGACAGGCTAAAAAGAGGTAAATCATGGTTGGGCCGAGCAGAAGATGTCATCAAACAGGTCTGTGGGCTTACCAATATCAGCGTTGGTGAGGAGTGGATACCGGTGCCTATGTCATTCAAGGGGACTTTCACGAGTATTGTCACACTCGACAGGAAAAGAAGGGAACAGAACCCGGTTCGTGGTTAATGCCGAGGTCAACGGTCTCATCTGCGATAACACCGATGAGAAAGATGTCATCTATACAGGCGGATCTGTAAGACGAAACCAAAGAAGTGCATGGGCATTTACAGCACGCTCGGCAGGCAGAATAGTCAAGGAAGACAGTGGTGCATACGTCGTGACCACGAGTAGCATGACAATGGAGGCGATGGCAGTGACCAAGGCATTCAAATGGTTAGAGTCACAAGACTACACCCACGCATGTATACTGAGTGATTCGATGAGCATGATTAAAAAAAGTGGAGGCGGGCTCTGTACGCATGCAATGGGTAGAGTCGTTGCAGAAATCCAAAATACGTAAGGTCATATTTGTCTATGTCCCTGGACATGCGGGAGTACGGGGACATGAAAGAGCAGACATGTTGGCTAGCTGCGCTGTCGTTGAGGACGGGCAACCAATGGATCGGGCGGACATCATATTCCCTCCGAGATGTGGGAAGAGCACATGACTTCGACAAACACAGATCCTCGTCACTTCTTCGGATGATGGAAATGGGAGTTAAGATAGGCACAGCCAGAAATGAGAAACTTAGTGGCCGTGTAAGAAGACTTATCAACCAACATAGAACTGGAGTCGTCAGTCGCTGACACTGAGGGAATTGCTGAGGAGGAGATCTGAGCACCTGTGGACATGTTCGGAGTGCAATGATGATGACCCGCAAATAACTCAATAACTCACTAACCCTCATCTATTCAGTTAGGGGAGCCGCGATAGCTCAGTGGTTAGTGAACTGGACTACAAAGGACAAGAGGTAGGGTTCGATCCCAACCGACGGCTACCAGGTTCACCCAGCCTTTAATGGGTACCGGGTTTTTTTTCTGGTAAGTAAAGCGGCACGGGCTTAATACCGACCACATTACCCCAAAAATCATGTGATGTAGGGTTTGTAAAATTTATGGTCACTAACACCATATTCCCTATACGCCACTTGGCGTGACCGGGGCAAAAATAAAAATAATAATATACAATGAGGGTTAGGGTTGGTTTGATAATAAAATTAACCCTCAACTATGCAATTAGTGTTAGGGTTGGTTTGATAATACAATTAACCCTCAACTATATAATTACGGTTAGGGTTGGTTTGATAATAAAATTAACCCTCAACTATACAATTAGTGTTAGGGTTGGTTTGATAATAAAGTTAACTTTGAACTATATAACTATAGCTTGTTTCATAACTCGTGCCTAACTTTTAAAATCGACAGCTTTTTAACCGCTTGTTGTAAGTTGTTCAAAATTTGCATGAAAAGTTATAATGATTAGAACCCAACAGGGAATTAATTTCATTTAAAAAAAAACATTTGGTTATTATTGTTGCTTATTTGATTTATATAAATTTATAACGACCCATTGATGTAGTCAAAACTTAATGTTTACAGTATTTTAAGTTAAAAATAGCGAGTAAAAATCCATACACGGTAAAATTGACGTGTTTGCACGCTTTCGCCGTGTTTTTTTTGACACAATTAGACACTTGAGAAATTGTATGTTCCATTTCCGTTCATTCATAGGTGTAGACGTGGAACGATAACATTTAACATGAGTCTTAAAATGAAATTCTGCAGTTTACAAAACATCGCAATAAAAATGTATGACTATTTTTGCAAAGAGGCTAAACGAGGAAGACTATTTCATTCTTTAGAAAACCCTGAGAATAGGACAAGACACATTTTGGATTTATCTAAACGGTCATTTAATCTCTGGATTCAAGCACGTGACCGTCAATGTTCAAAATATACAAAATCACAAGGAAGAGCAAAAATTTTGGATAATTTCGACAGTGAACTTATTAGAAGTGAAATTAGCAAAATGTTGGGTATGAATGAAACTGTTACAATAAGAAAATTAAAAATTTCAAAAGAACAACAGTATTGAAATATCAAAGTCTACATTATGGAGGAATGTGAGAGCTGCAGGCTTTACATTCAGAAAGTATTCCAATGGACGAAACATCATCTGTGAGAAGCCACATATAGTAGTCATGAGAAGCAAGTACTTACGTGAAGTAAAAGAGGTGCGCACGCAAGGTTATGATATTGTGTACTTGGATGAAACATGGATCAATGCTCACCACACTAACCAAAGGGAATGGCAGTCATCAGATGGAAAGATTAAGAGATTAATACCTAGCAGCAAAGGACAGCGCTTGATAATTGCTCATGCAGGTAGTCGACAACATGGACTAATACAGAATGCAGAGCTCATTTTTCTTTCAAAATCCATAGACAATCGGGATTATCACTCTGAGATGAATGGTCACATATTTAGACATTGGATTGAAAATTCTGCTCTCCCCTCACTAAATCGACCATCTTGCCTAATAATGGACAATGCAGTGTACCACAACATTGTTGCACTTGAAGATAAAGTCTCGACGTCATCCAGTACAAAAGATGCTATTAAGATATGGCTCACAAAGGAGCACATACAATTTAATAACATGTACTTAAAACCTGAATTATTATCTCTAGTAAAGCAAAAACAGAGGACAAAGATTTTTCAAATAGATAAGATTATCCAAGAGCACGGTCATATAAGTTTGAGGCTGCCACCTTACCATGCTCATTTAAATCCAATAGAACTAATCTGGGCAAAATTAAAAGGACAAGTGGCAGATGAGAATACAACATTCAAAATATGCGTTGTAAAGACTCTTGCTAATCTCGCTTTATTAAATATAGACAAAGATTATTGGGCTAAATGTGAAGACCACGTCTTAAAACAGGAAGAGGAATATTGGAAAAATGATGGTTTGTGGAATGCTCAACCCCAAACAGTTATTAATCTTTTAGACTCGTCTGATTCAGAATGAAAGTATATAGCCCCCACAATGTTGGCCCCTATATTACCTTAAATTAGTTCAACAAACGGTCCTTATCAGGACCACACAACTATGAAAATTGGACATACAAGTATACCTTGATATTATCATCCGTCCTCGAACTGAGAAGACAATAATTCTCCTGGTGTTTTGCCTTATTAGGTTATTTCCCCATTACGGCCACGCCTTTACCTAGTGAAAATTAATCATAGACCAGCAACTACGGTAATTTCTATTCTTTAGGGGTTCACAATTTACAATTGTGACAAACATCAAAGAAATTCGCCGCTTTAAGAAAGCTGCAGCTGCAAGATATTTGTTAAATATACATTTAAAGGGTCTTTTGCATTCTAATAACATTTGGAAAATTTCAACAGTTTTTAACAAACGGTTACTGAGCAATAGCGTTTTGAAGTTGGGCAAGTGATTTGAAACGAGCTATAGGGTCTGAGTAAAGTGCAATGTTACTCAAGGGGATGTTACTCTTGGGAATTTAATTTACCGAACTTGTAAGAACAAGATGTGATCTAATTTGTGACTTTCAACTGTATCTGAGAACTACTTGAGAACCGTTGCTGATTTGTTTTGATATCAGCAAAGGTGAGATCACTCTTTCGGCGAAATAATTTACGGGACTATACTAGACTTTTACATGTATCTGCGTAAACTACGTAAAGCTATACATCTGCATTTCTTGAAGCTACGTATTTTCCCCTTTATCGCCTGAACGTGAAAGGGCGTTAAGATAGCGTAGATCACAGCTGCTTTTTTAAATCTTAAAGTGGCATTTTAGTTCTAATCTCGTAAATGCTGCTTATGGATGAAGATGTCAGGATTTAGTACATTCCCCTTCATTCTTAACTCTTTCAGTAAGGTAGGTTTTTATTAATTCAGCCGTAGAGATTTCAGAGAGAAAATCTTTCATGTTTTTAAATATTAATCAGCTAAGACCATCTAAGGTGCAGAATCCCCCTACAGAAAAGACAATCTGCTGCCTTGCAGGAAGATTGGGGACAATCAAAGGCTAAGGACAGCAAACCTGAATAAAATGCTGGCTGAAATCGGATGACTGGGCCACTGGCGCAGAACACGGTGCAACGTATTAACAAGCAAGAGCAATGTGGTCCACGCCCACTTCCCTACAGGAGAAACTATATGGGGCAGTCGATTCGCTATAACAGACTTCATGAGACAGTCTGGAATCCTACTCTGATTGAGTCTTGATCGCAGAGAGAGAGAGAGAGAGAGAGAGAGAGAGAGAGAGAGAGAGAGAGAGATCAATCTGCATGTTTATAATTATTTTAATACTGAAGATATTAGATATTAATTTTTTAGATAATTAAACAAGGAATTAGATTTCATCAATGCTAAGATAATACAAGTCATGTAAATATGGTTTCATGACAATTTACACTAATCAAATTGAGTGACGCGCTGTGCATCACAACATACGCCACCGAAATTGGCACGATGCGTCGAACCGTAGTAAAAGAGTTAAAATGTATATTTATAGAAATGACCTCAATTTATGAGACCCCACACTCAACACCCCCCCCCCCCCAACACCCAAAAAAAAAAATTGCTAAAGTAAATAAATAATATTTTAGAACATTAATGCCTGTGCATGGCTTCCGGTGTCATGGCGGCTTCGTGTAGTCGATTTTTATAATTCGGCTTTTGCTGATATATTTAAATGTTTTACGCGACAGTCTAGTTGTGAAATTATGTGTTGCTATTCTCCCGTTTGGTGTATGTTTTACTTCTAACGTGGGGATGGACTGTGATTGCCGATATTTAAGTGGAATATGATTTATTCTTCTTTGTGTTGTGTGTTCGCGGTTCGATAGGCAAGCACATGGTTTGACAAAAATGTCAACGGAAAAACGGGTATGTTCAACCCTTATGTGAAAAGTCTGTGACGGTGGATGGAGGCGGAGGAATCAAGAATGATCAACGGCCCAGAAAGCGAAAACAGCAAAGTGTGTGGTACACAAGAGGCATGTTCAGAACACGAAAGACGAACATGGCTGACCACCGTGAAAGAGATTGGAGCCTCATCACGTACCAGTCCAGAGGAAGCCATGGAGAGTCGGAGAAATTCGAACTTATGTCGGAGGAAAGATCTTAAAATAAGTGCTTGGAATGTTAGGACTCTATATCAACAAGGGAAATTGGAAAATCTAATTCAAGAAGCAGAACGAATAAATATAGATATTTTAGGCATATCAGAGACTAGATGGAAGGAATGTGGGTACATTGAAGACGAAAAATATACATTTATATACTCAGGAAACACAACAGAACATCAAAGGGGGGTAGGAATACTGATAAAAAGAGAGCTACAAAAATATATCAGTACCCACTGGACATACAGTGATAGGATTATACTACTCAAGTTGAAAGCAAAACCATTCGACATAGCAATAATACAGACATATGCACCTACTCAAGACTACACAGATGAACAAATAGAGGCATACTATGAAGACCTAAATAAAGTTATGAAGCAAGTGAAATCTTCAGACATCTTGATTGTAATGGGTGACATGAACGCTAAAGTAGGAAAAGGTAGATATAAGACAATTATAGGAAATCATGGTTTAGGAAAAAGAAATGACAGAGGAGAAAGATTAATACAATTCTGTGAAGAAAACAGGCTGATAATATGTAACACCTACTTTGAGCAAGAGAAAAGGAAACTATACACATGGAAAAGCCCTGGAGATAGGAAGAGGAATCAAATAGATTACATAATGATAAAAGAAAGGTTCCGTAACAGCGTAAAGAAAGCCAAAACCTACCCAGGAGCACATATTAATTCTGATCACAATCCTGTAATGATTAAAATGAAAATCAAACTAAAGAGAAACAAGCAAAAATCTGATTCATCAACAAACCCACTCGACATAACAGCTTTAAATCAAAAAGATATTAAAGATACCTATACAATACAAGTAAAGAACACATACCAGAAGCTGCTAGAGGAAGGAATTGAACAATACAGAAGAGAAAATCCTGATGAAAAAGTAACAACCAAATGGCAATGCATAAAGAAAAGCATACAAAAAGCCTGCGACACCTTACCCAAAAGAGAAAAGAACAAAAAACAAAAATGGATAACTAACACCATCTTAGAAAAAATGGAAGAAAGGAGACAAGCGAAGAACACTGCCCAATACAATAAAATAGATAATGAGATACGCAAAATGTGCAAAAAGGCAAAAGAAGACTGGCTCAGCCAAAAATGTAGAGAAATAGAAACTATGGAAAGCAAACAAGACCTAAGAGGAATGCACACAGAAATAAAGAGAATGACTAATAAAAATAAAAAAGCCACAGAAGGTGGATGCATTGCAGACAAAAAAGGAAAAATGCTAACAGACAATAAGGACATCATAGATAGATGGCAGGAATATATAACAGAACTATTTCATGATCAAAGGGACAAGAAACCAGTTATAAAATGTTCATCAGGCTATAAAATCTTAAAATCTGAGGTGGAAAAAGCTATAAAAACAATGAAAAGGGGAAAAGCAGCAGGACCTGAAAGCATACAGATAGAGATGATACAGGCACTAGAAGATTTTGGCATTGAAGTGATTACAGACATATGCAACGACATATACCACACAGGATACATACCAAATGAACTAAAAACATCAACTTTCATTGCATTGCCTAAAAAGAATGGTGCAGTTGAATGCAGTGACTTTAGAATAATAAGCCTAATGAGCCATGTTACAAAAATCTTGCTAAAAGTTATACAAGGAAGGATTCAGAATAAAATCAATACTGAATTAGATGAGCAGCAATTTGGATTTAGGAAAAATAGCGGGACAAAAGAAGCCATATTCTGCATGAGAACATTAATCGAAAAATACACAGAAGTAAACAAACCAATATATGCCTGCTTCATAGACTACACCAAAGCTTTTGATAGAGTACACCACAAACAACTTATAGAATGCCTAAAAGAGATACATCTAGATGACATGGATATACGACTAATATGCAATCTATACTGGGAGCAAACAGCAATAATAAAATATAACAAAGAGTTCTCTACACCCATTGATATAAAAAGAGGAGTAAGACAAGGATGCATCCTATCACCAAGCTTGTTCAATCTATACACTGAGCAAATCTTTAAAAACATCATAGAGATGCCAGGCCTACAAATTAATGGAAAGATAATCAATAACCTAAGATATGCTGACGATACTGTACTACTAGCAGAAAATCCTAAAGACCTACAACAATTACTTAATGAAATAAACACGACAAGCAAAAAATATGGACTAGATATGAATATCAAAAAGACTAAAACTATGATCATAAACAAAGAAAATGCTCAAAACCCACAAGTGGATATCAAAATTGAAGGAATAGACCTTGAGACAGTTCAGAACTATAACTACCTTGGACATACTATAACCAGTGATGGAAAATGTACAACTGAAATAAACAAAAGAATAGGAATGGCAAAAAGTAATTTTAATGTCATGAAGGACATACTAACATCAAAACAAATAACACCAGAGCTAAAACTAAGAATAGCAAAATGTTACATCTTCTCAATATTCCTATATGGTGCTGAAACATGGACATTAGACAAGAAAACAGAACAGAGAATTGAAGCCTTTGAAATGTGGATATATAGAAGAATAGGTAGAATTGGATGGAAGGAAAAGAAAACAAATGACAAAGTCTTAAAACAACTAAAAATGAAAAGAGAACTTCTGAACAAAATTAGAACAAGACAAACGCGATTCTTAGGCCATGTTAAAAGACACAACAGCCTACTGAAAGTGATCCTGGAGGGGAAAATACAAGGTAAAAGAGGCAGAGGCAGACCAAGATTAACATGGACGAGTAACATCAAAAGATGGACAAATCAACCGATGACAACCTGCACCATCAAAGCAAGAGATAGAGCAAAATGGCGCTCCATGGTAGCCAACCTTCGTTGCGGAGACGGCAATCAATGATGATGAATGCCTGTAATTAAAAGATCAAAAATGTACAAACAAGAGAGTTTTCGGGTACAATTTCCCCATTTTTAATCATACGTTTTTACATTTTGACATACATTTCTTTCTAAACACATTGAATGTATATCTATCTATCTATCTATCTATCTATCTATCTATCTATCTATCTATCTATCTATCTATCTATCTATCTATCTATCTATCTATCTATCTATCTATCTATCTATCTATCTATCTATCTATCTATCTATCTATCTATCTATCTATCTATCTATCTATCTATCTATCTATCTATCTATCTATCTATCTATCTATCTATCTATCTATCTATCTATCTATATATCTATCTATCTATCTATCTATCTATCTATCTATCTATCTATCTATCTATCTATCTATCTATCTATCTATCTATCTATCTATCTATCTATCTATCTATCTATCTATCTATCTATCTATCTATCTATCTATCTATCTATCTATCTATCTATCTATCTATCTATCTATCTATCTATCTATCTATCTATCTATCTATCTGTCTGTCTGTCTGTCTGTCTGTCTGTCTGTCTGTCTGTCTGTCTGTCTGTCTGTCTGTCTATCTATCTATCTATCTATCTATCTATCTATCTATCTATCTATCTATCTATCTATCTGTCTGTCTGTCTGTCTGTCTGTCTATCTGTCTGTCTGTCTGTCTGTCTGTCTGTCTACCTGCCTGCCTACCTACCTACCTACCTATCTACCTACCTACCTACCTACCTACTTGCCTGCCTGCCTGCCTGCCTGCCTGCCTACCTACCTACCTACCTACCTACCTACCTACCTACCTACCTACTATCTATCTATCTATCTATCTATCTATCTATCTATCTATCTATCTATCTATCTATCTATCTATCTATCTATCTATCTATCTATCTATCTATCTATCTATCTATCTATTTTTCGTTCGCCTGAAGTATTGTCTATATCTGCAATGTCTTTTCCTGTATACATTTTATTGTCTTTTGTAATTCTTGCAGTGGCCCGTATAGTTTTGTCTATATTTTTTCATGTATGGTCCAATAGATTTTCCTCAGTCTACGATATCCAGTGCAGTCTTGATGTATGTTTTCAGTAGTCTTGGGCGCCTGTCCACAGGCTTATCAGTCACTAGGGATTGAAAACCAAGACTGGCCAGGCCTTCCTACACCCGAGCAAGACCGCAGTCTGCTCTAGCAAATTTTAAGTGCTGAGTCGGATGCAAACAGCCAAAAGGTGCACTACAACAGTCATGATGCCACGCACTCACGCCATTGGGAAGAATGTATCATCATCAAGTACCGGGCCTACTGGTGTAGGTGATCATGTCTCTCCATAACTTTCGATCTCGACAGGTCTTTATCATGTCTGTTGTTGACCTTCTGCTAAGCCATTTATTAAACTGTCTGGTACCTTTTCTATTTGTTTCCCTTTATCTCTTCGTCCCTCAATTTTTCTAGTTGTTACAATATATTCCAGTTGTTCTCTTCTCATTACATGGCCAAAAAATGATGATTGTTTCTTCCTAATATTGTAAATTAGCTCTCTTTTTGCTTTGACCTCTTTCATAACATTTTCATTACTCTTCTTAGATGTCCATGGTATTCTCAACATTCTTCTGTAAAACCACATTTCTACAGCCTCCAGTGTTTTTCTTGTTTGTTGTCTATGATTCACATCCATATGTTAAGACTGGCTCTACATAACATTTGAGAACTCTTTTTCTGAAGAACTATTGAGAACTGTTTTTTTTTAAGAATGCATAAAAGAAGTATTTGTATTTTCTTCTCTCCTGAAAAGACACACATGAGTAAATCAACTAAAGTATTAGGACCAAACAATTGAGAGATGGAGACAAATAATAATAAATGAACATTATTATAGAGGGACACTTCCGATGCGATAATTCAGGGAATCAGAGGATGAAAAAGTATGTTTTACAGCACTTTGAAACAATGACAAATAATCAACAACAGAAAAAAACAAAGAACAACATATGGTCCTAAGCAGAATCGAACCCGTACACCGTGGCACTGCGCCTTGCCACGAGAAGCCGAAAGCTAGGGAACACTGTCACTCACTAAACTAGCAAAAACAAAATTAGCTATCGTGGACTATGTCTTTCACGCAAGCGTTCTCATGACTATGGCATAGGGTTACGATCACAGCTCGCAAATAAATTGTAGTTATGTACCTTCCTATTAAGGCAATTATCTCCATATAGCGCTGGATACTTGTGTTGCAGACAAACATTTATAGTAAGAAACTGCACGAATAGTAGTTTCCAGTGGTTTTATACAGGAGACAAATAATAATAAATGAATAATATTATAGAGAGAAACATCCGAGGCAATAATTCAGGGAATCATTGGAGGAAGAAGTATGTATTACAGCACTCAGAAAAAATGACAAATAAACAACAAGAACAGAAAGATGAGTTGAGTTGAGAGATGCATTGTGGTTTGATTTTTCAGTCAATTGTGAAAACTGAGCCTTTCCATCGAACACATGTGAATCAATTCAGAGGAAGAGGTATGTTTACAGCACTCGGAAAAGATGAGAAATAATCAACAACAGAAAAAAATATGGACCATGGCGAGGCACTGTGCCACTGAGTACGGATGCGATCCTGCCTTGGTCCGTATTTTTTTCTGTTGATTATTTGTCATTTTTTCCGAGTGCTGTAAACATAGCTCTTCCTCTGAATTGATTCGCTGATTATTGCCTCGGAAGTTTCCCTCTATAATAATATTCATTTATTATTATTTTTCTCCAGTCTAAACTACTGGAAACTACTATTCGTGCTGTTTCGTCCTAAATCTTTGTCTGCAACGTAAGTATTCAGCCCTACCCTATCCGGGAGATACTTGTCTTAACAGGAAAAATATTTCCGAGCGGTGATCGCAGCCTTATACTATAGTCATGGAAAAGCCTTCGCGAAAAGATATTGCCTACGAAGCTAATTTTTTAGTTAGCTTAGTGGCAGTGTTCTCTAGCGTTTGGCTTTTCGTGGCGAGGCGCTGTGCCACTGAGTACGGAATCGATCCTGCCTTGGTCCATATTTTTTTCTGTTGATTATTTGTTATTTTTTCCGAGTGCTGTAAACATACCTCTTCCTCTGAATTGATTCACTGATTATCGCCTTGGAAGTTTCCCTCTACAATAATATTCATTTATTATTATTTCTCTCCAATCGAACACATCCCGGTTAAGAAATGAAATTTTACGTTCCTGTGTGCCTTCCATTTTTGGTCCTTACTGAGTTGTTCATCTGTAGGAAGACTCCAATGCGGGGTATCACAGACAGAATCTAATGAGAAGACAATAGTAAATAAATAATGAATATTTAATACGAGTTGTTTAACCGGTAGCGTTGTGAAATACAGGTATCTCGAGCCCATTGTTCTTTGAGTTTTTTTTTTTGTTTTGTTTGTATGTGAATTTTACTGAGTGCTGTAAACATACAATTGTTTCTGTGTTTCATATCATTGTGAAAGTAGATACTTATATGGCGCTAGCTATTTCCAGTCCAGGTGATGTTGAGCGTCTTGGACCAGGATGGAGAAATGAACCATGCAACTTTTCCTATACATTTCTTTCAAATATTTATATTCATCCATGTCAACTGTAATTTAAATATGATGTGTTTTTCATTCATTAATTTCTGTATATACCCGAAGACAGCACATAGGCTGTAATTTAAATACGATGTGTTTTTCATTCATTAATTTATCTATATACCCGAAGACAGCACATAGGCTGTAATTTAAATACGATGTGTTTTTCATTCATTAATTTATCTATATACCCGAAGACAGCACATAGGCTGTAATTTAAATATGATGTGTTTTTCATTCATTAATTTATCTATATACCCGAAGACAGCACATAGGCTGTAATTTAAATACGATGTGTTTTTCATTCATTAATTTATCTATATACCCGAAGACAGCACATAGGCTGTAATTTAAATACGATGTGTTTTTCATTCATTAATTTTTCTCTCAAACCGAAGACAGCACATAGGCTGTAATTTAAATATGATGTGTTTTTCATTCATTAATTTCTCTATATACCCGAAGACAGCACATAGGCTGTAATTTAAATATGATGTGTTTTTCATTCATTAATTTCGCTATATACCCGAAGACAGCACATAGGCTGTAATTTAAATATGATGTGTTTTTCATTCATTAATTTCTCTATATACCCGAAGACAGCACATAGGCTGTAATTTAAATATATGCTTTTCATTCATTAATTTCTCTATATACCCGAAGACAGCACATAGGCTGTAATTTAAATATGATGTGTTTTTCATTCATTAATTTATCTATATACCCGAAGACAGCACATAGGCTGTAATTTAAATACGATGTGTTTTTCATAAATTAATTTTTCTCTCAAACCGAAGACAGCACATAGGCTGTAATTTAAATACGATGTATTTTTCATTCATTAATTTTTCTCTCAAACCGAAGACAGCACATAGGCTGTAATTTAAATATGATGTGTTTTTCATTCATTAATTTATCTATATACCCGAAGACAGCACATAGGCTGTAATTTAAATACGATGTGTTTTTCATTCATTAATTTTTCTCTCAAACCGAAGACAGCACATAGGCTGTAATTTAAATACGATGTGTTTTTCATTCATTAATTTCTCTATATACCCGAAGACAGCACATAGGCTGTAATTTAAATATGATGTGTTTTTCATTCATTAATTTCTCTATATACCCGAAGACAGCACATAGGTTGTAATTTAAATATGATGTGTTTTTCATTCATTAATTTCTCTATATACCCGAAGACAGCACATAGGCTGTAATTTAAAGATATATACTTTTCATTCATTAATTTCTCTATATACCCGAAGACAGCACATAGGGCGGAAGTTGCAGTTTTCCATGATTTCCTATTTTCTTCTAGTTGTCATCGACTGAGCTGCCGATGTTCGGACAACCCGTGCTCGATTCCCTCTGGAGCAGTGCGAGTTGTAATCGTGGTTGAAAAAAAGTATACCCCAGTGGTCGACCCAGTCCTTGGCAGAAATAAGTACCAAGATAGTACTCTGGGAAGGTGACGAATGCCGCTTCGCATAGAGAGTTTCGATGCTTGAAACTACACTGTCTAAAAGTCTCTAGACATATCTGGACAGGCGGCTGAGCACACATGGTTGAAAACTCGAGTGCTAAAATGTCGATTCAAGTCTCGTACTTTACTTTACTATTTAGGATTATAGGTGAGTGGTCACACAGAGAGTTCCATATTATAGGTGAGTAGTCACACAGGGAGTTCCATATTATAGGTGAGTGGTCACACAGGGAGTTCCATATTATAGGTGTGTGGTCACACAGGGAGTTCCATATTATAGGTGAGTCGTCACACAGGAAGTTTCATTTTATAGGTGAGTGGCCACACAGGGAGTTCCAGATTATAGGTGAGGGGCCACACAGGGAGTTTCATATTATAGGTGAGTGGTCACACAGGGAGTTTCAGATTATAGGTGAATGGCCACACAAGGAGTTCCAGATTATAGGTGAATGGTCACACAAGGAGTTTCATATTATAGGTGAGTGGTCACAGAGTTTCAGATTATAGGTGAATGGTCACACAGAGTTTCAGATTATAGGTGAGTGGTCACACAGGGAGTTCCATATTATAGGTGAGTGGTCACACAGGGAGTTCCATATTATAGGTGGGGGGTCACACAGGGAGTTCCATATTATAGGTGAGTGGTCAAACAGGGAGTTCCATATTATTGGTGAGTGGTCACACAGGGGGTTCCATATTATAGGCGAGTGGTCACACAGGGAGTTCCATATTATAGGTGAGTGGTCACACAGGGAGTTCCATATTGTAGGTGAATGGTCACACAGGGAGTTCCATATTATAGGTGAGTGGTCAAACAGGGAGTTTCATATTGTAGGTGAATGGCCACACAGGGAGTTCCATATTATAGGTGAGCGGTCAAACAGGGAGTTTCATATTATAGGTGAGTGGTCACACAGGGAGTTCCATATTATAGGTGAATGGTCACACAGGGAGTTCCATATTATAGGTGAGTGGTCAATCAGGGAGTTTCATATTGTAGGTGAACGGCCACACAGAGAGTTCCATATTATAGGTGAGTGGTCAAACAGGGAGTTTCATATTGTAGGTGAATGGCCACACAGGGAGTTCCATATTATAGGTGAGTGGCCACACAGGGAGTTCCATATTATAGGTGAGTAGTCACACAGAGAGTTCCATATTATAGGTGAATGGTCACACAGGGAGTTATATATTATAGGTGAGTGGTCACACAGGGAGTTCCATATTATAGGTGAATGGTCACACAGGGAGTTTCATATTGTAGGTGAATGGTCACACAGGGAGTTCCATATTATAGGTGAGTGGTCACACAGGGAGCTCCATATTGTAGGTGAATGGCCACACAGGGAGTTCCATATTGTAGGTGGATGGCCACACAGGGAGTTCCATATTATAGGTGAGTGGTCACACAGGGAGTTATATATTATAGGTGAATGGTCACACAGGGAGTTCCATATTATAGGTGAGTAGTCACACAGAGAGTTCCATATTATAGGTGAATGGTCACACAGGGAGTTATATATTATAGGTGAATGGTCACACAGGGAGTTCCATATTATAGGTGAGTGGTAACACAGGGAGTTCCATATTATAGGTGAGTGGTCACACAGGGAGTTCCATATTATAGGTGAGTGGTCACACAGGGAGTTCCATATTATAGGTGAATGGTCACACAGGGAGTTCCATATTATAGGTGAGTGGTCACACAGGGAGTTCCATGTTATAGGTGAGTGGTCACACAGGGAGTTCCATATTATAGGTGAGTGGTCAAACAGGGAGTTCCATATTATAGGTGAGTGGTCACACAGGGAGTTCCATATTATAGGTGAGTGGTCACACAGGGAGTTCCGTATTATAGGTGAGTGGTCACACAGGGAGTTCCATATTGTATGTGATTTACTTCATCTTCTCTTACATAAGATAACGTATTTTATTTTACATTTTTCAGCAATTTCTGCAGGTGAGTCTGTGAACTTTCCACTGAAAGATTGCTTTACAAGGGAGCTGGACATTCTAGCACTGTATTGTGATGAAAGAATTCCCTTGAATGAATATGAACACGGTTTTTTGCTGCACTATTTGCTCCAGGTAATTGTGAATTCCAATGAACCGCGACCAAATTCACGAGTCATGTTTGCTGAAATAGTCGTTGGAAACTCTCAGGTTAATACAAAAGGCAACTTTAGCTCATGGTTATTCAGTCGGGCTTACGAAGAACAAGAAAATATAATAAGGTATTCTTACAAAATGAATCAAACAGAGAAATCTTCTAAGGAGAATCTTAAGAGCCATGTCAAATTTGTTGAGATGTTGTTTTCTGAGATGAGTGGAGTCAGACAGAACGCGACCCATCTTGGTATTATATTTATCGATGGGGCAGGTTTATCGCAGGATGAAGCCAAAAATATTACAGAAATTGTTGGCCAAGAAACGAAAGACGTTAAAATATTTGTTGTGCTGATTGTCAATGAAGATATATTTACAGGCACCATTATTAATTTCGGTGACGCTCTAATGCTTTCGTTGGGCAAAGCCAATTTTCATCTGTATTATCTCATTATGGCAATATGTAGACAGTGTTGGAGAGGCAGGATCGCTTTTGAACACACGGATGGGGGTCTGTCATGTTATACGATGGGTTTTGCATTGTTTGATAAATTATGGCTTCTAGAGTGGGAAAACTGCATTGAGTTCCAGAGCTTTCTTTTAAGAATAGAAACACAGGAGGAGTTGAACTTTTTAAAGAGGTTATTGAGTTCGTATATGGAAAAACAATTAAATAAACATTCTCAAACTCATATTTTTATTTCGCTTCGTCGGAACTTAACGAGTAAGACCAAACGGTTTCAGTGGTGGTCTGTACACTCAACAGGATACCGTCCCTTGGTGGTGAACAACTGGCTGCCTGGTAAACCTTCTGGTGGTTACGTCAGGTCATGTGCCGCATGGCAGTTTAGATGGGAGCGGGACAAGAATGGGACAAACATCTCGAGTAGCGAAGATCGTCTTGTGGAAGGTTGGACGGATGTTGGGTGTAAGATTACATTACAATCTTTTGATATGTGTGAGATGGTACTTCCTAGAAAAGTTGAAGAAAAGAACTTGATGGTAATACAACCAGCCACGTATGAGAATTTGAGTCAAGCTTTAGCTAGAGGAGAATTTGTGAAATATGGAGATAATATTGTGTCTGTCTCTACATACATTGCCAACCCAGATTTTCGGAAGTTTTATAAAGAAACAGAAAGTGAATTGTTTCCCTTGTTTGACTGTGGGGAGGATACTGACCCTTCAAGATTAATTTCTTATATTTTTGTCTGTGACGGTTTCAATCAGTGCAGGAACGGGCGAGATGAAGATGCATGTTTTGTGATACAAAATAGTAATCGATTTGAAGACGTATTTTTGAATACAGAAACGAAAACCAAGTGTCCAGGCATTTTTTGTTGTGACGGTTCGTGCTTACTGCTACAGTGGGTTAATGATGGAGAGGTTGACTGTCCGATTTGTGATCAGAACTCGGAAAGGGAAGCAACCGATGAAAGTGCAGTGTTTCACAGATACATGCAGAGCGGAATAACTTGTGCTTTCATTTGTGACCTTTATAAATGTATTTACTTCTGGCAGCTTAATGATGGTATGGAGGAATGTCTTCGGCCTGAACTAGCACTAGACGAGACTGTAGGAAAGCTGGAAACAGCGGGCACTTGTTACAACGTATTGGGGCGTCACATCTGGGCTCCGAGGTGTGTCTACGTCACAGACATATTTGGAGCTGTTCTGGGATGTAGAGACATGTCCCATCTTAAGGACTGCGAACAGTTTAAGTGCCCAGAAAACTATGTTAAATGTCCTAACACTTACTGTATCCCTCAACATTACGTCCTTGATATAAAAATGGATTGTCCTGCTGGAGAAGACGAAGACAGTTTCAATATTGACCCGTGTACCGGAAACTTTGCCTGTTGGGATAGTCAAATGTGTCTACATCCTGATCTAGTTTGTGACGGACATTCTGACTGTCCTAAAGAAGATGACGAGATAGGCTGTGACACGAAGTGTGACGGAGGTGTACTGTGTATTGCAGGGACAATCACCGCGTCCAATTACAACAAGTCGGTCCCTCTGAAAAACGAAAACCATGTTTCTTTCCACAGTAAATACGTTGATTTGTCAGGGGTAGATTTGTCTCAAGTAGATGTTCACGATTTCATTGCTATTGCAACAAAAGTTGTTATTTTGTCAGGATGTAACATTTATACATTCCGTGCACTAAACTATGTTTACGGTAGCTGTCTAAATAAGTTGGATCTCAGCCACAACATGGTGAGGAAATTTACTGGTTATGAATTAAACAATCTCCGTCTCTTAAACATGTCCTATAATAGAGAACTTATGTTGGTGAAAAATCTAAAGTACAAGAACTTGGAAATACTCGACCTCTCCCATACCTCTCTGTCTCAATTAGATATATCATTACTGAAAGGGTTACCGATCTTGAAACATTTAAACTTGAGCTTTACGTTCATCTCTGGTTTTCATGAAAACACATTTTATTCGAACATAATCTTGCAGACACTTGAGGTACGTGGACTGTTTATAGATAATTTCTATGAAGATTTCTTTAACGGTCTCACTATTGGTCAACATCTGTACACTGACATGTTTCAAATGTGTTGCCCACAGATCAGAGGAACAAACATCCCATACTACACGTGCCATGCCCCTGAGGACGCATTTTCTTCTTGTTTTGATCTGATAGCGGTCAATGTTCAGCGTGTTCTTCTCTGGGTGGTCGCTGTTCTTGCTGTTCTTGGTAACACGACAGTTATTGTTTATCGTGTAATCTGGGACAGGTCAGTTCTCAGAACAGGTTACGGGCTGTTTGTAACAAACTTGGGTATATCTGACTTTATTATGGGAGTCTATCTGTTCATTATTGCTGGAGCGGATTATAACTATCGTGACATTTATGTTCTGTATGACAAGACCTGGAGAGAAAGTATTGTATGTAGACTTGCTGGTTTCCTGGCTACTCTCTCTAGTGAAACATCAACATTCTTTGTTTTCTTAATCACTTTGGACAGGTTTTTGATCATCAAGTTTCCGTTTGGTCAAGTCAAGTTATCAGAACTTGCTAAAATTATCGTTCTACTTTTGTCTTGGATCATTGGTTTCCTTCTTGCTCTGACTCCAATTGTGTTCAGGTTTGAAATATATTCATCTAATGCTATGTGTCTAGGTTTACCTTTGACAACTAAACGTCTCAAGGGCTGGGAGTTCTCATTTGGCGTGTTTATTGTTCTCAACTGTTTCCTGTGTCTCGTCCTTGCTTACAGTCAAAGAGCCATCTATCGAGCCATGTCCGAGAACAGAATTACTCGGACAGCGTCAAGCACGTCTCCCCGACGGGCGGAAGATATAATAGTGGCCAAACAGTTGTCTCTGGTAGCTCTGTCCAATTTTCTCTGTTGGTTTCCTATAGGATTCATGGCTTTATTGTCTCTTGTCGGACGTGAGATCAGCAACGATGTTTACGCGTGGACAACGGTTATCGTTCTTCCCATAAACTCTGCAGCAAACCCACTTCTGTACACGATCCCTGTCCTTATGGACAAGTGGGACAAGTTTAAACATGGCGGTTGTTAATTTAGTTATATAATGTGGCCCTCAAACGCAATTGACGTTGTGTATTATAAAGCTTTTCTCAATGTTGCTTTTTCTGATGTAGAATTACTAATCTATTCTGAATGGATACTAGGAAAATAGATGAATGCACTTTTAACCTACTTATTTGATTAATATCATAATGATCATCATGTGCCATATCGATTGGCGTATGCGATCATGTCTTTCCATTATTTTCTGCCCACAGTGCATCTTATATAGTGATTCTTATTTTAAGTTTTCCATGCCATGACACCCAAGTTATTTAGTGCATTTCTTCTTTTTCATCGACGATCTCTCTTTTTCTGTTCTTTACCAAGTATTTCAGCATTCCACTTCTCATGATGTGCCCGAGAAATGCCCATTGTTTCTTTCTGATTTCTTTTTAGATCTCATTTTCTTAATGTTGACCTCTGAGAATTTCTTTGTTTGACTTGTTATCTGTCCATGGAACGCTTAACATTCTTCTGAGAAATCCCGCTTATGTGACCTCTAATCGACTTTTCTTTCGTTTGTCTACTGTTTATGATTGACTTCCATAAGTCAGCATTTGCTCTATAACCAGACGGAAGATGTACAAAAGAGGTGAGATGCAGAATGGCTCAGCCAAAAGCAGCTTTCCAAAAAATGAGGAAGATACTATGCAATCCATTTTTGACAATAGAAACAAGAAAAAGAATTTTTAAAGGTTATGTAGAGCCAGTCTTAACATATGGATGCGAATCATGGACAATAGGACAACAGACAGAAAATCACTGGAGTCTGTAGAAATGTGGTTTTACAGAAGAATGTTGAGAGTACCATGGACAGCTAAGAAGAGTAATGAAGATGTTCTGAGAGAGGTCAAAGCAAAGGAGAGCTAATTTTCAATATTAGGAAGAAATAATCATCATTTTTTTTGCCATGTAATGAGAAGAGATCAACTGGAATATATTGTAACAACTGGAAAAATTGAGGGACGAAAAGATAGAGGGAGGCAAAGAGAAAAAATAACAGACAGCTTAAGAGAATTTCTTGGCAGAAGGTCAACATCAGAAATGATAAATTGCTGCCGAGATCGAAAGTTGTGGAGAGACATGATCACCTACGCCAGTAGGCCCCGTACTTGATGATGATGACTGTCTATAATTGACTTCCATAAGTCAGCATTTGCTCTTTATAGCACCGATAAACTCTGTCTTTCACTTCTATTGATATATAGTTAAAAAAAAAAGTACAATCACGCCAAGTGACGTAAAAGGAATATGGTGTTAGTGACCATATATTTTACAGATTTTCGGCACATGATTTTTTGACCTGTCACTAGGCTTTTTCAACTGCTGCCTTTGGGACATATAAGACTTACGTCTAGTAGACAGTGTTCCTTGGTGCAAAGTTATAATTAATTGTTATATATAAAAACACAGTTTTCATGCAAAGTTGTGTGTTTAATGGTTACATCTTAATCTTGACAAATACATTTTTTTAAAATGTTTAAATATATTTGTATTTAAAAGTGTGTGTTTTAGCTTTTAAATATGTGTTAAAGTATAATTGTGTTTCATATTTCTAAATATGTTTTAAAGCATAGTTGGATTTTTAAATCCTAAATACATGTTAAAGTATAGTTGTGTTTTTAACTTTAAATTTGTGTTAAAACAAATTTGTGTTTTTAACTTTCAAATATATGCTTAATCAAAGTTGTGTTTTTAACTTTAAGGTTATTTAGGTATGTTTCAAATCAAAGTCGTGTTTTAACCTTTTAAACATGTGTTAACATATTGTTGTGTTTTTAATTGATACATAATTTTAATTAAGGCAGGCTGAACTTTCAAATTATTATACTTTTTTATGCAAGGTTGTGCAACTTTGAATTTTAAAAAAAGCTTTGTGTAAAGTTGTGCTTTTCTTTACGCACAATTATGTTATTCAACATGTAAAGATTGTATGTGTAAGCCACTGAGGGGTGTTAGAAGCGCTCATTGTGGAGCTGGCTATATATGTTTACTTCTGGTGAAATAAAATATTGAAGCTAATTTACTGTTTTGGTTTTTTGTTATGATATTGTGATTATATGGATGATGTGCGAGTGGACCAAAGAGAAATAAGAGGTAGAAGCACTGAAATAATGGGTACAACTGTAGCAATGAGGAGTTTGTTGTGTTGAGTCATCATCATCATCATCAAGTACCGGGCCTGCTGGCGTAGGTGGCCATGACTCTCCACAATTTTCGATCTCGCCAGTTATTTATCATTTCTGTTGTTGACCTTCTGCCAATCCATTCTCTTAAGTTGTCTTGTATCTTTTCTCTTCGCTTCCCTCTATCTCTTCGTCCTTTTATTTTTGCTCTGGTCTCTTTCAGAACGTTTTCATTACTCTTTTTAGCTGGCCATGGTATTCTCAACATTCTTCTGTAAACTTCATTTCCACAGACACCAGTGATTTTCTTCTCTGTTGTCCTATTGTCCATGATTCACATCCATATGTTAAGACTGGCTCTACATAACATTTAAGAACTCTTTGTGTTGAGTAAGAGTAGGAAAAAGAAGTTTGTTGTGTGGAGTAAAAAAAGCAATGAGAAAATTGTTGTGTCGAGTAAGAGTAGCAATGAGAAATGTGTTGTGTTGAGTAAGAGTAAAACTGAAATTTGTTGTGTTGAGTAAGAATAGCAAAAATACACTTTCTTCTTGTTTGTCCGCATAGTAAATAATTTTCATTGCGCTTTGTCTCGCACCTTCTGGTTCACTTAATATGTCTTCTATATTAATGACTGCTTCTAGACCCTTCAGTTTCCCATAACATCCAAGTAAAGCAGCAGTTATTTGTATTCAGAGAGACTCTCCTGAGAATGTTGTCTTACTAGTTGAACACTTTATTTCCTTTTTTAGTTTGAATAATTGTTTCTCCCTATATTAGAATGTTGTCTTACAAGTAGAACAAATTGATTCCTTTCCTGGTTTGAATAATTGCTTCTCCCTATATTAGGATGTTGTTTTACAAGTAGAACAAATTGATTCCTTTCCTGGTTTGAATAATTGTTTCTCTCTATATTAGAATGTTGTCTTACTAGTAGAACAAATTGATTCCTTTCCTGGTTTGAATAATTATTTCTCCCTATATTAGAATGTTGTCTTACTAGATGAAAAAGAAATGTTTCCTTTCCAAGTTAGAATGTTGTCTTAGTAGACAGAATATAGTTTCACCACGAGTCAGAATCGTGTCTTACAAGACAAACAAATTGTTTCTCCCCACGTCAGAATCTTGTCTTACAAGACAAACAAATTGTTTCTCCCCACGTCAGAACGTTGTCTTACAAGACAAACAAATTGTTTCTCCCCACGTCAGAATCGTGTCTTACAAGACAAACAAATTGTTTCTCCCCGCGTCAGAAAGTTGTCTTACTAGACAAACAAATGGTTTCTCTTCACGTCAGAATGTTGTCTTACTAGACAAACAAATGGTTTCTCTTCACGTCAGAATGTTGTCTTACTAGACACAGAAATTGTTTCTCTCCGCGTCAGAATGTTGTCTTACTAGACAAACAAATGATTTCTCTTCACGTCAGAATGTTGTCTTTCTAGACAAACACATTTTTAATCCCCACTTTGAAATGTTCGCTTACTAAACAAAAAATTGCTTCTCCTTCCTCCACTTTAGAATGTTATCTTACTGGACAAACAAATCGTTTATCTCCACTTTAGAATGTTATCTTACTGGACAAACAAATCGTTTATCTCCACTTTAGAATGTTATCTTACTGGACAAACAAATCGTTTATCTCCACTTTAGAATGTTATCTTATGGACAAACCGGGTAGCCAGCCTTAAATGGGTACCGGAATTTTTCTGGGAAAGTAAAACGGGATAAGCGTAATACCGACCACATTACCCCAAAAAGCATGTGCCAAAGGTCTGTAAAATTTAGGGTCTCTAACACCATATTCCCTATAAACCACTTGACGTGACGGGGCTCTTTACTTTTTACTAAATATAATGCTGTCTTAGTAGACAAAAAAATTGTTTATCTCCACTTTAAAATGTTGTCTTACAAGACACAAATTGTTTATTCCGACATTAGAACGTTCTCTTACTCGACACACATATTGTTTATCCCCACTTTAGAATGTTGTCTTAATGGACAGGCAAATTGTTTCCCACTTCCCTTCCAAGTGAGAATGTTTTGTTACTATACAAATACATTGTTTCCATTTCCTTCAGTAGGAATGTTGTCTTACTAGAACACAAATTGTTTCCCACTTCCCCTTCAAGTTAGAATGTTGTCTTACTAGAAAACAAACTGTTTCCAACTTACCCTCCAAGTTAGAATGTTGTCTTACTAGAAAACACATTGTTTCCCACTTTCCCTTCAAGTTAGAATGTTGTCTTACTAGAAAACAAATTGTTTCCAACTTCCCCTCCAAGTTAGAATGTTGTCTTACTAGAAAACAAATTGTTTCCAACTTCCCCTCCAAGTTAGAATGTTGTCTTAGTAGACAAACAAAAAACGCCCTCTCCTACCCTCCAATGATGTTTGTACATGTATTTAGTTTATCTTCTCATTTGTGGATTGTGTCTGGAAAATAACCTGTCCCAGATCGATTGGTTCAATGGAATCCTCCCCGCCTGTTGAGTTTACAACTTGCTCCAGCTGAGCGGTCACATTGTTTTCCATGTTTGTTTTCGAGCTCGAATCACTGACATTACAAACTTTAGACAAAAGCAATAAAGACTGAGTGAATTCAACTGTTGCCATACTGCCTCGGGTGAAACATTGCATTAATGACATCAAATACATTTTGTTCTCTGATATTATTGTCTGCTGAACTTTATGTTTAAATTGATAATGAAGACTGTTACAAAGAACGGCACATCTAACATATTGTGGTCAGGTCGTCACAACTTTTACTAATGAAAATATTATTAGTTTTGCTAATCGCTTTAGTTCAGGCCACACTGTACTTTTACAACACGAGAATTGATTTGTGGAGATAAAAAAAAAAAAAAAAGTAAAGTACCCCCGTCACGCCAAGTGGCGTATAGGGAAATATAGTGTTAGTAACCCTATATTTTATAGACCTTCATCACATGATTTTTGGGATAATGTGGTCAGTATTACGCCCGTGCTGCTTTACTTTCCCAGAACAAAATCCGGTACCCATTTAAGGTTGCGTGAACCCGGAAGCCGTCGGTTGAGATCGAACCCTACCCCTTGTCCGTGGTAGTCCAGTTCACTAACCACTGAGCTAACGCGGCTCCCGATTTGTGGAGATGATGACGCATAATTGTCGCAGTATTGAGCATGTTGCAGTTGCATTTGCGACGGTTGGTCCTTTCAGCTACAGTTGAAGGGGTTTCTGGTTCAATTCTTAGCTAAATTGTTTACGATAATCACGACTTTGTGGTTTACTCATTTTTGACAAAAATAACCAGTGGGTCAAAGCTCTTTAAATCCCTTATTGGACAAACGGCCACATACACAAGCTCTCTATCCATCAATATTTTTGAAAATTTTCTGTACTTCTCTCCAGTCTTAGCAAATGGTCTTGAGGATTTCTATGGATTCCCTTATCCATGTATTCCTCGACTTTTCTGCTGTTATATTTCCTTGTTTCCGGCTTGTTGCAGGAGCTCATGAGTTACGTGCTCTGTGCACACTGTGAGCTGTGTGTTTCATCTGTTTTGATCGTGTTTCGATATTTCGATTGTTTACGATGAATAATGATATCGTATGACGGAGAACTGATGGATGTGTTCACTTTCTGTGCGGTTTCGCCTTTTGTCTTTGGCGTGTGCAGAGACTGCTATGATGGGAACTACAGCTATCTTTCTTTGTTTGGGAGATGAGATATTAATTCGGATGATTCCACTTGCACGTGCGGTTGAGCAATTATGGATTTTAATTCGTTTCCAGTGATACTGGGGCCTTCCATAACCATAACCAACACCATTTCCCCGTTGAATCCATGACAGTTCATGTCGTGTCATGCTCTCCATCCATCCATATTTTGGACATTTTCTCTACTTCCCTCCAGTCTGGGCAAATGTTCTTCAGGATGTCCATGACTTATCTTCTCTATATATTTCTGAACCTTTCTGATGTTATATTTCCCTGTGGGATCCAGACAGTGTCTGTCTTGCTATGCTAACATAAAATATTTGAAAAATCCTAACAAGTACAGTCTTTATAATATAATGCGCCCCTGTGTTGTACTGACCACATTGCCTATAAATGTGCCAAAAGTCATGACAAGAATTGGCAGTTTTTCTTTTGATTTATTTTCCCCTTTGCCAGTGTACTCGAACAATGTCCATTAACATTTGATCTCACATCTGATAACCCATGAAGATCTTAGCACAGAGCATGATCATCGCAACACCGGGGGAAGTCTTCGGCATAATTTCAGCTAGAGTATTTTGTGTAAAGGATGGAGGTAATTCTACATTTCTATTTCTTTCATCATCATCATCAAGTACCGGGCCTGCTGGCGTAGGTGATCATGTCTCTCCACAACTTCCGATCTCTACAGTTATTTATCATTTCTGTTGTTGACATTCTGCCAAGTCATTCTCTTAAGTTGTCTCGTATATTTTCTCTTTGCTTCCCTCTATCTCTTTATGGACATCCCTCAATATATTCCAGTTGTTCTCTTCTCATTACATGACCAAAAAATGATGATTGTTTCTTCCTAATATCGGAAATTAGCTACGTTTTGCTTTGACCTCTTTCAGAACATTTTCATTACCTTCTTAGCTGTCCATGGTATTCTCAACATTCTTCTGAAAAATCACATTTCTACAGACTCCAGTGAATGTCTTGTCTGTTGTCCTATTGTCCATGATTCACATCCATATTTTAAGACTGGCACTACATAACATTTAAGAACTCTTCTTTCATATTTTGCCTTAATAAGCGAAATCAGGATTACTCTTCTTTATTTTCAACTAGAAAAGTATTCTTTCTGAGATTTACAGGAACAAGAGATCTGCGTTTCATTATCCCTCTCCGATAGGACTGAGTATTCGACATCATTGCTTCCAGGGGTGACTAGGACAGAAACGATTGGTCTGATTATGGTTTCAAATTCAGTACCTTAAGATGGAAAGCTTGGTAGCGATGTGCTTAATGCAGTCCTGTGCAGACCAATAAGTTCGGGGTTCAAATGCCAGTTGAAGCAAAACTTTTCTTCTGAAATAAAATCTCTCCGGGTCCACCCAGCCTCTTTACAAGAGCTAAAAAAAGCAACGAGGGGAGGGAACTGGCTTATTACGATGAATTCACTAAAACTTCTTTAAAAAAAAAAAATTAAAAAAAATAAAGTGCCCCGTCACACCAAGTGGCGAATAGGGAATATGGTGTTGTTGACCAAAATTTTTTATAGACCTTCGGCACATGATTTTTGCGGTAATGTGGTCGGTATTACGCCAGTATTACTTTACTTTCCCTGAAAAAAATCCGGTAACCAATTAAGGTTAGGTGAACCCTCGCATCCATATGTTAAGACTGGCTCTACATAACATTTAAGAACTCATTTTTTCTTGTTTCTATTGTCAAAAATGGATTGCATAGTATCTTCCTCATTTTTTTGGAAAGCTGCTTTTGCCTGAGCCATTCTGCATCTCACCTCTTTTGTACATCTTCTGTCTGAGGTTAACAAAGTTCGCAAATATTTAAATTCATTTACCTGTTGTAATATTGTTCCACTTGTCTTTATTTTGCACTGAGGTGATGTCTTTTTCTTTGTTGTTATCATTACTTCTGTCTTTTTGCTATTAAGACTGAGTCCTTTATTTTTGCTTTCCTTCACTATAATGTCCAACATTTCTTGTAACTCATTTTCACTCTTAGCGATTAATACTGTATCATCAGCATACCTAGGATTATTTATATTATGTCCTCCAATTGTTATCCCTGGCATGCCCATTATGGATCTTAAAATAATCTCACTATAATTATTAAACAAATCTGGTGACAGCACACAACCTTGTCTAACACCCTGTTTTATTTGTTGAAACATTCCCAATTGGTTTCCAGTTCTTATGGCCGTTGTTTGTTGCCAGTACATGTTCTTTATTATTCTTAGATCTTTGCTGTCTACGTTTATGCTTTCTAAAATTTTAAGTATTTATTGGTGCTTTACTTTGTCAAATGTCTTGGTGCAATCTATGAAACATAGATGAGGTAGGGGTGGGAAATAGATAAAGTATAATTAGGAAGTAGGGGTGAGAAATAGATAAATTAGAAGTGGGAGGTGGGGATGGAAAATAGAGAAAGTAGAAGTGGGAGATAGGGGTGGGAAATAGTTAAAGTAGAAGTTGGAGGTAGGGGTAGGGAATATATGAACAGAGAGGTGGGGGTGGGAAATCATGAATTGTAAGAGGGAAGGTAGAGGACGGGGAATGGATGTAGAAGAAGAGGAAAGTAGATGATGAGGAATGGAAGTAGAAGAGGGAAAGTAGAGGGTGGGGAATTGATGTAGAAGAAGATGGAAGGTAGAGGATGAGGAATGAAAATAGAAGAGGGAAGGTAGAAGACGGGGAATGAATGTAGAAGAAGAGGGAACGTAGATGGTGGGTTAAGGTGGTAGATGATTGAAGCTAGATGATGGGGAGCGTATGTAGAAGAGGGAGGGTAGAGGGTGGGGAATAGATGTAGAAGAGATATGGTAGAGATTGTGGAATGAATGTAGAAGAGGAAATGCAGAGGGTGCGGAATGGATGTAGAAGAGGGAAGCTAGAGAGTGAGGATTGGATGATGAAGCGGGAATGTAGAGGTTGAGGAATGGGTGTAGAAGATGAGAGAGGTAGAGGGTGCGAAAGGGATGTAGAAGAAGGGGGGTAGAGGATAGGCAATGGACGTAGAAGAAGAGGGAAGGTAGAGAATGAGGAATGGATGTAGAAGAAGAGGGAAGGTAGAGAATGAGGAATGGATGTAGAAGAAGAGGGAAGGTAGAGGATGAGGAATAGATGTAGAAGAAGGGGAAAGGTAAATAGTGTTGAATGTAGGTAGAGTATGGGAAACTGATGTAGAAGATGAGTAAAAATTGGTGTAGAAGAGGGAGGGTTGAGGGTGTGCAATTGATGTAGAAGAGGGAAGGTAGAGGGTGTGGAATTCATGTAGAAGAGGGAAGGTAGAGTGTGTAGAATAGATGTAGAAGAGGTAATGTATATGTTGGGGAATAGATGTAGAAAAAGAGTGAATGTAGAGAATGGGGAATGGACATAGAAGAAGTTGAAAGTTATAGGGTGAGGAATGGATGTAGAAGAATAGGGAATGTAGAGGAGGGAGAATGGATTTAGAAGAGGGAATGTAGAACGTGGGTGATGAATGTAGAATAAGAACGGTGGTAGATGATGGAGAATAGATGTAGAAGAAGTGGGACGTTAGATGATGGCGATCGGGTGTAGAAGAAAGGGAAAGTGGAGGAAGGGAAATGAATGCAGAAGATGGAATGTAGATGTTGGTGAATTGATGTAGAGGAAGGAAGGTCATCGTTGGTAAATGGATACAGAAGAGTGAAGGTAGAGGTTGGGGTAAGGAAGTAGAAGAGGGAAAGTGGAGTGTGGGGAATGGCTGTAGAAGAGGGAAGATAGAGGTCGAGGAATGTGTGCAGAAGAAGAGGGATGGTAGATGACGGTGAATTGATGTAGAAAAAGAGGAAAGTTAGATGTTAGGGAATTGATGTAGAAGAAGAGGGAATGTAGAGAATGGGGAATGGATGAAGAAGAGGGAAGGCAGATCATGGGGAATAGATGTAGAAGAGGGAAGGTAGAGTTTGAGGAATGGATGTAGATTAATTACGGTATACGGTTTGGAATGGATGTGGAAGAGGGAAGGTAGAGGGTAGGCAATGGATGTAGAAGAGGGAACGATGGGGAATGGATGAAGAAGAAGAGGGAAGGTAGTGGGTGGGGGTGTGATGTGGAAGAAAGAAGGTAGAGTGTGTGGAATGGATGTCGAAGAGGGAAGGTAAAGGATGGGTAATTGATGTTGAAGTATAGTAAGAGGTAGAGGGTGTGAAATACATGAGCAAGAGGGTAAGAGCAAGAAGGTACTGGTTGGGGAATGGATGTTGAAGAGGGAAGGTAGAAGGTGGGGAATGGATGAAGAAGATGGGAGGTAGACAGTGAGGAATGGATAAAAAAAGAGGGAAGGTAGATGGTGTGTAATTGATGTAGAAGAGGGAAGGTAGAGTGTGTAGAATGGATGTAGAAGAGGGAAGGTAGATGGTGGGGAATTGATGTAGAAGAGGGAAGGTAGAGGGTGGGGAATTGATGTAGAAGAGGGAAGGTAGAGTGTGTAGAATGGATGTAGAAGAGGTAATGTATATGTTGGGGAATAGATGTAGAAAAAGAATGAATGTAGAGAATGGTGAATGGACATAGAAAAAGATGGAAGTTATAGGGTGGGGAATGGATGTAGAAGAGGGAAGATAGAGGTCGAGGAATGGGTGCAGAAGAAGAGGAATGGTAGATGTCGGTGAATTGATGTAGATAAAGAGCGAAGTTAGATGTTAGGGAATTGATGTAGAAGAAGAGGGAATGTAGAGAATGGGGAATCGATGTAGAAGAGGAAATGCAGAACATGGGGAATAGATGTAGATGAGGGAAGGTAGATGGTGAGTAATGGGCGTAGAAGAAGGATAGTAGAGGGTGAGGAATGGATGTAGAAGAAGAGGGAAGGTATATGCTGGGGAATGGTTGTTAAAAAGCGAAGATAAAGAATGGAGAATGGATGTAGAAGAGGGAAGGTAGATAGTTGGGAATTGATGTAGAAGATAGATAGATCTATAGATGTTAGAGTATGGGGAATGTAGAAGATAGATAGATCTATAGATGTTAGAATATGTGGAATGGATGAAGAAGAATGGATGTAAAATACGAGAATGGCGAATGGGTGTAGAAGAAGAGGGAAGGTATAAGATTGGAAAAGGAAGCGAAAGTAAAAGATGCGGAATGGATGTAAAGAATGAAAGTAGTGGGTGGGGAATGCGATTAGAAGAAGAAAGGTAGATGACAGGGAATTGATGTAGAAGAATAGGGAAGGTAGATGATGGAGAATGGATTTAGAAGAGGGAATGTAGAACGTGGGTTATGAATGTAGAATAAGAACGGTGGTAGATGAGGGTGAATAGATGTAGAAGAAGTGGGAAATTATATGATGGCGATTGGATGTAGAAGAAAAGGAAATTAGAGGAAGAGAAATGGATGCAGAAGATGGAATGTAGATGGCGGGGAATTGATGTAGAAGAAGAGGGAAGTTAGATGATAGCTATTGGATGTAGAAGAAAAGGAAATTAGAGGAAGAGAAATGGATGCAGAAGATGGAATGTAGATGGCGGGGAATTGATGTAGAAGAAGAGGGAAGTTAGATGATAGCGATTGGATGTAGAAGAAAGGGAGAGTAGAGGAAGGGAAATGGATGAAGATGATGAAATGTAAATGGTGGGGTATTGATGTAGAGGAAGGAAGGTTATCGTTGGTAAATGGATACAGAAGAGTGAATGTAGAAGTTGGGGTAAAGAAGTAGAAGAGGGAAAGTGGAGGATGAGGAATGGCTTTAGAAGAGGGAAGATAGAGGCCTAGGAATGGGTGCAGAAGAAGAGGGATGGTAGATGCCTGTGAATTGATGTAGAAAAAGAGGGCAGTTAGAAGTTATAGAATTGATGTAAAAGAAGAAGGAATGTAGAGTTTGGGGAATGGATGTAGAAGAGGGAAGGCAGAGGTTGGGGAATTGATGTAGATTAGCAAAGTAGAGGTTGGGGAATGGATGTAGAAGAGGGAAGGCAGAGGTTGGGGAATTGATGTAGATTAAGGAAGGTAGAGGTTGGGAAATTAATGTAGATTAGGGAAGGTAGAGGGTGGGGAATGTATGAAGAAGATGGGAGGTAGACAGTGATGAATGGATAAAAAAAAAGAAGGAAGATAGATGGTGTGGAATTGATGTAGAAGAGGGAACATAGAGTATGAAGAATGGATGTAGAAGAGGGAAGGTAGAGGGTGGGAAATGGATGTTGAAGAGGGAAGGTAGATGGTGTGGAATTGATGTAGAAGAGGGAAGTTAGAGGGTGGGGAATGGGTGTAGAAGAGGAAAGGTAGAGGGTGTGGAATTGATGTAGAAGAGGGACGGTAGAATGTGTAGAATGGATGTAGAAGAGGTAATGTATATGTTGGGGAATAGTTTTAGAAAAAGAGTGAATGTAGAGAATGGGGAATGGACATAGAAGAAGATGGAAGCTATAGGGTGGGGAATGGATGTAGAAGAGGTAAGGTAGAGGGTGGGGAATGGATGTAGAAGAGCTAAGGTCAAGGGTGGGGAATGGATTTAGAAACAGAGTGAATGTAGAGTATGGGGAATGGACATAGGAGAAGAGGGAAGTTGTAGGGTGGGGAATGAATGTATAAATAGGTAAGGTAGATGGTGGGAATGGATGTAGATGAAGTAAGATTTGTTGGTCGGGAATGGATGCAGAAGAAGAGGGAGTTAGAGGATGGTTAATGTATATAGAAGAGTGAAGGTAGAGAGTGGGAATTGTTGTTGTTGTTTGTTGCGATCATCAGCTTTCAACTCTGACGAAGTCCCTAGAGACTAGGAACTGAATTTTGCGTGTTAATCCATTTTCCCCAGGCAGCCGTGTGCACAGAGGTCCCTCGTCGCACATGCAGATAACTCCGACTTCGGAGGTACTCATGTTTTTTTTGTCGATGAGTAACTGAAGTTTCAAGCCAGGCCTCGCTGCTGAGACCAGGGGTGGTTGCCACGGAAGAGTGGAATGAATGTAGAAGATAGATGGTAGAGGGTGGGGAATGAATGTAGAAGATGGATGGTAGAGGGTGTGGAGTGGATGTAGAAGATAGATGGTAGAGGGTGGGGAATGGATGTAGAAGATAGATGGTAGAGGGTGGGGAATGAATGTAGAAGATAGATGGTAGAGGGTGGGGAATGGATGTAGAAGATAGATGGTAGAGGGTGGGGAATGAATGTAGAAGATAGATGGTAGAGGGTGGGGAATCAATGTAGAAGATAGATGGTAGAGGGTGGGGAATGGATGTAGAAGATAGATGGTAGAGGGTGGGGAATGGATGTAGAAGATAGATGGTAGAATGTGGGGAATGGATGTAGAAGATAGATGGTGGAAGGTGGGGAAAGGATGTAGAAAATGGGGAAGTTAGAGTGTGGGGAGTGGATGTAGAAGATGGGGGAAGGCAGAGGGTGGGGAGTGGATGTAGAAGATGGGGGAAGGTAGAGGGTGGGAAGTGGATGTAGAAGATGGGGGAAGGTAGAGGGTGGGGAGTGGATGTAGAAGATGAGGGAAGTTAGAGGGTGGGGAGTGGATGTAGAAGATGAGGGAAGGTAGAGGGTGGGGAGTGGATGTAGACGATGATGGAAGGTAGAGGGTGGGGAGTGGATGTAGAAGATAGATGGTAGAAGGTGGGGAATGAATGTAGTAGATAGATGGTAGAATGTGGGGAATGAATGTAGAAGATGAGGGAAGTTAGAGGGTGGGGAGGGGATGTAGAAGATGAGGGAAGGTAGAGGGTGGGGAGTGGATGTAGAAGATGATGGAAGGTAGAGGGTGGGGAGTGCATGTAGAAGATAGATGGTAGAAGGTGGGGAATGAATGTAGAAGTTAGATGGTAGAATGTGGGATATAGATGTAGAAGATAGATTGTAGAGGGTGGGGAATGGATGTAGAAGATAGATGGTAGAAGGTGGGGAATGAATGTAGAAGATAGATGGTAGAAGGTGGGGAATGGATGTAGAAGATAGATGGTAGAAGGTGGGGAATGAATGTAGAAGATAGATGGTAGAAGGTGGGGAATAGATTTAGAAGATAGATGGTAGTGGGTGGGGAATGGATGTAGAAGATAGATTGTAGAATGAGGGGAATGGATGTATACGATAGACGGTAGAAGGTGGGGAATGTATGTAGAAGATAGATGGTAGATGTTGGGGAATGAATGTAGAAGATAGATGGTAGAGGGTGGGGAGTGGATGTAGAAGATGATGGAAGGTAGACGGTGGGGAATGGATGAAAAGAAGAGAGTCGACAGGGACCATGGAATAGATGAAGTAGAAGAGGCAGAAAGTCGTTGAGGAACAGATGAAATAATGCCGCTGGTGGGGCGTAGATGAAATGTAAAATTGAGGTAGTGTCTGGTTAAATAGATGAATTAAAATTGGGAGCCGCGATAGCTCAGTGGTTAGTGAACTGGACTACAAAGGACAAGAGGTAGGGTTCGATCCAAACGGACGGGCTCCGGTTCACCCAGCCTTTAATGGGTACCGGATTTTTTTTTTGTGAAAGTAAAGCGGCACGGGCGTAATATTACCGACCACATTACCCCAAAAATGATGTGCCGAAGGTCTATAAAATGTATGGTCACTAACACCATATTCCCTACACGCCACTTGGCGAGACGGGGGTGGTTTACTTTTTTTTTTTTTTTTTAAAGTGAGAAGGTAGACTAGCTCCTGCAGAAGGTTCTCTTCTCTCTCCTCCGTTTGTGGACCCAAGATAATGACTAGATCCATACATGATTCGGACCAGTTGCATTGTGGGAAATAACAGAAGAACATTGCGTACGTGCTTATTATTCACAAAGTATTTTCTATGTTAAATAACTGTCAAGAACGAAAGTTGTGGAGAGTCATGATCACCTGCACCAGCTTGCGCGCTACTTAATGATGATTATTATCTGTGTGTGAGTATAGCAGCATGGTATTGTAGGTTTTGTAATTAAAGGTCTCTCCCACATAAAGATAAGTAAACACGTCTACAAAATGAAGAGGTCGTGGCAGCTCCATGACGATTAAGACTAATCTATTAGCATTAACATGTTACTTTACATAATCAAGCACCACACGAAGCAATAACTTGACGCCAGCTGTACCAACCATTCCTCTTTTACTTAAGGTTTGTTTATTGAACATTCTTAGATGGCCACATTATCCCAATAAACCGTTCATAATCCAACACCTGTGTTCGCGAGGCTTACTAAGTGTTTATTTGATGATCCAGTCAAATCAATGCATGCTGGGTAAACCTGAAGGCGTAGACACGTCAGCAGATGGTGTATTTATTGCGCTTTTATAATTTATACCTAGTCATAACAAACGTGTCCAAATGTGCAGATGTCATTAAAGTCGGAATGTGGACAACGTTAAAATAGTACATTATCATCATCATGTGCCATACAATTTGGCATAGGCGATCACATCCTTCCACTATCTTTTATCTACCGCACATCGTATCAGTTCTGTTGACTGTTTTCCACTCCATGACACCAAGCTATTGAGTATTTTCTCTCTTTGTCATCCACGATCTCTCTTTCACTGTATTTTGTTCTAAGTTGTAACCAAGTATTCCAACTTTCCTCTTCTCATGATGTTCCCCAAAAATGTTGATTATTTCTAATGTTTCTTAGGAGTTCCCTATTTGTGTTGGCCTCTTTGAATTTCCTCGTTACCCTTTTAGCTGTCCAGGGAACTTTCAACATTCTTCTAAGAAAACCCATCTCTATGGCCTTTAATCGTCTTTTTATTTGTTTGTTTATTGTCGATGATTCACTTCCTTAGGTAATAAATGGCTCTATAGATCACCAAAGAAATATCTTTCCCAATTCTATTGGCATATATTTGTTGCATAAGACGTTTTTCAATTTTTTGAAAACTTAGTTTGACCTGAGATATCCTGCAGGTTATTTCTGTGGTGCATCTTCCATCTGATATTATTGTGCCAATATATTTGACGTGTTGCACTTGTTTCAGATTTGTCCTGTTTATTTTTATGTTGCATGATGGTGATGATTGTTTCTTCGATATGACCATTACTTCGGTTTTCTTACTATTTAGACTGATACCTTTCTTGTTACTTTCTTTTCTTCTCTTTTCTTCTTCTACCTTTCATCTCTCTGTGGAGCATAGGTCTTCATCAAACTTTCCAAGTTGTTCTATTTCTTGCGATTATTTTAAAATCATTTCATGTCTTCCCCATCATCTTCATCTCTGCTTCTATCTTTCTTCTCCAAGAATTTCGTGGTGTTCCACTTTGTCATTTCCCCTGAGGATTTAAAAAAAAACCGATCTGTTGTATAATACTCTCAGTTGGCTTCCGCAGTGTGTGTCCTATCCAGTGCCATCGTCTTCGCTGTATCTCTTTATCCACTGGTATTTGACTGGTACATTTTCATAATTCTATGTTAGTGATTTTGTCCTACCATTTCCATCCTTTTATTCTGCGTAAGCATCCATTAATAAAAGTCTGTATCTTCATAATTGCTCAATTTGTTGTTCTCCATGTTTCACAGCCATATAATTGGACTGATTTAACATTGAAGTTGAAAATTTATATTTTTTTTTATTAAAAAAAAATTTGTTAGGACTTCCATATGTTTCCCAGTGCAATAAAAGTTGCTCTTGGTTATCCTTATTTTGTATAATTTTCTATTCTTCCTTTGTTATCTATATTACTGCCCAGATATATGTAAGAGTGCACGTTTAGTAGAGGTATTTCTCGTAATGCTATTTGTTTATTGCCAACTGCATTAATTCTCATAATGTTGGTCTTATCTCCATTAATTTTCAGTCCTAGCTGTTGTTATCTCTCATCAAGTATGCTCATTTTATCCTGCATCTGTTGATGGCTGTGTGATAGGAGAGCTATGTAAGCAGCAAAGTCTAAATCATCAAGTTGCCTGGTCAGTTACCACTAGATTCCATTTCTGTTGTTTTGAGTTATTTTCATAATCCAATCTATGGCCTGTAGAAAGAGAAATGGAGACAGAAGGCATCCTTGCCTTACTCCTGTTCTTATTTCAAATACTTCTCTAAGCTGCCCTTACAGAATAAGTTATACAGATTAGTTATTTGATCAGCACATGATCTGTTCTTCCTAAAACCTGCTTGTTCATCTCTCAAATTTTTCTCTATAGCCTCTTTTAGCCTCTCCAGAATGATTCTGCATAATTTTTTTTTTCTGGCACTGATAGTAGCATAATTCCCCTATAATTTGTGCACTCCTGTAAACTTCCTTTCTTTGGTTGTTTGATCATATAACCTTCTTTCCAGTCTGTAGGTATTTCTTCCCTCTCTCAAATTGTATCTAATAGATTATGTAACATCTTGGTAGTTGTGTTAATATCTTCTTTGATGGCTTCTGACGGAATTTCATCTGGTCCTGTAGGTTTATCATTTGTAAATAGCTTGACGGCTTTCATTATTTCTTCTTATATTATTACTTCCCTTATATTACTAAGTAGATTTCCTTTCTTATCTTTAATAACGACGTTGATCTGTTTGTATTGTCCACTTAATTTATTTGTTCTATTGTAGAGTTCTTTCATGTTTCCTTTGTTTGCTGCTTTCTATGCCTCTTTAGCTCGTTCATCTATATATTTCCTCATATCCATTTTAATGCATCTTCTCACTTCTTTGTTCACATCTGTGTATGTTCCCTGTGTCTTGGTTTTATTACTTCTCGTTTTGCTTTTATCTATGTCTGCCTTCTTGTTCTTTAATTTTCGTTTTATTTATTAACTAAATAAATGTCATTTATGTAGTTGTTTATATTTCTCTGCAATTAAGACTGTGCCATACGCATATCTTAAATTGGTTTTGTTGTGGCCTTTGACTTAAATTACTTTTATATCTGCTATTGATCACATACTATTTTCGCTGTAAAGTGAAAACAAATCCGGCGACAGAAAACAGCCTTGTCTGATGTTTCCTCTTCTTCTTCTTCTATCCTTTCTCCATTACCGCTGTCGTCGAGGGGAAATACAATCTGCGATTCTTTGCTCTTCTGTTGGCTTCGTCTGGTGTTATCCCTCCTAGTGACTCTTGTATTCCCTTTATCCATCTCTTTCTTAGTCATCTTCTTAATCTTGCATTTTCGTAGCGTTTATTTATAACTCTTTGAGGAATTGTTAGTTATTTTTGTCTTGTTATGTGTCCGAACCAATTTATCTGTTGTTTCTTTATGCATTCGATGGCTGGTTCAATTTCGAGTTTTCTTCCTGAGGTCAATGTTTCTTACTCTGTCCCTTAAGCTGTTTCCTGTCATTCTTCTGACACATTTCATTTCGGTGGTCGTTATCTTTCTTATTGTTCTAGAGACCAGCGTCCAATTCTGGCACTGATAGCGTAGAGTTGGTAGAAAATTTATTTGTATATTGCTCTTTTTGCTTCCGTAGTTATTGCTTTGTTTTTCAAGTGTTGATACTTGGCCTATAACTTGGCATGCTTTGTTACACCTTATATCTATCTTTGTCTCTTGGTTATTGTCTTGTGTTAACGTGCTACCCAGATATTTAAAATTGTCTACTAGTTTCAGAGACGTATTATCTATTATGATGTTTAGTTTTTCTTTCTTTCTCGCTATTGCCATTACTTCGGTTTTGTTTATGTTGATCTTCATTTTGTATTGTTTACAAGTGTTGTTTGGCCTGTTGATATGTTCATACAGGTCCTCGCTTGTTTCATGTCTGCAACTTGGTCGTCTGCAAATAGTATTTCGTTCTCTCTTCTGCTGTTTTCTAGTACGTATATTTCGTTCTCTTTTGTGTTATCGCTTGTTATCATCATTGTTGGTATACTTTCTTTGATTGGGCATGCTAATTTGCATACATTGCCCATATATGTGATGACAAGTAAAGGGGAAAACCCTAAGCCATGTCTTACTCCGGAGTTAATGGTGAAATGTTTAGAGTAGCCTGCTGAAGATCTTACTGTAGTGTGACTACTTTCATAGAGGCCCTTGTTTATCTCTACTAGGTGGTGACTCACTCCGTACAAGGGCAGTACGGACCACAGTTGTTCCCTGTCGTCCACCCTATCGAACGCCTTTTCTTGGTCAATAAAAGCTGTATATAGTGTTTTATTATGCTCTATTGTTTTCTCCGCTAGTTGTTTTATGATAAATAGGGCATCTGTGCAACCTCTGTTCCTCCTGCAGCCCATCTGTGCATCGCTTAGTTGTGGGTCTATAATTGGATTCATTCTTTTTTCGACTATCTTGGCATATTACTTCCCTGTGTGGCTTAATATCTATAATCCTCTATATTGGTTGCAGTCTCTTCTGCTGCCCTTCTTTTTCCATATTGGTAATATATTGGAGTGCATCCAATCATATGGGGCTTGTTGCTGTATCCATGCAACATTGAATATTATGTGTAGCCATTTACATCGTGCCTCTCACGCTGATGCTAGCATTTCTACTAGGATGTTATCACTTCCGGGGTCTTTGTTTCTTGGTGCGGTCGCAATGTTTCTTCTATTTCTTCAATTAATATATTTGGTTCTTTATTGCCAGCTATTAGTTGCTTTTTGTGTGTTTTTGGACTTGTTGTTTCTACATTCAAAAGCTCTTCGAAATATTCTTTCCATCTCGTTAAGATTTTTGTTTTGTTTGTTATTGCTTGGTCTCCTTTATCATTGATGATTTCAGTTGCGTTATAATTGTATTTCTTTTGTCTTATGGCTTTAATTGTTCTATAGAAGTCTCCAAATGCTGATTTGTGAGTGTTATTAATCCCTTCTCAAAATTTTACCCATGTTTATGTTTTTCTTCTTTGATTAATTTCTTCATTTCTCTTCTTTTTATTTTGTATATGTCATAATCGCTTTGCTTATTAGTCTTTAGCCATATTTTGTATCGCTTTTTTCTTTATTTGTATGGCGTTCTTGACTATATCATTCCACCATGGAGTGCTCATCTTTCCGTCCGTCTTCCTTTGCTTCGTTTCGCATATTGCGGTTGCTATTTTTGTCACTGATTTTTTTAATGTGAACAACTCGTTATCTACTGTAGTTATTTGTTGTGGGAATGATTTAATTTTTGTTTTCTAGTTGTTTTTCTGTTTCTTTCATTGTGTCTTCTATATTAAGTTGGTGTAATGTTATTGTGCTTTCGGATTGTTTTCTTGACTTTCGTTGGTACCTGTTTTCTTGTTTTTGCTTTTTGGATGGTTATAAGCACCATTTTATGGTCTGTAGCATTTGTGATGTTAGGTACGGCTCTGCTGTCTCTGAATTTACTCTTCCTTTGAGTTCTCGCTAGGATGAAATCTATTTGGCTTTTACAGTTATTATCGCTCCATTCATACCAAGTGTATATTTGTGAGTCTTTATGTTTAAAGAAAGTGTTAGTTATGCATAATTCATGTTGATTGCTTGATTCAAGCAGTCGGTTGCCGTTTTCTTTATTTACTTTGTTTATGATTGCATTAAGTGTTTCGTAGAATTCCTCTCTTTCATCGTTGTTATTGTTGCAAGGTGCATATATATGGATACTTGTTATATTGACCTTGTTTTTTATGACTCTTAACGTAATTATCCTTTCTCAATGTGGTTGTATTTCTATAATGTTTTTTGGACGTTTCTGGGTCTACAATGAATCCTACTCCGTGTTTTGCTACTTCGTTGGTGTTAACTCCTGAGTTTATTATGGTATAATTCATGTACGCTTTCCTTGTTTGTTTCTCCTTCAGTCTTGTGTCTGCTACTTCGTTGGTGTTAACTCCTGAGTTTATTATGGTATAATTCATGTACGCTTTCCTTGTTTGTTTCTCCTTCAGTCTTGCGTCTGCTACTCCAAGTATTTTGATTCTTCTTTTTATCATTGCGTCGATTAATTGTTCTTCTTTGTCTCTGTTACCGTAAATATTTATGGTTGCAATTTTATTTACATTATATCTGTATGATCGCGATTGTTTCTCCATTATTTTGGCTCTGAGCACTGTTGTGTGTATGTTACATTGTCCTCTGAGCACTGTTGTGTGTATGTTACATTGTCCTCTGAGCACTGTTGTGTGTATGTTACATTGTCCTCTGAGCACTGTTGTGTGTATGTTACATTGTCCTCTGAGCACTGTTGTGTGTATGTTACATTGTCCTCTGCCGCTGTGCTAGTTCTGTCGCTGTTTAAGGGCTGTTGTTTATGTTACCAGCGCTTGTCCCCGCACTGTGATCACTGTTGTGTGTATGTTACATTGTCCACTGATCACTGTTGTGTGTATGTTACATTGTCCACTGAGCACTGTTGTGTGTATGTTACATTGTTCTCTACCGTTGTGATAGTTCTGTCGCAGAGTAAGGGTTGTTGCTTTACCAGCGCTTGTCCCCGCACTGTGATCACTGTTGTGTGTATGTTACATTGTCCTCTGAGCACTGTTGTGTGTATGTTACATTGTCCTCTGAGCACTGTTGTGTGTATGTTACATTGTTCTCTACCACTGTGCTAGTTCTGTCGCAGAGTAAGGGTTGTTGCTTTTGTTACCAGTGCTTGTCCGCGCACTGTGATCACTGTTGTCCGTGAACCGTTTTATAATCGTGTTGTTTCTCTACATTTTTGTTGAAAAAAACACAATTCTATATATATCTATGCTGCATAATAATATTTGAGATCATATTTTATCATTCTCTGGAATTGAAAACTTGACACATAATCCTTATAGAATAGAAATATTTGATGTTCCGCTGCATCAAAATAAATAACGGCACAGTCACTCCGTCATCTTGAACAGTCTGACACTTACTTCCCTTTGTCTGATGTTTATATCCTGGAATTACCCTGTTTGGTTGCTAATTCTTGTGCGTGCTGTTTGTTGCCAGTACATGTTTTTTGATGATTTCCAGATACTTGCTTTCAATGTTTATTTGCTCCAGCGTATTGATTATTTCCACCTATTTTATTTCGTCAAATGCATCTGTGTTGTCTATAAAGCATTGATATAGATCTTTCTATACTTATATAGCTCTTTCTATCAGTTTTCTCAGGGTGTGTATTGCATTATTGGTGCCCTTTCCTTCCACAAATCCACATTGTTCCTCACTTATTTCTGGTTTTATTTTGTTCCTTACGCGTCTCATGATTATTCTTAGTAATATTTTAGTCATATGGCTCATGAGACTAATAGTGCGATGGTCTTCACAATCAGTGGCGCCTGACTTCTTCGGTATGGCTACAAAGATAGATTTTAGTAGATCTTCGGGTATGTGTCCAGTGTTATATATGCCATTGAGTAGTTTTGTTATAACTTGTACTCTCAGCTCTCCTAATGCATTTATCTCTTCGATTGTTATATTGTCGGGGCCTGAAGTTTTGCATCTTTTCATTTATTGAATTCCTTCCTCCTCTTCACTCAGCATTATTGGTGGTCCTGTGTTTTTTTTTTTGGATTGTTTAACTCTGGTTTCTCATCATCAATGAGTTCTTCTTCCTCTTTCTTTCCTTATTTACCTTTCAGTGTCGAGGGCAGATATAATTTGAAGCCTTCTGCTCTTCTGTTCGCATCTGCTGCTGTTATGTTTCCTAGTGCTTCTAATATTCCGTCGATCCATATTCTTCGTGATCGACCCTTGGATCTGGTGCTTTCCTAACATTTATTGAGGTCTCTTTGTGTTGTGTTTTGATCACTCTGTCTTGTCATATGGCCAAACCAATGTATCTGTTATGTCTTAATATATTATATGGCGGGGGTTATTCCTAGCTTTCTTCTGTTCTTCATTTCTGATCTTATCTCTCAGGCTGTTTCCTCTCAATCGTCTGACACATTTCGTCTCAGGTGAGGTCATTTTTTTTGTTCGTGCGTCTAGTGTCCAGGTCTTTTTGGTTAAATACAAAAAAAAAAATATTTTCAACTCCAATGTTAAGTCAGTACTATTTATGGCTGTGAAACATGGAGAACAACAAAATTGACATTCGTGAAGATCCAGACTTTCATTAATGGATGCTTACACAGAATAAAAGGATAGAAATGGCAGGACAAAATCACTAACATAGAATTATGGAAATGTACCAGTCAAATACCAGAGGATAGAGAGAAACAGTGAAGACTTTGGCGCTGGATAGCTGGACACACACTGCGAAAGCCAACTCAGAGTATTACATAACAGATCCTTTTTTGGAATCCCCAGGGGAAAAGACAAAGAGGAAGACCAAGGAATTCTTGGAAACGACAGTTAGAAGCCGGGATGAAGATGATAGGGGAAGAGATGAAATGATCTTATAAGAATGGCAAAAAAATAGAACGACTTGAAAAGTATTTGTTGAAGATATATGCTCCACAGGGAGCTGATAGCTAAAGAGAGAGAAGGCACTCGATTTGTAATAGCTGAAAACATGATAGTTGAACACTCTCACTGTATAATAGCTCTAAACATTATAGTTTAAACGGTCTCACTGCATAGTAGCTCAAAACATGATAGTTCAACACTACCACTTTATAATAACTAAAAACATGATAGTTGAACACTCTAACTGTATAATAGCTAAAAACATGATAGTTGAACACTCTCTCTGTATAATTGCTGAAAACATGATAATTGAATATTCTCACTGTATAATATTTGTAAACGTTATAGCTGAAAACATGATACATTAAACCTTCTTATTGTAATACAGCTGAAGCCATTGTAGCTTATACCTTCTCTAAAACGGGCTGTATATATTCACAACTATCGCACTACAAATAAATAAAGGCCACAATACGAATCAAATGTAAAAGAAGTTGTAAACAATGGCTGCAAATAAGGAACAGTAATGATCTCATATACGGTATGTGAAGAAACCTCTGGACCATCATTACTTCTAAACACGGGTGACTACAGCCTCGAGAACGGACTAGAGATAGCAAAAAGCAATTCATGAAAAAAATTCTTAAAACCAATGTTAAGTCAGTCCTATTATATGGCTGTGAAATATGGAGAATAACAAAAATGGCAATCATGAAGATACAGACTTTCATTAATGGATGCTTACGCAGAATAAAAGGGTGGAAATGGTATAACAAAATCACTAACATAGAATTAAGGAAACGTACCAGTCAATAACCAGTGGATAAAGAGATACAGCGAAGACGATGGCGCTGGGTAGGACACAAACTGCGGAAGCCAACTGAGAGTATTACACATAAGACTCTTCTTTGGAATCCCCAGGGGAAATTACAAAGAGGAAGACCAAGTCATTCTTGAAGAAGATGGAAGCAAAAATGAAGATGATGAGGAAGACATGGAATGGGCTTATAAGAATGACACGAAATAAAACGGCTTGGAATGTGTATGTTGGAGACCTATGTTGCAAAAAGAGCTCAAAGCGTTTGTTGAAGACCTATGCTCCACAGGGAACTGAAAGTGTTTGTTAAAGACCTATGCTCCACAGGGAGCTGAAAGTGTTTGTTAAAGACCTATGCTCCACAGGGAGCTGAAAGTGTTTGTTAAAGACCTATGCTCCACAGGGAGCTGAAAGTGTTTGTTAAAGACCTATGCTCCACAGGGAGCTGAAAGTGTTTGTTGAAGACCTATGCTCCACAGGGAACTGAAAGTGTTTGATGAAGACCTATGCTCCACAGGGAGCTGAAAGGTAGAAGAAGAAGACTCATGAAGACCACTGAAACGTTCATACCTTAGAACACTTTTTGAAGAATGTTTTACTTGTTCTGAATGTCAAAGTCAAGCCTGGCCCGACCATCAAACAAATACAACAAAACGATATGGACTTTTCAATATCATTGAGCGTACTACGAGCTTCACTCTGTTAGGAAAGAAACAGATATAACATGACCAAGCTCGTATGAAGTTAGTGAGAGAGTTTCTCTTTATGTTCTCCTACTTCTCTCAGACTTACGTTATTTGACAATGGTCATATCCCATGGTGTGCAGCGTTTTTCTTGTTGTAGCGAATTAAACCAATAAGGGAAAGAGATAGGTTTCAATCACCAACCAATGGTTCCACTAAAAGTTTTAAACGAATGTTTTGAGTACCATCCTAAAAATGTGTTTCATGCTATTACAAACTAATGTCATTAATATCATATCCCATTCAAGTTTTTTGGCGGAAACGTTTGTTAATATTTCTTTTTTTTCTTTTCTTTTTATTTCTATTATTGTTATTCACTATACGTCTGACTTGACATCAATTAGAGAAGTCAAAAGTAAATAATAATAGTAAGAAAAATAACCTCTTCTGAGATGAAATGTGTCAGACGAATGACAGGAAACAGTCTGAGAGACAAGATCAGAAATGAAACAGTAAGAACAAAACTAGGAATAACCCCCGCCATGGGATATATAATGAAACAAAAGATAAAATGGTTTGGCCACGTGACAAGGGAGAAAGATCAAAACACAACACAACGAGGCTTCAACAAACGTTGTGAGAATACCAGACTCAATGGCCGACCCCGAAAAAGATGAATGGATGGATGGATGGAATATCAGAAGCACTAGGAAAGATAACAGCAGCAGAGGCGTTCAGAGAAGCAAAAGACGGCAAATTATATCTCGCCTCGTCGCTGAAAGGTAAATTAGGAAGGAAAGAAGTACAAGAAAAAACGAAAATAATGGATTTTGATAATCGTTATAGCAAAATTCCATTTTAATGCTGAAACAACAAATGAAACAGACACATATTATGTATAAAGTGTCAAACAGAAACAGATGTTCAGTTTATTGTAATAATGAAAGAATCGAGATTCGTCTCAAATAGTTTTAGGGCTCTCTTTTTTAAGACTATGAATGATATGAGTGACTATGACTGACAGATGAAGGACACAAGTGACTATGAATGACACAAGTGACTATGAATGACATGAGCGACTATGACTGACAGATGAATGACACAAGTGACTATGAATGATATTAGTGACTATGACTGACAGATGAATGACACAAGGGGCTATGAATGACATGAGCGACTATGACTGACATATGAATGACACAAGTGATTTTGAATGATATGAGTGACTGACAGATGAATGACACAAGTGACTATGAATTATATGATTGACTATGACTGACATATGAATGACACAAGTGACTATGAATGATATGAGTGACTATGACTGACAGATGAATGACACTGGTGACTATGAATGATATGATTAACTATGACTGACAGATGAATGACATAAGTGACTATAAGTGATATGAGTGATTATGACTGACCGATGAATGACACTAGTGACTATGAATGATATGAGTGACTATGACTGACAGATTAGTGACATAAGTGACTATGAATGATTTGAGTGACTATGACTGACAGATGAATGACACTAGTGTCTATGAATGATATGAGTGACTATGACTGACAGATGAATGACACAAGTGACTATGGATGATAAATGAATGACATGAGAGACTTTCGCTGACATTAATTACTACGAATAACATGAACGATTATTGCTGTCAGATTAATGACATTAGTGATTAAGAATGACATATGAATGACACGAAGGGCATTGAATGATAGATACATGACTATGACAGAGAGAAATATGACATAAGTACTATTAAATACATTTACATGGCATAATTGACTACCACTGAATGATGAATTACATGAGTGACTATGAGTTACTGATGAATGGCATGGGTGATTAAGAATTACAGATGAATGACTATGAATGACATATTGATGACATGAATGACTAAGATTGACTTTTGTAACTGTGAATGACAAATGAGTGACTATGACTGACAGAAGAATGGCATCAGTGAATATGAATGACATACGAATAACATGATAGATTATGAATGACGTCAAATGACAGGTGAATGCCTATCAATGGCATATGATGACATGTGTCACTATAACTGATAGATTAATGAACTGAATGACGATCACTGACATATGAATAACATGAGCGACTATGAATGGCAGATAAATTACATCAGTGACTATGAAAGACAGTTGAATGGCAAGAGAGACTACATCTGACATACAGTACTACAAATGACAGATGAAAGACATGAATGATAATGACTGACAGATTGATGATATGCATGAATATGACTGACATATGAATAGCACAGGTACTATGAATGACATGAGTGACTACAAATGAGAGATGAATGATTAACAATTATCGATGAATGACATAGCGACTATTATTGACAGATAAATGACATGATTGACTATGAATGACATATGAATGACAGATGAATGGCATGTGTGACACAGGAATTGATATAGATGTGAGATGAATGACATAAAGAATATGAATTAAAGATGACTGACTAGGAAAGACACGCGAATACCATTAACGACTATGAATGTCATATGAATGACATGAGCGTCTATAACTGACAGATGAATGACATGCGTGGCTGTGAATTACTGCGAATGACAGATGGGTTATTATGAATGACATGAATGCCTATGACTGATATATGAATGATATGAGTGACTATTGGAAGATGTATGACTTGTATTATCATGACTTGAATGCTATGAGTGACTATTGGAAGATGTATGACTTGGATTATCATGACTTGAATGCTATGAGTGACTATTGGAAGATGTATGACTTGGATTATCATGATTTGAATGCTATGAGTGACTATTGGAAGATGTATGACTTGGATTATCATGACTTGAATGCTATGAGTGACTATTGGAAGATGTATGACTTGGATTATCATGACTAACAGATAGATAACATGTTGGACTCTGAATAACATAAGAGAACAAGACTGGCATCTTAATGACTACGAATGACAGATAAATGATATTTTTTTTTCGAAACATGAATGACATGTGTGACCATTAATGACAGCTGAGTGACTACAGATGACATATTAATTATGAGAATAATTATAAATGACAGATGGATGACATGAATGACTATGAATGACAGTTGAATGAATACTGATGACAGATGAATGACATGAATAACTACGAATGGCAGATGAATGTCTGCGGATGACATGAATTACTATGAATGACAGTTGAATGAAATGAATAACTATTAATAACACATTACTTTATTAAAGTACACGTTACACCCTACGCCCACTGGCTCCCGTTACGCCCACTGTCTCCTCACTACCAGCTATGCCGCAGCACTGCAATCATTTGCCTGTTCCCTAATGGACAGATTAAACAGATGTTAGGGGCGGGGCCATATCTGGTATTGTATTTAAGGCCGGGCATTTCGAATCTTTATAATATGTTCGCGAACGTTGCTACAAGCAGCTAGATAGTGTTGTGTTCAGAAGATCGGTAAGTACGATACCACTTAAATAAATGCTTATTTTTATTTATTTTTTGTTTTGTGAAATTATACAGGGAAGGTTTTATTTTTAAATTTCTTTTTATTTCTTTATTTCGTTCGAAATGATTGTATATATATATATATATATATATATATATATATATATATATATATATATATGTATTTATTTTAAATACATATTTGAATGTGTGTATGTGCTATATGTTTAATCCTTCTGAGGGACTATTGAGCCGAAACGTCGTTGTGCTTTGTGTTGTTCTCTTGTTACGTGAAGCTTTAACCACACGATTTTTTTTCGATTTTTTTTCTATATCTATTTTTGTTTTCATTTCACATTTCCACTTATACTCAGGAAGGAGATAACCCTATAGTTATTACAATCTCCCTTGTTCCCTTTATTCTTGTATAACGCTACAATCTCGGTATCTTTCTTTGCCTGGAGTATATCTCTGTTTCTCCAGCATGGGACAAGGAGTTTGTAGAGGTTGGGCAGAATTGGTTCAAGATTGTCCTGAATTACTTCTGCGGGTATATTGTTACCTCATACTGTTCCACATGGGAGGTCATTAACAACATCATGAAGTTCCTTCTCTGTAGGCTCTTTATCCAGCTTCATTGTTTCTTTTTTTTTTGTTGGGGGTGGGTGGGTGGGTGGGGTGGGGGGGGGGACAACTGGTCTAATAGTTGGCTTGCTGGTCTGTCTTCAGAGTAGAGACTTGAATAATGTTCTACCCATCTTTCCAGCTGTTTAGTTGTCACTGATAGGCTCACCGTTTGCGTCTTTTAAGAGAACAATTTTTGAAATGTTTGGGCCTAGAGCAATCTTTATGTTGTACATAGTTCTAGAATCGCGCAGCTGAGAAGCTTTCTATATCGTAGAGCACAGATTTGACCAATACTCATTCGCATATCTCCTTCATTCCTCTTGCGTTTCTGCTATTTTTCTTCCTCTACTTTCCTTCATCATCTGCCTTTCAGCGTCGATGAGAAATATAATTTGCTGTCCTTTGCTCTTCTGTTCGCCTCTGCTGCTGTTATGTTTCCTAGTGCTTCTAATATTCATCGATCCATCTTTTTCGTTGTCGACCCTTAGGTCTGGTGTTTTAACAACGCTTACTGAAGCTTCGTTGTGTAGTGTTTTGATCTTTCTGCCTTGTCACATGGCCAAACTATTGTATCTGTTGTTTTTTTATATATTCTATGGCGGGGGCTATTCCAAGCTTTTTTTCTCAGTTCTTCATTTCTGATCTTATCTATCATATTACTTCCTGTCATTCGTCTAACACATTTCATCTCAGTAGAGGTTATTTTACTTATTGTTCTTGTATCTAGGGTCCAGGTCTGGCATTGGTAGCACAACGTTGGGATGAAGATTGTATGTGTCTGCTATTGCTTGTTTGAATTGGTCTTTTGTGATCAAGCATGTGTAATTCTTGAAGGTTAGGAAGGTCTTGTTCTTCTCTACAAGTGGTATGAGATTCATCGAGTTTTCTTGAGTCCAATCGTTGGTGGAGTGTTTATCTTTAAAAAGAGAAGAGAGTCCACAGTCAAGGATGCGCGACTTTAGTCAGTTCAATGAATCACCGACACTGTCGAGGTCTTCTGCTCTTTCAGTGCGTTTCTGGAAGGCATTCGTGAACAGAACTCGGTTGTCGGGTAATTTTGTTTGGAGCGATATTAATCTTAGGACTGGTTGGTTCTCTAGATTTGTGTATCCTGTTGGTGGTTGCCTTCACTTTACTAATGACAAGTGTGGATTGTGTGTCACAGTTTACGCTATGGTATGCTCTGGTTACTCTAACATTGTTTAAGTGTTGTCTGCGAACTAGGACACAGTCTTGCTGGTGCCAATACACGGACCTTGGGTGACACCATGTTGCCTTTTGTCGGTTCTTAACGATGAAGAAGGTGTTGGTAGCCCACAGGTTGTTAAGGGAACAAAATTCTAGAAGTCTCTGACCATTATCGTACATTTTGCCAATACCATGATGACCTAGACATGATGCCAATGAATGATTTTCAGATCCAAAGCGTGCATTTAGATCGCCCAGCACGTAAAGGTGTTCTATTTTTGTGGATTGAATCAGAGGTAACTTGGAGCATCTCGCAAAATGTATTTTTATCGCATGTGGTTGTTGCAACTGTTGTTGCATAGGCGCTGATGATGTTGTTTGGTCCAGCTTTTGAATTAATTTTATTGTTATTATGTGTTCTCATGTACTATTAGGGGTGTTTATAGAATGCATGAACTTATTATACACAACAAAACCCACTCAGTGTAGGTCAAGGGATCATGGAAAAATATGGACTTGGAGAAACAAATGTGTATGGAGAGATATTCGCGAACTGTTGTGATTTTAATCAAATGAGCTTATGAGGAAAAATATTCCAACATGAAAGAATACATAAAGCTACATGGGTGTCATCGGATCATAGATCGGAGAGTCAAATTAACCACATATGTTTTAGTAAAAAGTGTAAGTCATCTTTAGATGATGGAAAAGTATATGGAGGAGCAGATGTTGCTTCAGATTATCATCTTCTGTTAGCGAAACTTAAATTGAAAAGATATACTATAACACATAAGGGTAGACATTATATCAATGTAGGGTTTCTTAAAATGCCAGGAATTAAAGAGCAAATTGCTGTCACAGTATCAAACAAATAGCAAGTTTGTTCACGGGATTAGACACAAAAATACAACACAAACATGTTATTTTATTTACGGCGATCAAGACAAATACTGTAACATATTAGACGCCATCTTGCTCTTTCAACAGTTCATTGACCTCAACTCGGTTAGAATACCGGAAATACTCGCCGAAACAAAACAAAAAACACATAAACTTCAGATCCATCACCTATTACAATATGGCGACGTCACTGGTGGCTTGTCTAGCTCTGGCTTGTCTCATGGTTCTTGTTGGTAAGTTGTAAGATTGTTTCTGTATGTTGAAGAATGTGGTAAAAGCTCAAGATGTGAATGTTGACATCGTTTTGTTTGATTCAGTCTTGATTGTTGATTCTTGCTGGTAAATTATAAAGGGCTTCTTTATCTAATGGGATGAATGAAGAACTCACGATATGGGCACGTTGAGAGGGTGTTATGTGACTCTTCTATATTCTATGTTATTTATGGAACCAGCTCAGTTACATTCAGAAACTACCCATACCCACTCCACCACCTGATGTGTGTTACAATGTACTAAGACAAACTGCAGAGATCTATACAAATAGTAACCAGCATTCATGAGTTATAAATAGCAAAAGAGGATGAGCGTCACATGTGGCATACCTAAATAAAGAGTCACTACATGTGGCGTCACTAAATAAAGTGTCACTAAATAAAGCGTCACTAAATGGAGCTTCATAAAAGCGTTCACAAATGTTTGCTGTTGTTTAATAAATTATATCTCAGCATTAGTGAAGTAAAGAAAATGCACATTTATTTATATTGATATCATCAAGAACAGCGTGTTACAAATGTTTAATTCTTGCCATGTAATTAGGATAGATTTCTGCTCCTTGCAGATATATAAATATATCATAGACCTCGCTTGGTTAGAACTACAAGTTACAAGTTCTACAGATTATCTTGTGGGAGCTTTCACCAGGCCGCTCAACCTAACTAATTTCATTTTTCTTTTAAGAGAATAAGTGATTTAAAGAGATCTATCTATTTTTCAAAGGCAAAGAATTATTGACGCTAAAGAAATTAAAAACTGTACTTAGACGGAACAAAGTCATTGACATATCGGCAATCATTTTACGGAGTATTACCTACTGATGAACAATTGTACGCCTTTGATTTGTGAAATAGGATAAATATACTACACTACTTTCAAATTAATTCCGTGTGAGCAATAATGTATTAAGAAACTGATAAGAATAAGAAAGATAATGACGGTTTTGATAAATCTGTGCAATCTATATAACATTTATCAAGAAAAAAAAATTAAAGTTGTGGCAAAAACAGGACAGGGCAATAAGAAAAAAAAAACTTTTATAGGAAACGTATTTGCTGAGAAATTCCAGAAATTGAAACGAATGTGATTGCGTTATAATTTATTGAAATATTTCAACAAATAATCAACCTGCTGTTTGATGTGCGACGGGGAAAATTTGACGACTGACTGTATGTCTATATGTTCGGAATTGGAGTCGTCAACGATGGCCTAACATCATCAAGTGCAACAACGATCATCATTTTCAAGAGGACGTGACTTACCGGTATATGGGGATAGGCGGCGGGAACAGTTGGAGGCTGTGCATGAAAAGTGTTCCTTGTTGCAGTTTCCTCATATTACAAGTCGCATGTCTGTGTTAGTCACCTCTAGTGACTCGGGCAGATGGTGCTCGTAAACCTGGAAAGGCCGACCATCTAAGGGCAGAATCCTCCTACAGAAAAGATCATTTGCTGCCTTGCAGGAAGATTGGGGACAGTCAAAGGCTAAGGAAAGCAAACCTGAACAAAATGCTGGCTGAAATCGGATGCACTGGGCCACTGACGCAGAACACAATGCAACGTTTTAACAGGTATTCAAGCGGAGTGGATCTAACAGGCTTAAACAGACAACTGTCTTCGTGCGAGAGTCCGAAGTCCTACTCTCATTGAGTCCTGATCGCAGAGAGATAGAGAGAGATGTTTTCTAGAAATAGTCAACGTGTATATTGTAACTTTGCAACAAATAATAAGCTGATGTTTATAATCTTATCACAAATAGTCAAGTAAAATATTATAATCGTATCACTAAGAGTCAAATAATATATTATAACCTTATCACAAATAGTCAAGTGATATATTATAATCTTGTCGCAATTAGTCAAGTAATATATTCTACTTATATCACTAATAGTCAAATAATATAGTATAATCTTATCACAAATAGTCAAGTAATATATCATAATCTTGTCACAAATAGTCAAGTAATAATATATATATTATAATCTTATTACAAATAGTCAAGTAATATATTCTAATCTTTTTACAAATAGTAAAGTAATATATTCTAATCTTATCACAAATAGTCAAGTAATATATTCTAATCTTATCACAAATAGTCAAGTAATATATTCTAATCTTATTACAAATAGTCAAGTAATATATTCTAATCTTATCACAAATAGTCAAGTAATATATACTAATCTTATCACAAATAGTCAAGTAATATATTCTAATCTTATCACAAATAGTCAAGTAATGTATTCTAATCTTATCACAAATAGTCAAGTAATATATTCTAATCTTATCACAAATAGTCAAGTAATATATTCTAATCTTATCACAAATAGTCAAGTAATGTATTCTAATCTTATCACAAATAGTCAAGTAATATATTATTATCTTATCACAAATAGTCAAGTAATATATTCTAATCTTATCACAAACAGTGATGATAATGAGATTTTTTTTTTTACTTTGCCTTTTGGATAAGCTGTTTAATTTGTTATTCTCTTGTTTTTTCTCTTCTCTTCTTTCCATTCTTTCTGCCTGTTGCTACAGTTTTCTCAATGTCTTCTGCTCGCATCACGTGTCCAGTAAATGTAGATTGTGTTTTCCATATGATTCTTATGTTATTTTGGTTTATCCAGTTCGATTTAAACATTCTTCGTTAGTGATAGTTGCTATCTATGGAAATCGTAGCATTCCTCAGATAAACCACATCTCAGCTGCCTCTAATGTTCTTTGTGTTGTCTTACTTTACGCCCATGACTCACTTCCATATAGTAAAACAGTTTGCTGCAACCTTTCATGACACATTTTCTAACATTAATTGACAATGATTTTTACATAGGATGTTTTTCACTTGATTTATTTCATTCTATGCTTGTCCTATTCTGCTTGTAAATTGTGCAATGCATCTGCCATCTGATGTTATCATTGATCTAAGGTATTTGAATCGATGCACTTGTTTCAGAATTATTTCTTTTGACCTTTATTCTACATTCTTGTGTGTTCGTTTTCTTTGATATTGTCATAGTTTTTGTCTTTTTGATGTTGAGGGCCAGGCCTTTCAGTTCACTTTCTGCCACAGTTTTATCTAACAGATTTTGTTGTTCTTGTTGGTTTCTGCTATCAATACCATGTCATCTGATCACCTGAGTTTCATTATGTTGCTCACCCTCCCCACTCATCTTTAATGCCAGGCTTGTCCACAATTGTTCTTAAAATATGTTCCTTGAACATAGAAATAGATATGATAACAATACATTCCCTTGTTACACTCCTTGACCTATTTGTTGATAGACTTCATGTTTGTTTTCACTAATGACAGCATCTTGTTTCCAACATACAAGTTTAATAATCATACGATCTTTACTGTCTAATTTTATTTTTTATATTTAAAATGATATTTTCAAGCATTTTGTTTACATGTTCATGACTGGCTTTATCGACAGCTTTGGTGTAGTTAATGAAGCCTAGTTGTGTTACTTTATGTGCCTCCAAGGCTATCACCGCCAGTGGGGTAAAAATGACATTTTGAGTTCCTTTTTCTTGAACTAATCACAATTGCTCATCCGATGCTTATCATGAATATAATTTCAAATTTTAAATTTATGAATATCAAAAAGACTAAAACTATGATCATAAACAAAGAAAATACTAAAACCCACATGTGGGTATCAAAATTGAAGGAATAGACCTGGAGACAGTTAAGAACTACATATATCTTGGACATACTATAACAAGTGATGGAAGATGTAAAACTGAAATAAACAAAAAAATAGGAATGGCAACAAGTAATTTTAATTTCATGAAGAACATACCAACATCAAAACAAATAACACCAGGGCTAAAACTAAGAACAGCAAAATGGTATGTCTTCTCAACATTCCTATATGGTGCTGAAACTTGGACATTGGACAAGAAAACAGAACAGATAATTAAAGACTTTGAAATTTGGATATATAGAAGAATAGGTAGAATTGGATGGCTGAAACTAAGAATGGCAAAATGTTACGTCTTTTCAATATTCATGTATGGTGCAGAAACATGGACATTAGACAAGAAAACAGAACAGAAAACTGAAGCCTTTGAAATGTGGGTTTATAGAAGAATAGGTAGAATTGGATGGAAGGAAAAGATAACAAACGATGAAGTTTTAAAACAACTGAAAATAAAAAAGAGAACTACTAAATACAATTAAGACAAGACAAATGAATTTTTGGGGGCATGTTAAAAAGACACAACAGCCTACTAAAAGTAATATTGGAAGGAAAAATACAAGGTAAGAGAGGCAGGGGCAGACCAAGACTAACATGGACGAGTAACATCAAAAGATGGACAAGTCAATCTATGTCAGCCTGTACCATCAAAGCAAGAAATAGAATAGAATGGCGATCCATGGTAGCCAACCTTCGTTGCGGGTAGGGCACACAATGATGATGACGATGGATGGAAGGAAAAGAAAACAAACGATGAAGTCTTTAAAAAACTAAAAATGAAAAGAGAACTAGCAAACACAATTCAAACAAGATAAATGCAATTTTTGGGCCATGTTAACAGCCTACTAAAAGTAATCCTGGAGGGGAAAATACAAGGTAAAAGAAGCAGAGGCAGATCAAGACTAACATGGACGAGTGACATAAAAAGATGGACAAATCAGCCTATGACAACATGCACCATCTAACCAAGAGAAAAAGCAGGTTGGCATCCATGGTAGCCAACATTCGCTGCAGAGATGGCACTTGATGATGATTTATATATTATCTGGTCATGGCACTTGTCCTTATTACGACAAATGATCAACTAATAAAATCCAATCTTGACACAAATGATCAACTATTATAATCTAATCTTGACACAAATGATCAACTATTATAATCTAATCTTGGCACAAATGATCAACTATTATAATCTAATCTTGACACAAATGATCAACTATTATAATCTAATATTGACACAAATGATCAACTATTATAATCTAATCTTGACACAAATGATCAACTATTATAATCTAATCTTGACACAAATGATCAACTATTATAATCTAATCTTGACACAAATGATCAACTATTATAATCTAATCTTGACACAAATGATCAACTATTATAATCTAATCTTGACACAAATGATCAACTATTATAATCTAATCTTGACACCAATGGCGAACTAATATAATCTAAACTTGACACAAATGGTCAACTAATATAATATAATCTTGACACAAATGGTCAACTAATACAATCTAATCTTGACATAAATGATCAACTAATATAATCTAATCTTGACACAAATGGGCAGCTATTATAATCTGATGTTGACACAAATGATCAACTATTATAATCTAATCTTGACACAAATGGTCAACTATTATAATATAATCTTGACACAATGGTCGACAGATATATTCTAATTTTACCACAAATAATGAACTAGTATATTCTAATCTTAACACAAATCACCATCCCCAAATCGTCTGTTTTTCTAACCTCTTTTTAGATTGCGACGACGATAAGATTTTTGGAAATTGTAAGGCCGCTAAAGGTTGCCACAGACCACTAGATAGATTCATCACAGGGAATTATGACATTCCCACATTTTCAGCTTTGGCTGATGTGGCTAAGCTTGACCAGTTGTGTCAGTGAGTTTGTGCAAAATAATATAGATTTTATATGTTTATACAGTTGAGTTGTAATTTATGTGTTTATTCTACTTAGTTGTAATGTATGTGCTTATTTGACTGAGTTGCAATGTACGTGTTTATTTTGCTGAGTTATAACGTAACCAGTTGTTGTATTGTATAGCACTATCTCCATATTCCGTGCCCAGGCATAGTAGGCAAAGTGAAACGAAGCTCCAGACTCTCAGTCTGTGGTTCTGTAAAGGAAGAGAATTATATTTTTTTCTGACGAGGTCTGCGTGTCGAAGAACCACGTCCACATAGAGTAGGCTTCGCTGTACATAACAAACATAATAACTCCATAACCACACCAAAAGGAGTGTCCGAACGCTCAATGATACTCCAGCTGCATACAAAGAGTGGATTAATAAATATCATTAGTGCCTATGCACCAACGTTGGCTGCATCAGACGAGGAGAAAGAGAATTTTTACCAACAACTTCAAATGATCATCGACTCACTTCCAAAAGATGAGCTATTATATATACTCGGTGATTTCAACGCACGCACAGGATCTGATCAACAATCTTTTCCAACATGCCTAGGCCATCACGGCATTGGAAAAATCAACGAAAATGGCCAGAGACTCCTAGAATTCTGTTCAGATAATCATCTATGTGTAACAAATACTTACTTTAATATAAAACATAAACATAAAGTAACATGTCGTCTTGCTAGAAGTGGTCAATGCCACCAACTAGACCTAGTTCTTACACGTAGGCAGTCTTTAAATAACATCAGAATAACACGAACATATCACAGTGCAGAATGCAACACAGACCACGCTCTAGTCATCAGTAAGATCAAAGCCAGAAGTAGTCGTATCTACAAATCAAGAGAGCCTCCAGCAGCCAAGATTAACATCACAGCGACTAAAATCTCATCAAATAAAGACATTTTAGATCTAAGTTTGAAGAACTGGTAGAAGAAGTAGAAGATTCATTAAGTGTGGATGACAACTGGTGCTCCCTGAAAACACACATATATAATTGTGCTCTATCCAGCTAAGGCCATAAAAGGTTCCCAAAGAACGACTGGGTCGAAGAAAATGTAGCAAGACTAGACCCACTAATAGCTAATAAGAAAAAGGCACTACTGAACTTCAAAAATAACCCCAATCAAATCACCAAGGATCAGCTTAAACATGTACAAACCACTCTACAACGCGTTACAAGAAGATGCGCAAATGAATACTGGAACAATCTATGCTTTGAAATACAGAATGCATCAGACAGGGGCGACTCAAAAACCATGCATGACAATATAAAAATGGCCCATGGACCAAAAATAACCAAATTGCCCCCCCTAAAATCCAAGTTTAGAGAACCTATTACTCACAAGGGACAACAAATGAAAAGATGGGTTGAACACTACTCCAACCTATACCATGATGACAGACCAGCAAGCACAGCTCTAGAACACAACTACAACCTACACCATGATGACAGCCCAGCAAGCACAGCTCTAGAACACTACTCCAACCTATACCATGATGACAGACCAGCAAGCACAGCTCTTGAACACTGCTCCAACCTATACCATGATGACAGCCCAGCAAGCACAGCTCTAGAACACTACTCCAACCTATACCATGATGACAGCCCAGCAAGCACAGCTCTAGAACATTACTCCAACCTATACCATGATGACAGCCCAGCAAGCACAGCTCTAGAACACTACTCCAACCTATACCATGATGACAGCCCAGCAAGCACAGTTCTAGCACAATCAATACCCAAACATCCTACAATGTCTGAGCTGGATGTTGAGCCTACTATGAACGAACTTGCTGACGCTATAAATGCCCTCTCAAGAGGAAAAGCTGCAGAAAATGACAACATTCCCACAGATGTACTAAAGGAAAACTTAAACGTACTACTTCCACATCTATACAAACTGTTAATTAAATGCTGGAGACAGGAGAAATACCCCATGAAATGCTAAGATCATAACGCTGTACAAAAGCAAAGGAGACAGGGGCGATTGCAATAATTACAGAGGCATTTCTCTCCTTAGCACAGCCGGCAAGGCTTTTGCTAGAGCCATATTAAAACGCCTACATAGACTTGCAGAACGTGTGCTTCCCGAGTCCCAATGCGGCTTCAGAGCCGGGAGATCAACCATGGACATGATTTTCACACTTAGACAACGGCAAGAAAAATGTCGAGAACAAAATATGCCGCTCTATATTGCCTATATATCCATATTGATGGCATAAATGATGTGTGTCCCGCAACATCATTTATGCCATCACATGCCAACGATGCCACATGACCTATATTGGTGAGTCTGGGAGAAGATTAGCGGAAAAAGATGTTGTGAACATCTACGTGATGTCCAACAGAATACTGGTACTCCGGTGTCTTCCCACTCCCCTGATCACAAGGGCAAAGACGACATCCGTGTCACTGGTATTGTCCTTTGTCACTATGGCGACCGCAGCCGCTTTACTTTGGAAAATCGCCTCATAGTCCAGTATGGTTCGCTGATCCCACGTGGTATGAATGTATCACACTCATACACATATTTTCCTTTTGGTTGTTCCTTCCCTTTTTTCATATCCTTCTCTCTTGCACATAGTTTGGTTTCTTTGGTCTATCTACTATGCCATGCTATTTATAGTTCTTCTCCTCTAGTCCCCAATGAGACACTTCGGTGTTCTCCTCTATACCTTTTTTCTGTGCTCCTTACCCCTCATTTGTTTTTATTGTACCCTACTCTCGGACATCTATCTCTTGCTGCCTTTTGAGCACCTGTTGGTCTGTTGTTCTATTCTTTCTCCTTTGTGTTTGCACACTGACCCCTGTGTGAACTCCTCTGGTTCTGTGTGCATTTGCGCACTTTTTTGCACGTTTCTGTACGTTCACGACAGCCGCACTGGGTTGCAATTTCCTTTCGTTTTAACCTCGTCCTACACACAGGATAGACTTTTTTGTTTTATTTTACACACTTCGATTGTTTTTGTTTTGGATGTTTCGTTATTAGTTGTGTGTGTTTTTTTTTTGTTTGTTCCTGCGGAAGGCCTATTTGGCCGAAACGTCGTTCAGTCTGTGTCGTCTACTTGTCACGTAAAACTTCTTACATACCATTTTTTTTCTATTTTTAAATTTTTCCTTAAACAGAGATGGGCTCTACATGGTGTTAGAAAGCATAGGCTGCCCACCTAATTTAAGCTGATTATGTCCTTTGATAAAGACATGAATGGTAAAATCTACTTTCATGGGAGTTCATCAGAGAGTTTTAAAGTCAACAACGGAGTGAAACAGAGATGTGGCCTCGTCCCCACCCTTTCTGGTATATTTTTTTGCTGCCCTCCTAAATTAAGCCTTCGAAAACAGCTCAGGAGATATTTACATTCGCACAAGATCAGATGGCTCACTGTTCAACTTCGCACGACTAAGAGCGAAAATGAAAACAAATGTTGCCCTACTAAAAGAACTTTTATTTGCTGACGATGCAGCTCAAGTCCCTAATACACCCATACACGCATAGCCACCCTACAATAGCTGATCAACAACCTGGACAAAGCATGCGATCTTTTTCCACTGTCAATTAATGTTCAGAAGACTAAGTCAAGACGACATCAAACCTCTACCAATTACTCTAAAAGATTGTCCACTAGAATTAGTTCTGAAATTCACATATCTTGGATCCACAGTTACGCAAACCATCTCTCTTGATGAAAAAATAAACTGTCGAATTGGTAAGGCAGCTACGACCTTCGGCAAACTCACAAAAAGGGCCTGGAACAACACGAAACTAACACTAAAGACTAAACTCCTAATATATCAAACGTGTGTGCTTAGCACACTATTATATGGATCCGAAACCTGGACAACATACTCAAACCAGGAAAAAAAGACTAAATGTCTTCCACATGCGATGTCTCCGCAAATTAATGCACATCAAATGGCAGGACAAAATAACTAACTTAACTGTCCTGCAACGTGCTAAGACCCCAACAATCTTGTCAATGCTCAGTAGTCGAAGACTAAGATGGCTGGGGCACGTCCAGCGAATGGAAGAAAATCGCATTCCTAGGCAAATACTATATGGTGAACTAACACACGGAAAAAGACAAATCGGCAGACCTAAACTACGATATAGAGATATCTGAAAATCATCTCTGAAAGACTTCTCCATATGTGAAAATGACTGGGAACATCTGGCAAGTAATCGCACATCATGGAGAGCATGTATAATGAACGGTATAACATCATTTGAGACTGTGCTAAGTCAAAACTTAGAAGAGAAAAGACTGATGAAAAAGGATGGAAAACCCTGTGGATCAGTGGGCCTGACTTGTTCATTCTGTGGCCGTGTGTGTTTGTCAAACATTGGTAGAATTAGCCACGAGAGAAGCTGTTCGACAAAAACAAACCCTCACAAAATACACAATAGCATTCACTAGACCGACTGATAAGACGAAAAGAGCCATATATATACAAAATATGTAGATACTATTATACAAGATATTTATTTAGAGACTACTATATAAAATACTTGAGACTTTCTTTGCAAGATATTTATTTAGAGACTACTATACAAGATTACAATATTTTTACTTAAAGACAACTATACAAGATACTTAGAGACTGCTATGCAATATCTTTACTTAGAGACTACTATACAAGATCTTTACTTAGAGACTACTATACAAGATCTTTACTTAGAGACTACTTAACAAGATCTTTACTTAGAGACTACTATACAAGATCTTTACTTAGAGACTACTATAAAAGGTACCGTTTAGCCCCCCTGTCAGGGTTATGTGAAGCCATTGAAGCAGGTGGTGAATGGTGTTGTGGGAGCAGCCGAGAAGTAGTGCCGATTATGGTCCCCATACCGCGATGGCAGGCAGAAGATCTCATGTATAGAGACAATGGCTGCGATCTCCGACTAGTACAGTCACTGCCAAGTATGACATGAATGGCAAACTACCTTCTTACATTGCCTAGACGAATCATGACAAATCACAACTTAATATCTACAGCTAACGACGTTAATAGGGACTCCACAGCGATCTCGTCCGGTAGAGAGCGTCATGTGCTACAGGTAGCACCCGATCGTCATCAAGTTACTGGGTGCAAGCTAACAAATAGAGATACTAGCAATATAATCTTGGAACATTAGATCAGCATTCTAGGTTGGTAATATAGAAAAGATTAGTCAAAAATGAAGAGAATGAAATTGAACATCTTGGGACTATGTGAAATGAGATGGACAGGAGCAGGATTATTACAACGCGACAGCGAAAATGTAATTTACTCTGAGGGAACCACACACGAAAGAGGTGTAGGCATCATGTTAGATAGAGAAAGAAGCGAAACAGTGAAAGGATTTTGGTCAGTATCAGACAGAATTCTGCTAGTAAAATTGAGAGGTAGACCAATGGATATCAACATAATTCAAGCTTATGAACCAACAAGTTATAGCGAAGAAGAAGACATTGACACTTTTTATGAGGAGCTAGAGGCGACCATGGAACAGTGTAAACCCCAAGAAATAACTATTATATTAGGGGATTTCAATGCAAAGGTAGGAACAGCTAAAGTGCAAAATGTGTCTGGGGGGCATGGCCTTGGAGAGACGAATAACAGAGGGTTAGATTGATAGATTGATACAGAACAGAGACAGATGGCGAGATTTAATAAAATATCTTTAAAAGAAAACTGCTAGAACAAAAATTCATATAGGAGAAGGTGTATCTTGGTCTACGCCCTATGGGCCGGTTACGGCTCGAAAGGTCAATAGATAGATAGATAGATTGATAGATTGGGCAAAGACACATGAAATATGATGATAGGTAACACGTGGTTGAAACAGCATCCTAGGCAACTATGGACATGGCAAAGCCAAGACAAAAAAGTACACAATCAAATTGATTTTATACTGGTACAGAGAAGATTCAGGAATGAGCTAACATCGGTTAAAACAAGGCCAGGAGCAGATTGTAATAGTGATCATGTACCAGTCGTTGGAAAGATAAGAATAAAACTGCGCACATAAATCCCGAAGAAATATAACATTAGAACTAGATATACTTAGAGTAGATATTCAAATGAGTGATAAGTACATTACGATAGTACAATATATATATATATATAATGATATTGAGAAAATGCAGGACATCGAGGAGCAGAGGGAAATGCTCAAACAATCGATTCAACAAACATCAAAAGAAGTTATACCAGTGAAACAAAAGAAACAACAAAAAGAAATGGATGACAGAAGAAGCAGTATAACTAATGGATTAAAGAAGAAAAACATAAGAAAGAAGAACGGACATACACAATATTGCACAAAGAAATCCAGAACAAATGCAGAGAAGCAAAGGGAACAGAAACGTGAAGAAATGGAAAAACAACAAAGAAAGACTCACATTGTATGCATAATCAGTGAAATGAACAAAGAATTGAAGAAAAGAAGTCAAAGTTTCAGGATGTGTGAAATCAAAGGAAGGAAATATAATAATGGGAGGGAGAAGACAATGGAAAGATGGACAGAATATATCAGTCACCTCTATGATGATGAAAGACCAGAGTTAAACAGTTCAAACAAAGACACAGGACCACCAATTATGCAGAGTTAAGTGAAGGACACAATTCAACACATGAAAAGAGGCAAAGCTCCAAGTCTCGACAATATAACAATCGAAGAGATACATGCAAATATATAATAATAGTAGACATAAAAGAAAGGAATTGAAGTCAACGGCCACAACATAAATAATTTACGATATGCGAATCCTACATTCTTAATAGCAGAAACAGAGAATGAACTACAAGAAATGATAGACATAACAGTAAAAGAAAGCAACAAGAAAGGTCTAAGTCTGAAAAGTAAGAAAACAAAAGTAATGGTCATATCGAAGAAATAACCATCACCAGCATACAGTATAAAAATAAACAGGACACATTTGCAACTATAGTCCGTTCAGAAATTCATAATCACACCTGAATTAGTTTTGCGTGATAACCGCTTGTTATTTTGGTTTCAAATTGTGCATGCAATCTTAGAAAATTAATGGCGCAAAGATTTTGGTATTTTTTATTCCACAAACACAACAGATTTTGCACATCAGCGAATTCCTTTGATCTTTTATGACGATATCACACAAGTTGATTCAAATTTTAGAGTTTAAGGTAATCGTTTTAAATTTTACAGTTTACTGCAATTCTTGTCAGAGGTGTATCTACATAGTGCTTACTTGTGGGTTTTGTTCGTTATGTGTATTTGCAAACATGAATTCAATTGGTTACAATTAGTCTTGTCCTTCGATCACCATTAGACCCCAGGACGTCCTAACTGCAGATGGAATTGAATTCATCTTAATTTTAATCATTCCGAATCTGGCGATTCCAAGAGGTTGATAATCATTACTGGCTGGACAAATAGTAATCCATCTCGTTTCCAGTACTCATCTTCCACCCGCAGCACATGTTCAACACACTTCTTCCAGAACGGAATGTCAATTTTTGAGAGAGACTCGCGTGTCAGAACTTCAACATCACACAACGTCCTTTTCTGTTCTGCAACTTGTCCTTTGACGTGAGCCCAGACAAGTTCGATTGGATTAAGGTGCGCATGATATGCAGGGAGTCGAAGAGAGGTGTGGCCGTATTTCTCAATGATTTTGTCAACATGGTACACCTTTTTCTTATTCGTATTCTTCAAAAGTTGTAACAATTCGGGTTTTAAATATGTGTCGTCAAATTTGACATTTTCATTCGCAAGCCATGTCCTAATTTGCTCTTTTGTATTTGATGCAGTAGGCACTTTGTCTTCCTCTGATACGACATTGTGGTATGATGAATTATCCATGACAATGCATGAAGGTCTCTCCAGGATTGGTAAAAGATCGTTCTCCAACCAGTGCCTGAAAATGTTTCCATTCATTTCAGTTTGGTAGTCCCTACCGTCGATACTTTTTGATTGGAAAATAAGTCCCGCATCATGGACAAATCCGTTTTCAGTGCTTCCAGCATGCGTTAATATAATGCGCTGGCCTTTGCTGCTCGGAATTGTTCTTTTGAGTTTGCCATTTACTGACTGCCATTCTTTAGCATAGGTGTGGTGTGCGTTGACCCATCTTCTTCTTCTTCCTCTTTTCTCTTTTCACTGATACCTAAAAGGTGTCGTGGTTTATATCATTTGTCGTTCTTGTGCTGCTCGAATTGTCTGAATTAGTGATTTTCCTTTGTTGTTACATGTCTCTGTCACTGCATCCTTCCATCTTCTTCTGGGCCTTTCTCTTGGTATTTTTCCATTCATTCTCGAGAAGAACGCCCTTGGTGGTGATTGGTAAGGGTTCATTCTGACCAGGTGGCCAAACCATTTAAGTTGTTGTTCTATATATTCTTGGCAGGGTTTTGTTTCTACTATTTTTCTTATGGTTTCATTTGGTATTCTATCTCTTCTTGTGTTGTTTGTTACTTTTCTCAAGCAACGCATCTCACATGTATTGATCTTTCTTAAATGTGATTTAGAAAGGGTCCATATTTTACTTTCATAGCAGAAAGTTGGAATGAAGATGCTATTTATTATTTGTTGTTTAGCTGGTATAGAAATGTTTGGATGTCTTAGCAATGGTGAAAGCTGGTATGTGACAGCATTTGCTTTTTGTATTCTCATGTCAATTTCTCTGTCTAGTTTTCCATGATTCGTTCAAATATACTTTATCATACTGTTCACTCCGCCGCTCACGGATCTGTCTCAGGTATTTGCTTCGAGCAACGACCACGTGTGGTTTTTCACAAATAATATTTCTGCCCCCAGCAGTTTTTTTTCTGAAAGTGAAGCCGGCTCCTCGCACACTCTTCCATAGAGTACTTTTAGAAATGTCAGTATTGCAGTCTGCATGCAATTTTAATTTCAAATTCCTGGGAGTAACAAGTACATTATAAGCAAACATTTTCATTATATCACGTTTTATGACATCCATGTCAAAGCTGTCGACTTTCCTTTTCCTTCCTTGATTGACATGAGTGCAATCTGAGTCTTGTTTAATCCTACGAGAAAATGAAGATTTATTAAGACCAAGCGCGTGTTGCGTTCGTCTCTCTGGGTCATGAATATCACAATATAAATGCCCCATCTTGGATTCCCTAAGGAAGTGCTGATATAGTAAAACAGCAACCTTTTGCATAGTTATAAATTTTCATTTCAAACACTAATTTAGATATACATGTTGTTTTTTAAAGTCAACAAATAGTCAAATGAGTCTTCACAAAATTAATAAAGATACGCCTTCCCTTCGGTAATTAATGACAAGGCCGTGGTGCTTCATGTTGTTCAATAACAATTACGTTTTGTGCGCGGGATTTTCCTGAAGTTAGTGTTTCTGCAATAGCCAAACTATTTTACGTGGACGACCGCACCAAATTAATGTATATATCCTAAAATGGTGTCAAATTCGAACAAGGTGAATTTAATATAGCCTAAAGAAGAAATCTTTTAAACGAGATCCAATTTCTCAAAGCAAAAAATATTTCTATAAAGTCATCAATATTCTAAGATTGCATGCAAATTTTTAAAGTAAAATAACAAACGGTTATCACTCAAAACTAATTCAGGTGTGATTATTAATTTCTGAATGGACTAAAGTGCAACGGGAGTTCATCGGCGCTATATAAAACCAATTATGACCTATGGAAGTGAATCATGGACAGTAGACGAACAAAAGAAATGACGATTAGAAGCCACAGAGATGGGATTTCTCCGAAAAATGTTGAAAGTTCCCTGGAAAGCTAAAAAGACCAATGAGGACATACTCAAAAAAGCCAACACAAAATGGGAGCCTGCCTCTTTTACATTGTATTTCCACTTCAAATATTACTTATAGTAGGCTGTTGTGTCTTTTAACGTGCCCCAAAAATTTCATTTGTCTTGTCTTAATTGTATTTAGTAGTTCTCTTGTTATTTTTATTTGTTTTAAAAATTAATCGTTTGTTTTCTTTTCTTTACATCCAATTCAGCGTATTCTTCTATAAATCTACATTTAAAAGGCTTCACTTTTCAATTCTGTTTTCTTGTCTGATGTCCATGTTTCTGCACCATACATAAATAATGAGAAAAATGTAACATTTTGCTATTCTTAGTTTTATCCCTGCTGTTATCTGGTTTGTTTTAGTATATATTTCATAGCATTAAAATTACTTATTGCCATACTTAGATACTAGTTTACAAGATACTTAGAGAGTGCTATACAAGATATTTACTTAGAGACTACTACACATGACACTTAGAGACTGCTATGCAAGATATTTACTTAGAGACTACTATACAAGATATTTACTTAGAGACTACTATAGAAGATATTTACTTAGAGACTACTATACAAGATATTTACTTAGAGACTACTATAGAAGATATTTACTTAGAGACTACTATACAAGATATTTACTTAGAGACTACTATACAAGATATTTACTTAGAGACTACTATAGAAGATATTTACTTAGAGACTACTATAGAAGATATTTACTTAGAGACTACTATAGAAGATATTTACTTAGAGACTACTATACAAGATATTTACTTAGAGACTACTATACAAGATATTTACTTAGAGACTACTATAGAAGATATTTACTTAGAGACCACTATACAAGATATTTACTTAGAGACTACTATAGAAGATATTTACTTAGAGACTACTATAGAAGATATTTACTTAGAGACTACTATAGAAGATATTTACTTAGAGACCACTATAGAAGATATTTACTTAGAGACTACTATACAAGATATTTACTTAGATACTACTATACAAGATATTTACTTAGAGACCACTATACAAGATATTTACTTAGAGACTACTATACAAGATATTTACTTAGATACTACTATACAAGATATTTACTTAGATACCACTATACAAGATATTTACTTAGAGACCACTATACAAGATATTTACTTAGAGACCACTATACAAGATATTTACTTAGAGACTACTATAGAAGATATTTACTTAGAGACTACTATAGAAGATATTTACTTAGAGACCACTATAGAAGATATTTACTTAGAGACTTCTATAGAAGATATTTACTTAGAGACTACTATAGAAGATATTTACTTAGAGACTACTATAGAAGATATTTACTTAGAGACTACTATACAAGATATTTACTTAGATACTACTATACAAGATATTTACTTAGATACTACTATACAAGATATTTACTTAGAGACTACTATACAAGATATTTACTTAGAGACTACTATACAAGATATTTACTTAGAGACCACTATACAAGATATTTACTTAGATACTACTATACAAGATATTTACTTAGAGACTACTATAGAAGATATTTACTTAGAGACTACTATACAAGATATTTACTTAGATACTACTATACAAGATATTTACTTAGAGACTACTATACAAGATATTTACTTAGATACTACTATACAAGATATTTACTTAGAGACTACTCTACAAGGTGTTAGAAGGCATAGGCTGCCCCCCTAAATTACTTAGGCTGATAATTTCCTTCCATGAAGACATGAATGGCAAAGTCCATTTTGATGGGAGTCCATCAGAGAATTTCAAAGTCAACAAAGGAGTGAAACAGGGATGTGTCCTCGCCCCCACCCTTTTTGGTATATTTTTTGCTGCCCTCCTAAATTACACCTTCGAAAACAGCTCAGGAGATATTTACATTCGCACTAGACCAGATGGCTCACTGTTCAACCTAGCACGACTAAGAGCAAAAACCAAAACAAATGTTGCCCTACTTAAAGAATTTTTATTTGCTGACGATGCAGCCCTAGTCGCTCATAGTGAGGCCACCCTACAGTCGCTGATCAACAACCTGGATAAAGTATGCGACCTTTTTTCACTGTCAATTAATGTTCAGAAGACAGTAATACTAAATCAAGGTGACTTCAAACCTATATCTATTACTCTAAAAGACTGCCCATTAGAATCAGTACAGAAATTTACATATCTTGGATCCACAGTTACGCAAACCATCTCTCTTGATGAAGAAATAAACTGTCGAATTGGTAAGGCAGCTACGACCTTCGGCAAACTCACAAAAAGGGCATGGAACAACACGAAACTAACTCAAAAGACTAAACTCTTAATATATCAAACATGTGTGCTTAGCACACTATTATATGGATCCGAAACCTGGACAACATACTCAAACCAGGAAAAAAGACTAAATGTCTTCCACATGCGATGTCTCCGCAAAATAATGCACATCAAATGGCAGGACAAAATAACCAACTTAACTGTCCTGCAACGTGCTAAGACCCTAACAATCATGTCGATGCTCAGAAGTCGAAGGCTAAGATGGCTGGGGCATGTCCAACGGATGGAAGAAAAACGCATTCCTAGGCAAATACTATATGGCGAGCTAAAACACGGAAAACGACAAATCGGCAGACCTAAACTACGATATAGAGATATCTGCAAATCATCTTTGAAAGACTTCTCCATCTGTGAAAACGACTGGCAACATCTGGCAAGTGATCGCACATCATGGAGAGCACGTATAAGGAACGGTATAACAACATTTGAGACTGTTCTAAGACAGGACTTAGAAGAGAAGAAACTCATGAAAAAGGATGGTAAACCGTGTGGACCAGCGAGCCTGACCTGTTCATTATGTGACCGCGTGTGTTTGTCAAACATTGGTAGAATTAGCCACGAGAGAAGCTGTTCGGCAAAAACAATACCTCAAAAAAATACGCAATAGCCTCCACTAGACCGTCTGACAAGACGAAAAGGGTCATATATATATACTATACAAGATATTTACTTAGATACTACTATACAAGACATTTAGAGACTACTATACAAGATATTTACTTAGAGACTACTACACAAGACATTTAGAGACTACTGTACAAGACATTTAGAGTCTGCTATGCAAGATATTTACTTAGAGACTACTATACAAGATATGTACTTATAGAATACTAAACAAGATACTTAGAGATGACTAAAGTATATTTCTTTAAAGACAACTACACAAGATACTTAGAGACTTCTATCAGTGGGTTTTAAAGTACAATCGTTTTGATACTAAAGACATTTAGATGAGATGTCCAGAGCGTGTCACTAACAGTAAAAGGAAGGGCAACATCGAAACAAGCGACATGTAAAAAGGAATCGGGAAATTTGAGGATGAAGGGAAAATGCCAAATTGATGTATGTTAGTGGAGGAAATACATTGAAGGAAACTAATGAGAGGCATAACAATATGATCATGCAGTCATGGCACATAATGCTGATTTAATGATTCAATCAAATGATTACCTTTTCGCTTCTGATGGGCAGTTTTTGTTCGCTTGTTTTGTTTTTTCTTAAACAGGCTGGAAGATGCCTTACTAAAATGTCATGCAGTTCACTTGCCTCAATGTACAAAATCTTATTTCCACCTACTTATGAAAGGTGCAGAGGTCGCTGTCACGTACATCTGTTCGGAAGAGGGTCGCGCAGGTATAGTAGTTTTGTTTATCATTAACACTATGCTATCAATAACATTATATACAGGAATATAGCTTCTCTCGAAGTAAGCCCTGATGAATTAGCAGTTGATACGGGCACTGAATAGAGAGATCATGTTGATATGGTAATTGTATGAATAAGAGGACTGCCAACATTTTCGGTGCTTTTTAACAGAAATTACATTCAAGGTCACGGTCAACAGTGTAGGTATCATGGATCAACTATTTAGAAGTTGTAAAATATGACAAAGGAGTGAGCTTGGCACTCATTGTGAAAGTCTGGTATCTCAAATGTTCGTTCGTTTTATAATAAAACTAAACAACAGTCATAGACCTAAGAATTAAAAACTGTCTTGGTTCGAAAATATATATAAGCCTGTACATCCTTAGTATGTGTTTCCTAACATAACTCAGCTATTTATCCCAAGATTGATTTAATAATTGCTTATATATATATATATATATATATATATGTATATATATATATATGTATATATATATATTCCAATTTTGAATCAATAAATACCTGCTTCATAGACTACACCAAAGCTTTTGATAGAGTACACCTTAAACAAACTTATACACGACCTGAAAAGATATACATCTAGATAACATATACATATGACTAATATGTAATTTATACTTGAAGCAAACAGCAATAATAAAATATAACAAAGTAAACTATACACCCATTGATATAAATAAGGGACTAAGACAGGGATGTATCATATCACCAAGATTGTTCAATCTATAGATGGAGTTAATCATTGAAAACATCACAGAGATGCCAGTCCTAATCATTAATGGAAAGATAATCACTAACACATGATATGCTGGTGATACTGTACTACTAGATGAAAATAATAAAAATCTGCTACAATTAATTAATTAATTTTGTTAAAATGAAATAAACATGACAAGCAAAAAATATGGATTAGATGTGAATATCGAAAAGACTAAAACTATAATCATAAACAAAGATAATACTCAAAGCCTACAAATGGATATCAAGGTTGAAATAATAGACCAGGAGACAGTTCAGAGCTACAACTACATTAGTCATACTATAACCAGTGATGGAAAATGTAAAATTGAAATAAATAAAAGAATAGGAATGGCAAAATGTAATTTTATTATCATGAAAAATCTACTAACATCAAAACAAATAACACCAGGGCTAAAATTAAGAATAGCAAAACTTTATATCTTCTCAACTTTCCTGTATCGTGCAGAAACATGGACATTAGATAAGAAAACAGAACAGAAAATATACGCCTTGAAATGTTAATTTATAAAAGAACAGGTAGAAATGGATGGAAATAAAACTAAACAAACAATGCAGTTTTAAAAGAGAACTGCTAAACACAAACCGAACAAGACACATGAGGTTTTATGGCATTTTAAAAGACAACAGCCTACTATAAGTAATCTTGGAATGGAAAATAATCATCTTTGAGTGCCCTCTCCGCAACGAAGGTTGGCAACCATCGATCGCCATTCTACTCTGTTTCTTGCTTTGATGGTGCAGGCTGTCATAGATTGACTTGTCCATCTTTTGATGTTACTCGTCCATGTTAGTCTTGGTCTGCCTGTAGCCTCTTTTATCTTGTATTTTTCCTTCAAATATTACTTTTAGTAGGCTGTTGTGTCTTTTAAAGTGCCCCAAAAATTTCATTTGTCTTGTCTTAATTGTATTTAGTATCTCTTTTTATTTTCAGTTGTTTTAAAACTTCATCGTTTGTTATCTTTTCTTTCCATCCAATTCTACCTATCCTTCTATAAATCCACATTTCAAAGGCTTCAATTTTCTGTTGTTTTCTTGTCTAATGTCCATGTTTCTGCACCATACATGAATATTGAGAAGATGTAACATTTTGTCATTCTTAGTTTCAGCCCTGCTGATATTTGTTTTGTTGTTAGTATATTTTTCATGGCATTAAAATTACTTTTTTCCATACCTATTCTTTTGTTTATTTCAATGTTACATTTTCCATCATTGGTTATAGTATGTCCCAGGTAGTTGTAGCTCTGGACTGTCTCCAGATGTATTCCCTCAACTGTGATATTTAATTGTAGGTCTTGAGAATTTTCTTTATTTATGATCATAGTTTTAGTCTTTTTAATATTCATTTCTAGTCCATATTTTTTGCTTGTTATGTTTATCACATTAAGTAATTGTTGTAGGTCTTTAGGATTTTCTGCTAGTAGAACAGTATCATCAGCATATCTTAGGTTATTGATTATCTTTCCATTAATGTTTAGGCCTGGCTTCTCTATGATGTTTTTAAAGATTTGCTCAGTGTATAGATTGAACAAGCTTGGTGATAGGATGCATCCTTGTCTTACTCCTCTTTTTATGTCCATGGAATTGAAAATACAAGGTAAAATATGCACAACGCAGACCAAGACTAACATGGACGAGTAACATCAAATGATGGACAAAGCAGCGTATGACAAATCGGCTCCATCAAAGCAAGAGACAGATTGGAATGGCGCTACATGGTAGCCAACCTTTGATGCGGAGACGGCACTCAAATAAAGAAACAATGTTGTTGGGGTAACATGGCTAAGGCAGGTCCATCTCCTCGAGAGTGTCAGGGCGTCAACGGAGTGAAACATTGTTCTGCGGAGATTACATCTGATGATCAGATTCCTTCCTGCTACGTAGCTCTTTATAAGCAGTTTTCTGTTATCACAGAGGAGAAAGATTCAGTATTACAGATTATGCAGACAGATGAGACAGATTAGCACTATCGGTTGGTGTAAACAAAGTCTTTATAAGTAAACCTGTGATTAAGAAAAATGATATCTATGGAGTAAGGGGCTGATGTACTCTGACAAGTAAAACTAATACGTATTTGCGTGTGAAGATATGACATAAATGTAGTAAAACTCTGATGTAGTGAAATAAGAATATTGTAATAATGCATCGATGAAAGTAGATGATATAAATGTAGTAAAACTTTGATGTAGAGAAATTAGAATATTGCAATAATGCATTGATATAAGTAGAAGATATAAATGTAGTAAAACTTTGGTGTAGAGAAATTAGAATATTGCAATAATGCATTGATATAAGTAGAAGATATAAATGTAGTAAACTTTGGTGTAGAGAAATGAGAATATTGTAATAATACATCGATATAAGTAGATGCTATAAATGTAGTAAAACGTTGATGTAGAGAAATTACAACATAGTAATAATACATCGATATAAGTAGATATTATATATGTATCACTACATGGATGTAAACAACGCGTATTATCCTGAGATCTATCGGCTCCTGAATCTTTCCATCGCCCCGCAACTGATTCTGTGGGTGCAATTGTAGAGCGGAGAATATAAGAAAGGGCACTGCATTCTTCTACTTCTTCTTCTTTCCTTCCTCATCTGCCTTTCAGCGTCGAGGGGAGATATAATTTGCGGTCTTTTGCTCTTCTGTTCGCCTCTGCTGCTGTTATGTTTCCTAGTGCTTCTAATATTCCATCGATCCATCTTTTTCGTGGTCGACCCTTGGGTCTGTTGTTCTCACAACGTTTGTTGAAGGCTCGTTGTGTTGTGTTTTGTTCTTTCTGCCTTGTCACGTGGCCGAACCATTTTATCTGTTGTTTCCTTATATATTCTATGGCTGGGGCTATTCCTAGCTTTTTTCTCAGTTCTTCGTTTCTGATCTTATCTCTCAGACTGTTTCCTGTCATTCGTCTAACACATTTCATCTCTGTAGAGGTTATTTTCTTATTGTTCTTGCATCTAGAGTCCAGGTCTGGCATTGGTAGCACAACGTTGGAATGAAGATTATATTGTATAGTGCTCGTTTTGCCTCCAGAGTTATTTCCTTGTTGGATAATAGTGGTGATAACTGTCCGATGATTTGACAAGCTTTGTTGCATCTTGATTCTATCTCTGCTGTTTGGGAATTGTCGTTTGTCACTAGACTTCCTAGGTATTTGAATTCCTCTACTTGTTTTAGTTGTCTTCCTTCTATAGTTATGTTGATGTTCTGTTTATTTTTTGCGACATTCATGACTTCTGTTTTGTTGATGTTGATTTTCATGTTGTATTTTGTTCCTAAGATGTTGAGTTTGTTTAAGTGTTCTTGTAGGTCTTCTATTGTTTCATGTATTAGTGCCTGGTCGTCTGCAAATAGAAGCTCGTTGATCTCCTCTGTCTCTGATGGGTTGGCTAGCTTGCATATATGGTCCATGTATGTAATAAACAGTAGGGGGGATAGTACGCACTCCTGTCTTACACCTGATCTAACTTCGAAGTGGTCTGTGTAGCCTGTTGCTGTTCTGACCCTGCAGCTGCTGTTGGTGTAGAGACTTTTAATAATGTTGGTTAGATGTTGGCTTACTCCGTATGTTGTTAGTATCTCCCACAGTTGTTCTCTGTTTACTCTGTCGAATGCTTTTTCCTGGTCAATGAAGGCTATGTATAAGTTTTGGTTGTGTTCTATCGTTTTTCTGCAAGCTGTTTTAGTGTGAATAGTGCGTGCACTGCATTTAAGAATAATATAAGAAAGGGGACTGCATTTAAGAAGAATATAAGAAAGGGGACTGCATTTAAGGAGAATATAAGAAAGGGGACTGTATTTAAGGAGAATATAAGAAAGGGGACTGTATTTAAGGAGGAAAAGAAGAGAACAGAAAAAATATATTAACAACTCTGCGTCGATAACAGGTAGAAAATGTGTCGGACAAAAAAAAAAAAAAAAAAAAAATAAATGAGATGGTGAAGTTTTTGTTTATGTTTTATGAATGTCGGTAAATCACTGCGCTCCTACAGTAATCGAATGTTTATTACCTTCTTGCTTGTGTAAAAATTAGATTGGTCTAATTAGATTGGTGGCCATATCTGCCTCTTTGTCTGTCAAGTGGGGTAACCAAGTGTTTTATATTCTTGAATCTGTTTGTGTCTGGTAAGTGGGGTAACCAAGTGTTTTATATTCTTGAATCTGTTTGTGTCTGGTAAGTGGGGTAACCATGTGTTTTATATTCTTGAATCTGTTTGTGTCTGGTAAGTGGGGTAACCAAGTGTTTTATATTCTTGAATCTGTTTGTGTCTGGTAAGTGGGGTAACCAAGTGTTTTATATTCTTGAATCTGTTTGTGTCTGGTAAGTGGGGTAACCAAGTGTTTTATATTCTTGAATCTGTTTGTGTCTGGTAAGTGGGGTAACCAAGTGTTTTATATTCTTGAATCTGTTTGTGTCTGGTAAGTGGGGTAACCAAGTGTTTTATATTCTTGAATCTGTTTGTGTCTGGTAAGTGGGGTAACCAAGTGTTTTATATTCTTGAATCTGTTTGTGTCTGGTAAGTGGGGTAACCAAGTGTTTTATACTCTTGAATCTGTTTGTGTCTGGTAAGTGGGGTAACCAAATGTTTTATATTCTTGAATCTGTTTGTGTCTGGTAAACTTAATAAAGATATGTTAGGACAATGTTTACTCCCTTTGAGATTGTCTGTCAAGTGGGGTAACCAAGTGTTTTATATTCTTGAATCTGTTTGTGTCTGGTAGATAAAGATAGGTTAGGACAATGTTTATTCCCTTTGAGATTGTCTGTCAAGTGTGGTAACCAAGTGTTTTATATTCTTGAATCTGTTTGTGTCTGGTAAGCTAAATAAAGATAGGTTAGGACAATGTTTACTCCCTTTGAGATTGTCTGTCAAGTGGGGTAACCAAGTGTTTTATATTCTTGAATCTGTTTGTGTCTGGTAAGTGGGGTAACCAAGTGTTTTATATTCTTGAATCTGTTTGTGTCTGGTAAGCTTAATAAAGATAGGTTAGGACAATGTTTACTCCCTTTGAGATTGTCGGTCACAAATTTGTTAAGTAAAAACAGGAGCCAACTGAAATAGCTAATCTGGTAAAACTAGAGGTGAACATAACAAACAATGATAGCAGCGCACCAGGTGCAACTTTCTCATTAGGATTTTTGTTGTTTGTATTTTAAAAAGAAATACATGTTTTACGTTTGTTATATCTTATATCTTTCTTCGACTATCTGAATATTGCTGTTGATGTTTTTATTGACTAATGTTATAATTCCAAGTTTTATGTTGTCCTTTAATGCAACATATTTCATTACAATCTTGTGTAAAGTGTAGTTTAAAATAATAGACATAAAGGAACAACAAATGAGTCACTAGATGTTTCTCTTTGTTTGCCTCAAATCAGATTCCCACATTCAATGAGCAATTTGTTTTCCTTAAACAGCGAGATGAGTCAGACATGTTGGGAAGCGGTGGTAGAGAGATGAGATATATTTAGAAACATGTTGGGAAGTGGTGGTAGAGAGATGAGATATATTACGAAACATGTTGGGAAGTGGTGTTAGAGAGATGAGATATATTAAGAAACACGTTGGGAAGTGGTGTTAGAGATGTGAGATATATTAAGAAACATGTTGGGAAGTGATGGTAGAGAGATGAGATATATTTAGAAACATGTTGGGAAGTAGTGTTAGAGAGATGAGATATATTAAGAAACACGTTGGGAAGTGATGTAAGAGAGATGAGATATATTAAGAAACACGTTGGGAAGTGGTGTTAGAGATGTGTGATATATTAAGAAACACGTTGGGAAGTGGTGTTAGAGAGATGAGATATATTAAGAAACATGTTGGTATAACATAGCATTACATATTTTAACTCGCTGACATTGACAGATGATACCATTCTAAACGTTCATTGTTGAAGGCAGATTCGATAAATTTAGTAACTCGTTGATATGGGTAATGAGGTAATATATAGTAAAGTTATGGTGTAAACATCATCATGTGCCCTACCGGTTGGCGTAGCTGGTCATGTCCTTCCACAATCTTCTATCTACAGTACATTGTATCAGTTCTGTTGTTGACTGTTTTCCATGCAATGACACCAAGCTATCCAGGATTTTCTCTCTTTGCCGTCCATGATCTCCCTTCTCTTCTATTTTGCCAGTTGTAACCACGTATTCCAACTTTCCTCTACTTATGATGTGACTGAAAAATGTTGATTGTATCTTTATTATATAATAGTTTACAATTCAGTAGACTAATAATACAAGCTGCCAGTGAAACAATACCTAGAGGGGCACGGACTGGAGTAATGAAATAGAGCAACTGCACAATGACATCGAAATATCTCGAAAACAATTTCAATGGGCTAAACTACAAGCCAGACGGAGAAGTTGGAAAGAGAAAACAGAGTCCTTGAATCCTCAAAAAGATACAAAAAGTGTGGAGGGTTGTTAAACAGCTGAATTATGAAGGTACAGAAAGGAACACCAAAATTACACTGAAGAAGGATGGAAACATCCTAATAGGTCAACAGGCAGCAAATCACCTTGCAGATTCCTTTGAAAATGACAATAATATTGAAATTAGCCTAGATAAACGACAAGGACCCGTTTAAAACAACAAAATGCAAGACAAGAAGATGCAACAGAGTAAGCTAATGAAAGATTCTATCTATTGACCTTTCGAGCCGTAGCCGGCCCATAGGGCGTAGACCAAGATACACCTTCTCCTATTTGAATTTTTTTCTAGCAGTTTTCAATTCTTTTAAAGATATTTTATCAAATCTCGCCATTTGTCTCTGTTCTGTGCAAGCAGCTCTATTTCATTGAGGGAGCCGAATCCTGTTGCTCTTGCCTCTCTCATCAATGTTCTTCTCAGTGTCTCCCTGGGTCTTCCTCTTTTTCTCTTACCTGTTGTTTCCCACATGAGGGCTTGCTTTGCTATTCGGTTATTATCTCGTCTCATCACATGTCCAACATATGACCATCGTCTTTTCTTTATTACTGAAGATATTAGTGGTTGATTGGCGATTTCTCTAATTTCCTCGTTTGTTTTGAATTCGTTTCACGCTATACCTGTAATTTCCTTAGACATTTATTATCGAATGCGTTCAACACATTCTGTATCAGGTCTATGTTTCATTAACAACATCGTTTTTACGATATTGGCTTGTTAAACCTCTGATCAACGGTTCTATGCCAAGCCGGAGAAAAATAGTTCCTCCATTTTGGAAACAACCAAAAGCAATAATGAAAGATTGGGGCAGGTAAATTAACCCGGTACCCATTTGTTAATAGAGTATAGCAGTAACATATGACAGCGACCATCAGTAGTTAGGAGAGGATAGCAAGTTTAGAAAATGGAAATTTTCCTGGTGGACAGAATAACGAGTTAATGGAATAGAAAGTTCAAAGTGGGTAGTGGACATCCAGAAAGTGGGAAGGAATGAAAGATAGAATTATACTGGGCTTAACAGGTTAAGAGAAAGGAAAGTTCATAGGGAGTAGTGGACAGGGCTAAGGTAGGAAGGTTTAGAATGAGTACTGGACATGATATGTTGTGGGAATGGAAATTTCCACGCAGGTTGTTTTGGAAATGGGGATAAATAAGAACATGTATTGACCTCATGGCTTTGGCCGTCTGATAAATAGTTTTCACAAACAACTATCAGGACAGGTCAAAGTCATGAAATAATCATTACTTTGAAACTTAGAGAGGTCAAAACTGATGATATAGTATGATGGTGACAAACAGTTTGTTTTGACAATTTTGAGACAGCAGTCACGGAACGGTCAAGTCTTGGACATAAGTTGAACTTTGAGTCACAATGCTAAGATGAAATATGGCGGTGGAATCATCGTTGTGAGAATTGATTGGCTAAAAGAGTTGCAAATTGTCACTTTGCGACAATTTCATTGGCTGAAGAAATTCCACTCGCCAAATGATTTTGTAGTATTTAAACCTCGACACAATAGGTTGAGGGCAATTGGAACTAGAAGAAGGACTAGAAGAAGGTCAAGATTAGAAGTTCAAGAACTAGAAGAAATGTAGTCAGAGAAAGTTAGAACTAGGACAGAAGTTTAGTCAAGAAAATTTAGTCAGGAAGAGTAGCAAGTAATCTTCAAGTAAAGTTAGAATTCCCGAAATTGTAGTCGCAAGATTCAAGTAGTTAGGAATCTTTAAGTTATTTGACAAAAGTTATCAGTGGCTTAAGCAATTAGTTGTGAAAGTGTTTTGAGAAGTTTCAAGTTGTGTTTCACATTTCTGATAAACGCCAGTAAGTTGATAGAGAGATTGAATGTTACATGTTGAACAAAGATAAGCACTTGTGGACAAATCATATCCACCGGTGATTGCCTGCGAGATGTCCAGAATTAAGAACAATAATTCAAAAAGTGCATTCATTACATATTATATCACGTGCCAAGAATTTTTAGAAGTCAATAAATAATGATTATGATAATATAAACATGAGAACTCTGTCAAGATAATATAAGAAAGAAATAAAATCAACCTACTATAACAAAGAGACCACACACGAAGTCATGGAAATACCCATTACACAAAGAGAGGTAGAGCTGACAATATCCAAATTAAAAATTAAAAAAGTCACTAGGCAGTGATGGAGTGTCCAATGAAATGATTAAGATCGTGGTAACAGCAGCTAACACAAAACTACTGCAGATCTACATTTGCTGGATCACAGGTAGGGTGTCACAGGTATGGAGAGAAGCAATTATGATATCATTACTAAAAGATATGAAAAGATGGTTCAACGACATCCAGTTATAGACCAATCAGCCTTGCAAGCTGTTTGTGTAAAACAATGGAACGTATAATCAATCACAGACTGCAGTGGTACCTGGAAAGTGTAAACCTCCTTGCCCCGCAACAAGCAGGCTTTAGACAGTGTTACTCTACCGAAGATCTGGTAATCTAACTTTTTCCCAGGACATTGAGGTTGCGTTTCAAGAAAAGAAACTGGTACTAGCAGCATGGATAGACCTAAAGAAAGCATTTGATCAGGTATGGATGGAAGGGCTTTTGAATAAACTGAGAAATTACGGAGTAAATGGCAGCATGTAAAAATGGATCAAAGTAAACCTGCATAACAGGAAATTCAGAGTGCAACTGGATGGTCTTAAGAGTAAGAAGGTTTTAGTGCGCCAGGGCGTCCCACAGGGAGAAATTAATCTCCAACACTTTTTCTAGTCTACATCAATGACCTCGTTACTGAACTATCACATGGTATTAAAGTGGCAATGTATGCAGATGACTTGGTAATGTGGTGCACAAAGGAGTAAGCAAAAGTGGCATCCAATTTATTGCAAAGATCTATGAATGTACTGAATTCATGGACAAATAGATAGTGTACAACATCAAAACAGACAAATGCAGTACTACACTTTGCACTCTTTCCCCAAAACAAAAAGCAGGAGCCATCTTCATAAACTATGAGCCTGTGAAAGAAGGCATACACGTTACGTATCTCGCAGTTACATTTGACAACAAACTATCTTGCAAACACCAGATAATTAAGGCAACCCAAAAAGCAAGGAGGAAGCTATGTGTACCCACATGGGGTACGAGTGGGAAAATACTCAGTAAAGTTTACCAACAGAGTACACGCCCACATTTAGAATATGGATCATCCACATGGTGCTCACCATCAAACACGACATCGCAAGAGCTGGATAAAGTACAAAACTAGACACATACAGGTCATCACAGGAGGAATGTAAATAACACCACTTTGGAGATGGAGAAATTGTGGAGGATACCAGCACTGAGAGAAAGGAGGGACCCAAAGGTGCTGATACAGACTGAAAAATGGTCATGCATGCCGAGACATCCAATGAAAGACCAAATTATTGCATTGGGACGGCTTAAGAGCGGTTTTATCCACCAAGCCAAGAAAATTTATAGACAAACAGGAGACACGCCAAGAGTTGTTAACCCCCTACTGCCAAAATAGAACAGACTTCCTGGACAGAGGAATTAGGATTATCAATACAAATATGGACAGAAGTGAAAGGGATACTTGACAAAGAGGAACCGATTAGTATACAGCTTCAAACAACAACTCTCAGTTTCTTGGATGAAGAATACCCACAAGACCTATAGATTCGTGTGTACACAGATGGATCAGCACAGAATGCAGTAAAGAATGGGGAAGTAAGTGCATACATATAGAACTCAAATAACAATAATAAGAATAAAATAGCAACAGGGAAATATTGTCACAATTATGATGCAGAAATCCAAGCAATAAAGTTGGCAATAGAAATTGTCACATTGTTTTTGACAGATGCAAGATCAGTACTCCAGGCACTACAATCCAGAAAATTGTCACATCTGCAGATCTTATTAACTGAACTCTACAAACACCACAGTTTTACCCTGCAGTAGATTCCATCTCACTGTGGGATACCAGGAAACAAGAAAGCGGATTAGTTGGCCAAAGAAGGTGCAGCAGGCACACAACCAGATACACCAGTTACATACCATCATAAGAAACAGATAATCAAATCAATCAGAGGACAACAAGCCCCAAATCAGGATGCCTTTCATAATGAATAGATATGAACAATTTATCATTATACGCCTCTGAACAGGACACAATCGACTCCACAGTCACATGTATACACAATTCAAGAACGGCACCTCAACTACTTGTACATGTGGACGGGCGCCCCAGACTGCTGAACACATACGTCAAGACTGTACCGAATATAGCAGACAGGAAAATCAATTGGCCCATAGATACAACACTACAGCCAAAACTATATGGGAGACTAAATGAATTACAAAAGACAGAAAGTGTATACATGAAACGACATTGCTGATATAGACAATACTTCAGGCAAACGAAAGATATATAGATAGACAGACATAGAGACAGATAGACAGATAGACAGAAAGACAGACAGACAGACAGATAAATAGATAGATAGACAGAAAAATAGATAGATAGATAGATAGATATATAGATAGATAGATAGATAGATAGACAGACAGACAGACAGACAGACAGACAGACAGACAGACAGACAGACAGACAGACAGATAGATAGATAGATAGATAGATAGATAGATAGATAGATAGATAGATAGATAGATAGATAGATAGATAGATAGATAGATAGATAGATAGATAGATAGATAGATAGATAGATAGGTAGGTAGGTAGGTAGATAGATAGATAGATAGATAGATAGATAGATAGATAGATAGATAGATAGATAGATAGATAGATAGATAGATAGATAGATAGATAGATAGATAGATAGATAGATAGATAGATAGATAGATAGATAGATAGATAGATAGATAGATAGATAGATAGATAGATAGATAGATAGATAGATAGATAGATAGATAGATAGATAGATAGATAGATAGATAGATAGATAGATAGATAGATAGATAGATAGATAGATAGATAGATAGATAGATAGATAGATAGATAGATAGATAGATAGATAGATAGATAGATAGATAGATAGATAGATAGATAGATAGATAGATAGATAGATAGATAGATAGATAGATAGATAGATAGATAGATAGATAGATAGATAGATAGATAGATATATAGATAGATATATAATTCCTTTCATAGCCTGACCACTGTCCACGACACACAGGGAAGTCAACATATTTCGATTATTTTTGTTTTTGATGTTTCATTACTAGTTAGCTATGTAGGATTAGTTTTATTTATTCACATATCTGTGTGTGTATGTTGTTTGTTTGTTCCTGCTGAAGGCCTATTGAGCCGAAACGTCGTTCGAATCTGTGTCGTCTATTAATCACGTAAAGCTTCTAACATACCATTTTTTATTTTTTTTCAATTTTTCCTCGCATTCAGCTTTACTGCAGCTTCGCATTTTTATGCATTCATTTGCATTTCTTTGCCTTAACCCCTTACTAGTACAATACCGCTGCTACTTAATGTTTGTATTTCGTCCTAAATGTTTACTTTAATATATATATATATATATATATCTTAGTTTAGACCTGCTATTTTTATATTATCCTTTAGTATTAGTACGTTTGCCGACTACAGCGTTGTTATCATTGATGTGATCACTATCGCTCTCATACCACATTTTAGTTTCAGATCTTCCACTCTCGCTCGTTTCCCCTAGTCCCTTCCCCTGCTCCTCTCTCCGACAGCATGCCCACACTTAAAAAGTTCTCGAACTCCATCCGCCGAGGCACTCTATCAGCCTTCCAACATTTACCTACAGACATCTCTTCTATATCCACTGAACTCGCCTTTACTACTTATAAGCTTACTAGATTCAGTTGCCATGTTAACTTTCTCAATAATTGTATACGATTTAAGATTCTACCACATGGGTTCCGTTCTAAATTCACCCCTTTTGTCCACCAGCCTAACGCTAGTGAAATTAGGCGATTTGACAGTATTGAAAGACGCCTGGGTTTCCATCGTATGAGGCTCGTCCTAGCTAACCACACCAGGCTAGTCTCCCACCTGCGCACTCAACGCCTCCAACTGGTAGCGAGACTCAGGTGTTTAATTACCGGTCAGGACACTGTTATCCGCCAGATCATCCACGACTTCAATAGGCAACTCTACACCTTTATGTCCTCCCAGCACAAGAAGAAGATCTCCCACCTTCGCCCCGTCCCCCCCTCCCCCACACCAGCCACATCGGCGGCCCCCGACTATTTAGTTTTCTGCATACCCCCCGACCTCCACCTCTCACATGATGAGAGGTCTGTTCTCTCTAAAGGTTTAAAATTTATCCCGCGTCGTCCTTCCAGTGACCACTACAATCTTTGTAAGGACGTCCATGATTTCCATAGACGTATGCGCTTGAAGCACCGTTTCTCTGACACTACTGCTACTTCTTCCTCACCCACCCCTGTGGATGAGTTCTCTCGCTTCCAATCTCGCAAATCAGATTGGACCCCTCAACCTGGCGCATCACAGGCCTTGGATCACTACATTAATGTCACCTCACGTGAGATACAACTACTGTGCCCTAGAAAACTTCACCGCTCTAATCTATCTCCCTCTGAGCTTCGGGCCCTTTCAAATCTCCGCCGCCGGGAGGACATTGTTATCAAACCGGCAGACAAGGGGGGAGCGGTGGTAGTTTGGCGCAAAGACTTATATATTTCTGAGGGCAACAAACAGCTATCCAATACCACTTTTTATAAACCCCGCCCTGACGACGCCACTGTCCTCTACAATAAGCAGGTCAAATCTACCATCAAGGAACTGATCCGAACCAACCGGCTCCCTCCTAGCGCGTCCCGCCTCATTATTCATAATAGTGGTCTTGGGAAACCATCTTTCTACATGCTCCCCAAAATTCACAAAATCGACAATCCAGGACGCCCCATCGTGTCAGCGTGTGCTTGCCCGACTGAACACATATCTGACTATCTAGACAGTGTCTTCCAGCCTATGGTCGTTAGTCTTCCCTCATATGTCAAGGACACTAACCATGCATTGAGTATCTTCTCTTCCATCTCTCTCTCCCGAGGTCGCTCATACCGACTTTTTACCCTTGATGTTTGCTCTCTCTACACCTCTATTCCTCACTCCGACGGCCTCCTGGCTCTACGTTTCTTTCTTGACCAGAGACAACACCCCTCTGTTGATACTGCAACTCTTCTCCGCCTCACTGAGCTTGTACTCAACCTCAACACCTTTGAGTTTAATGGTAACTTCTATGACCAGGTCAGTGGAGTAGCCATGGGCACCAAGATGGGCCCTAGCTATGCTTGCCTATTCATGGGTTACCTGGAGTACCAAATTCTCAATTCCTATCAAGGTCCTCTTCCTATCATATACCTTCGGTACATTGATGACTGCTTCGGACTCACCGATCTACCTGAGGATGACCTCTCCAGGTTTATCGACTATATTGGTAGCTATCACAAAGCTATCAAGATCACATCTTGTATATCCACTTCCTCTGTTACCTTCCTAGATCTTATTGTTTCTTTGGGTACTTCTGGCCTCCACACCTCGGTTTTCTATAAACCCACAGACGCCCACTGCTACCTTCTCTATACTTCATCCCATTCACCTTCTTGTCGCGACTCTATTCCATTCTCACAGTTATTGCGTCTCCGTCGCATCTGCCAGGATGACCAAGATTTCCTCCGACAGGCTCACCTCATGTTAGGTTTCTTCAGCCGCCGGCTTTATCCAGACTCGATCCTCCAGTCTGCCCTCAAGCGGGTCCTCCTTATCTCTCGTCCCGAGGCACTCACCCCTTCCAACCGCCCCCCTTCTGAGAGAACTATACTCACCCTCACATATCATCCTCACAACTTAGCAGCTGTGAGGATACTCAACCGCTACCGTTCCATTCTCCTCTCTGATCCCACTACCCGTCTACTTTTTAGTGATCCCCCGATGATCGCCTTCAAGCGCGACAGGAATTTGGGAGACATTCTGGTTAGGAGCCGTCTCCCTCGCTCCTACCCTCAACACTTCGGTACGGCCCCTTGTGGTCGTAACTGTATCACCTGTGCCTATGTGCTCCCTACTGACTCGGTCTTATTCCCCAATGGACGGTTCGAGATCAAGCATGGCTTCACATGTGTGTCCCGCAACATCATTTATGCCATTATATGCCAACGATGCCACATGACCTATATAGGCGAGTCTGGTAGAAGATTAGCGGAAAGATTTTGTGAACATCTACGTGATGTCCAACAGAATACTGGCACTCCAGTGTCTTCCCATTTCAACTCCCCAGATCACAAGGGCAAAGACGACATCCGTGTCACTGGTATTGTCCTCTGTCACTCTGGCGACCGCAGCCGCTATACTTTGGAAAATCGCCTCATAGTCCAGTATGGTTCGCTGACCCCACGAGGCATGAATGTATCACACTCATACACATAGTTTCCTTTCGGCTGCTCCTTCCCTCTTGCATAGCCCTCTCTACCACCCATGTGGTGGCTCTTTAGTCTATCTACTATGCCACGCTATTCTTAGTTCTTCTCCACTGGTCCCCGTTGAGGCACTTCGGTGTTCTCCTATATACCTTTTTTCTGCGCTACTTAGCCCCCATATGTTTTTATTGCACCCCACCCTCATACATCTCACTCTTTCCGCCATACCTGTCATTCCACTGTTCTATTCTTTCTCCTTCGAGTTTGCACACTGACCCCGGTTTGAACCCTTCCACACATACGATTGTCCCCGCATGGACGTGCACATGCATGTATGTGTCCATAGGCACGGGTATTGGTATATATGTGTATACGCATATACATGCATGTATATGTGCTCTTGCTTGTATGCATACACATGTATGTGTGTGTATATGTATGTGTATGTTGATATGTATTAGTATGTGCACTTCTTCTTGCACGTGTACATATGTATACACGCATCTGTGTGTGTGTATACATGTATTTATGGGCCCTTAGATACTTTCAGATATTGCCTGTGCCTTTGTAGTCGACGTACCTAGATAGCGTTCCCCGACTCGTGTATTTTTAGAACCCTTAAACCCTTCACCTCTGACCACAGGGTATAAATTACAGCTACACCCGTGAGAAATTCCTTTCATAGCCTGACCACTGTCCACGACACACAGGGAAGTCAACATATTTCGATTATTTTTGTTTTTGATGTTTCATTACTAGTTAGCTATGTAGGATTAGTTTTATTTATTCACATATCTGTGTGTGTATGTTGTTTGTTTGTTCCTGCTGAAGGCCTATTGAGCCGAAACGTCGTTCGAATCTGTGTCGTCTATTAATCACGTAAAGCTTCTAACATACCATTTTTTATTTTTTTTCAATTTTCCTAGATATATAGATAGAGACAGATAGACAGATAGACAGAAAGACAGACAGACAGACAGATAAATAGATAGTACGATAGATAGATAGATAGATAGATAGATAGATAGATAGATAGATAGATAGATAGATAGATAGATAGATAGATAGATAGATAGATAGATAGATAGATAGATAGATAGATAGATAGATAGATAGATAGATAGATAGATAGATAGATAGATAGATAGATAGATAGATAGATAGATAGATAGATAGATAGATAGATAGATAGATAGATAGATAGATAGATAGATAGATAGATAGATAGATAGATAGATAGATAGATAGATAGATAGATAGATAGATAGATAGATAGATAGATAGATAGATAGATAGATAGACAGATATATAGATAGAGACAGATAGACAGATAGACAGAAAGACAGACAGACAGATAGATAGATAGTAAGATAGATAGATAGATAGATAGATAGATAGATAGATAGATAGATAGATAGATAGATAGATAGATAGATAGATAGATAGATAGATAGATAGATAGATAGATAGATAGATAGATAGATAGATAGATAGATTGATAGATAGATAGACAGATAGACAGATAGACAGAAAGACAGATAGATAGATAGATAGATAGATAGATAGATAGATAGATAGATAGATAGATAGATAGATAGATAGATAGATAGATAGATAGATAGATAGATAGATAGATAGATAGATAGATAGATAGATAGATAGATAGATAGATAGATAGATAGATAGATAGATAGATAGATAGATAGATAGATAGATAGATAGATAGATAGATAGATAGATAGATAGATAGATAGATAGATAGATAGACAGACATAAATAGGAGAATGTTAGACATCATGTTAGATAATTTTAGAAATCAATGTGAAATCATTTTAGACATCAATGTGAAATCATTGTAGACATCAATGTGAAATCATTTAAACATCAATGTAAGATACGCACCAAGAAACAAAGCCCCAGGAATCGATAACATTCCGGTAGAAATGCTAGCAGCAGCGGGTGTTACAGGATGTAAATGTCTACACAGAATATGCAATGCTACATGGATAAAATAGATGTGATATAATTTTATACATCAGTGTGAGATCCTTTTAGACATCTATGTGAGATCATTTTAGACATCAATGTGAAAAAACTTTATACATCAATGTGAAATAATTATATACATCAATAGGAGATCATTTTAGACATCAATGTGAAATCATGTTAGACAACAATGTGAAATCATTTTAGACATCAATGTGAAATTATTTTAGACATGATTGTGAAATCATTTTAGACATCAATGTGAAATCATTTTAGACATCAATGTGAAATCATTTTAGACATCAATGTGAAATCATTTTAGACAACAATGTGAAATCATTTTAGACATCAATGTGAAATCATTTTAGACAACATTGTTAAATCATTTTAGACATCAATGTGAAATCATTTTAGACATCAATGTGAAATCATTTTAGACAACAATGTGAAATCATTTTAGACATCAATGTGAAATCATTTTAGACATCAATGTGAGATCATTTTAGACATTAATGTGAAATCATTGCAGACATCAATGTGAGATCATTTCAGACATCAATGTAAAATCATTTTAGACATCAATGTGAGATTATTTTAGACATCAATGTGAAATCGTTTTAGACATCAATCTATCAATCTATCTATTGACCTTTCAAGCCGCAGCTGGCCCATAGGGCGTATACCAAGGTACACCTTCTCCTATCTGAATTTATATTCTAGCAGTTTTCAACTCTTTTAAAGATATTTTATCAAATCTCGCCATTTGTCTTTGTTCTGTGCAAGCAGCTCTATCTCATTGAGGGAGCCGAATCCTGCTGCTCATGCCTCTCTCATCAATGTTCTTCTCAGTGTCTCCTGGTTCTTCCTCTTTTTCTCTTACCTGTTGTTTCCCATATGAGGGCTTGCTTTCCTCGTTTGTTTTGAATTCGTTCCACGCTATACCAAGTATTTTCCTTAGACATTTATTTTCGAATGTGTTCAACTTTATTTCTATATCTCTTGTTGTTTTCCAGTTTTCACACGCATACGTAAGCGTTGATAGCACATTTGATTTGAATAGTCTTGTGTTTGTGCTGATGAGTTTTTATTTCCACAACTTTTCAAGGCTTCTGAAAGACATTGCTTCTTTAGCTATTCTGATTCTAATTTCTTTACTTGTATCCCCTGCTCGATCAATGTGACTTCCAAGATAGATAAAGTGATCGATCCCTTCTACTGGTTTGTTTTCCATGTATATTTTGTCATCTGTTGGAATTAAACTTTTCATGACTTTAGTCTTTTCATGATTGATCTCAAGCCCAATTTTGCTGGCTATTGATGATAGTTCATTTGTGTTTTCCTGCATCGTTTTTATCTGACTGCTGATGAGAACTATGTCATCTGCAAAGTCGAGGTCCTCCAAATGGTCTCCTTGTATCCATTCGATGCCTTTATTACCAGTGCAGCATTTCTTCATTATGAAGTCAATAACAATTCCAAATAACAAGGGCGATAAAATACATCCTTGTTTAACCCCAGTTTCTATTGGGAAACATTCGCTCAGTCCTTCCTCTGTTCGAACTGCACATGTGTAACCATCATACATGTCTTTGATAATATTTATGATTTTTTTATGGTAAGCCATATTGCTTCAGAATTTTCCACAAAGAATCTCGATGAATACTGTCAAATGCTTTTTTGAAGTCGACGAGGTTAAGTACAAAAGGTTTTTGCTTTTCAATGTGTTCCTCCAATATAAGTCGTAGAGTGAAAATGTGGTCAAGACAGCTTCTCCCTTTTCTAAACCCAGCCTGGTCTTCACGCATTACTGTATCTATTGAATTCTTTATTCTATTTAGGATGATTTTGCAGAATAACGTTGAGGCAACTGACAAAAGTGTCACGCCCCTCCAATCTCTAAGATTGCCCTTTTTTGGGATCTTAACAATGATTCCTTTTTTCCATTCATGAGGCGTCTTCTCTGTTTTCCAAATGATGTTGAACATTTTCTGGAGATGTATTAAATTGTGGCTATCAATTGCCTTGAGGATCTCAGCTGTTAACTTATCCTCTCAGGCAGTCTTGTTATTCAACATAAGCTTTAAGGTGGTTTCTATTTCGCTCATGGTGAAGTCATCTAAATTTACATCTAATTCTGATGTTGGTGTTTCAGCTTCAAAATCTATTAAACTGTGAGGTAGTGGACGGTTAAGAATTTCTTTGAAGTGTTCCGCCCAACGGGCTTTTATGTCTGCGCTTGTTGTTAGCATTAATCCAGATTTGTATATACATCAATGTGAGATCATTTTAGACATCAATGTGAAATCATTTTAGACATCAATGTGAAATCATTTTAGACATCAATGTGAGATCATTTTAGACATCAATGTGAAATAATTTTAGACATCAATGTTATATAATGTTAGACATCAATGTGAAATCAATTTAGACATCAATGTGAGATCATTTTAGACATCAATGTGAAATCATTTTAGACATCAATGTGAAATCATTTTAGACATCAATGTGAGATCATTTTAGACATCAATGTGAAATAATTTTATACATCAATGTGATATAATGTTAGACATCAATGTGAAATCAATTTAGACATCAATGTGAGATCATTTTAGACATCAATGTGAAATCATTTTAGACATAAATGTGAAATCATTTTAGACATCAATGTGAAATCATTTTAGACATCAATGTGAAATCAATTTAGACATCAATGTGAGATAATTTTAGACATCAATGTGAAATCATTTTAGACATCAATGTGAGATCATATTAGACATCAATTTGAGATCATTTTAGACATCAATGTGAAATCATTTTAGACATAAATGTGAAATCATTTTAGACATCAATGTGAAATCATTTTAGACATCAATGTGAAATCAATTTAGACATCAATGTGAGATCATTTTAGACATCAATGTGAAATCATTTTAGACATCAATGTGAGATCATATTAGACATCAATGTGAGATCATTTTAGACATCAATGTGAAATCATTTTAGACATCAATGTGAGATCATTTTAGACATGAACTTGTTAAAGAAGGTTGAGAAACAAAAATAAAGTAACAACAGTAATTGTGCTTAATATTAGTGGTGTCATTTTGTATAGTAAAAAACGGTAAGGTAATTTTTTTTGTAAATTGTGAGTTGAAATTCATGAATTGAAAATGTCTGTCCATTTTTTTTGTTTAACAGATGCATTGGGTTTGTCGCAATCTCAGTGTTTTGGTAACGAGAGTAAAGAAATTGAAATCGAGGAAAGGGTAGAAACATGTTCTGAAAAATTTTGGGATGAACTTAAAATTTTGTTTGACAATGCTAAGAAAGAGAATGTAACAGATAACAACGTTAACCTGTGTCCGTAAGTTTTATTGATGTCCAAAAACTGATATACACGCAATGAACAATATAAGAGCGGCCCTCAGTTCACAGTCACTCTAGAAACAATAAACTTGTAATAAATGTTGTCTGAGATTGGGTCTTTAAAGCTTGCAATCTCGAAGTTCAGAATTTAATTGCATTCTTTGTTAGTATACACCAGAATACATGGTGTTTATCTATAGTTGTATTATATATGCGAACATGATTGCCGTTAAGCCCCTTGTGTATTTCGATTGCCTGTGATTGTTTTTATTTCTTCGATGATGTTTGTGCATAGTAAAAGAAAGCAACAAGAAAGGTCGTAGTCTGAATAGCAAGAAAACAGAAGTAATGGTTATATCGAAGAAACAACCATCACCATCATGTAGCATACAAATGAACGAGACAAATCTGAAACAAGTGCAACGCTTCAAATACTTGGGCACAATAATAACATCAGATGGGAGATGCACTACAGAAATAAAAAGCAGAATAGCTCAGGCCAAAATAGCATTTCAGAAAATGAAAAATATCTTATGCAACAAATCTATGTCAATAAAAATGAGAAAGAGATTTCATCGGTGCTATATAGAACCAATTCTGTCCTATGGAAGCGAATCATGGACAGTAGACAAACAAATGAAAAGACGATTAGAGGCCACAGAGATGGGATTTCTCAGAAGAATGTTGAAAGTTCCCTGGACAGCTAAAAAGACCAATGAGGAAGTTCTCAAAGAGGCCAACACAAAAAGCGAGCTCTTAAAAAACATCAGAAAGAAGCAATCAACATTTTTCGGGCACATCATGAGAAGATGAAAGTTGGAATACTTGGTTACAACTGGCAAAATAAAAAGAAAGAGAGATCGCGGACGACAAAGAGAGAAAATACTGGATAGCTTGGTGTCATGGCATGGAAAACAGTCAACAACAGAACTGATACGATGCACTGTAGATAGAAGATTGTGGAGGGACATGATCGCCTACGCCAACCGGTAAGGCACATGATGATGTTTGTGCATTTTCATTGATAGGGATTGGGTGGGTTTTCATTTATGCGGACTCAATTAAAGTTGATCTTCGATTATGTAAACAATGAGATCATGTGTAGAGAGAGCGTAGGCACTATCCAATTGCCACCCCGCACACAGGGGTAGGTGGCTTGACCTACTTCTAAACGTGTCCACTAGTGGAACCATGGTAAGTCTCTAGACATTGAGATGTGCTGCGAATATAGAATAACCAGTCGCGTAACGTAAAACGAAGTCAAGTGATGATTACAGATGGTGGAGTGAATTAGTTACGTGGGGTAGCTAATTCTATATACTGCACCACATGCCCTGCGACATTTTCATCGGCTAGTCGGAGGATCTATAACCTCCGTCCTGGGTAGATGCGACCCGTCAGCCTAAAAATGGCAACGCATCTAGGAAATGGTCAACTTTGATTATAAGGCCCCACTGTCTAGCGGGTCAACCAGTTCACGGAATAAACTTCGGGGGTAAAACCTGAGAAAAACATCCGGAGATGGAGACCCTAAGGCAGTTCAGTGTTTGTTTCAATATTGCTCTGGCAACTCTTGTGACGATGCTGGCACCAAACTGTTCTTGTCCTGCTAGACCTCACACAATCACTCGTCTGTGTGGAGAGAAGAAACATGTTGCATGGTCAACAACTTCTCTCTTTCTATTTCCGTCCAAGCTAGCGCCCTGTAGAAGATTTCTAGGGGCGCAGAAAAATCCATAGTAAACTCTGACTGAGGCTACTAGTATTATATATGCGAGTGTTCACATTTATGGTATGATGTATAAGCTACACACTGTGTACAAGAATCCATTATCATTAATAAGGTCGCATGTCCATTGCATTCATCACAGCCTGTCTGAAAGAATATCTGTCTCTAGCCAGATTTCCGTCTTCTTCTATTGGCATGTTCAAGGTCGCTTTGATTTCTTGGAACCACCTTCTTCTTGGTTTATTCCTGATACAGCCATCCACGCAGTAAAATAACAGGACAAAAAAAACAAAAACCCTTAAATCGGCCACCGTTAACTTAAACATTTCCTGAATTAGAACACCAACTCAATTTCTCTGAAATAACAGAGGGGAAAAAAATATATAATCTTTACATCCTTGACGATCTAACCATTGAGTTACCAGCCATTAGGCTGGTTTTAGATTCACCTTTTTATATTAATGAATACAATAGTTGGTACATTAGGTTACCTCATGATTATTTGTGAGTGCCATGTCTGAGGAAATAAAACTTTACACAATGATAGTAGGGCGCTGCAAAAGGCATTTTCTTTTTTTTACTCAAAGAGTGAATCGGAAGACATTTGTAATATAATAGAGAATATAAAATGGATCTTGAGAAATATTTTTGTTTACTGTACAATCTCAATATTATATTATAAAGTATTTATATGTAAACTTTTTTATTCTCAATAATTATTTAATATAATTTCGTTTAATAGGTAGTTTAAAAATTATTTGTCATGTAATATCCCTCGGTGTTGTCAACATGATAAAGACAAATGTTTGAAGCCAACCATTAGTTCTTGTTTAACGCAAACTCACTGGAATAATTTCAAGATAGCCTACTTATTCCATGCATTGAAGTTGTTGTATATTATGTGAGCTACAAATCATTGAGCTTCATTTATATGGATATTGTTTAGCACTGGTTAGTACGATAATTGGAGAGCGAGTGGCCGAAATGTAGAACTGGCACTTGATCTCAACATTTCAATTAATTTAATTTGTTGAGCAACCAGAAGGAGATGCCCTGTAAATGAATGGGATATTAATCATTCAGTGGCTCTAATATGTCGAATGTAAATTTCTAGATTTTAATAAGTGTCTCGGTTGGTCCTGTAGGAGTTAGTCAAAATGAGGAGACTTGCCCACAGTAATTCTGAAGCGACCTCAATTGGTTCTATACACTAATTTCCACATCTCACATTAGCTAGTATAACACATTAGCTGCTACAACACATTAGATGCTACAACACATTGACTGCTACAACACATTAGCTACTACAACACATTAGCTGCTACAACACATTGGCTGCTACAACACATTAGCTACTACAACACATTAGCTGCTACAACACATTAGCTACTACGACACATTAGCTGCTACAACACATTGACTGCTACAACACATTAGCTACTACAACACATTAGCTGCTACAACACATTAGTTACTACAACACATTAGCTGCTACAACACATTAGCTGCTACAACACATTAGTTACTACAACACATTAACTGCTACAACACATTAGCTACTACAACACATTAGCTACAACAATACATCTGCTATACATTAGCTGCTACAACACATTAGCTACTACAACACATTAGCTGCTACAACTCATTAACTACTACAACACATTAGCTACTACAACAGATTAGCTGCTACAACATATTAGCTGCTACAACACATTTGCTGCTACAACACATTAGCTGCTACAACACATTAGCTGCTACAACACATTAACTGCTACAACACATTAGCTACTATAACACATTAACTACTACAAAACATTATCTGCTACAATACATTTGCTGCTACAATACATTACCGGCAACAACATGTTATCCCCTACAATACATTAGGTGCTACAACACATTTTCTCCTACAATACATTAGCTGCTACAACACATTAGCTACAACAATACATCTGCTATACATTAGCTGCTACAACACATTAGCTACTACAACACATTAGCTACAACAATACATCAGTAATACAATGCATTAGCTGCTGTTACAGATTAAATGGTTCAAAAGTCAGACTCCACTCCCCCCTACCCACCAAACAAAGAGATCTATTGAAATGAAACAGATAAAAGAGAACAAAACAAATCGTCTATTTCATGCCATATAGGGCTGAAAAAAAAAAACAACGTTGAACTCACGATCATTTATTAATAATGACATACATGACAATGAAATATGAACTAGCACAAACTTCAAATCATGATCCAGAGTTATGCCTCAATAAAATATATTAACTGTTGGCAGTCTTGTTTCTAGTCCAATTTCAAATTAGACTGCTTAAGCCCCTCCACAGTCCTGGGGGCGGGTACAAATTTCATCTAATCTTTCACTTGTAACCAGCTTGGTTCTATAAAATAAGTCATATTACTTCTATCTCTATTATCTCTTTGTGTATGGTACTAAACTATTAGGTGGTGAAAACTCAGTACGGTCATGTGCCCTTCTCAGCTGACAGCCTGGATCTTAAGAATCGACCTTTGAGTTATTGAGTTATTTGCGGGTCATCATCATTCCACTCCGAACATGGCCATAGGTGCTCAGATCCGCTCCTCAGCATGTCCCATCAATGTCCAGCGACTGACGTCTCCAGATTTGTGTTGGTTGATTAGTCTTCTTACACGTCCACTAAGTTTCTCATTTCTGACTGTGCCCATCTTAACTCCCATCTCTTTCTCCCGAAGGAGTGACGTGGACTCACTGTTGTCGAAGTCATGTGTCCTTCCCACATCTCGGAGGGAATTGATGATGTCCGCCCGATCCATTGCTTGACCGTCCTCAACAATAGAGCTGCTATACAACATTACCGATCTTGCATTTCCCCGTACTTTCGCAAGTCCTGGATCGTAGACAAAGGTGACCTTTGGTATTTTCGACTTCTGCAATGACTCATACCATTGCCTGCATAGAGAGCCTGCCTCTCCTTTTCTTATCATCCTCATCGAATCAGCCAGATTACACGCGTTGGTGTTGTCTGGAAAGTGGGTGTAGGCTAACAATAGTTAAATCATGGGTGGGCCGAGCAGAAGATGTCATCAAACAGGTCTGTAGGTGTACTGATATCAACGCTGGTGAGGAGTGGATAGCGGTCTCTAGTGGGCTTACCGATATCAACGCTGGCGAGGAGTGGATACCGGTCTCTAGTGGGCTTACCGATATCAACGCTGGCGAGGAGTGGATACCGGTCTCTAGTGGGCTTACCGATATCAACGCTGGCGAGGAGTAGATACCTGTCCCTACGTCATTCAAGGGGACATTCTCGTGTATAGTCACATTCGACAAGAAATGTAGGGGACAGAACTCATTCGTGGTCAGTGCGGAGGTAAACGTTCTCCTCTGGGATAACAGTAATGAGAGAGATGCAGTCCTCTAAAGACCTCTTAATTATTCAGTGTCTGTCGCAACTAAACTTTAAGTAAACCCGTGTACTTAAACTGAGAATTTAGATTCAAACGTCATAATTACCTCCTCTTGTATAAAATGTAGTAACATCTACTTTATTAGACTATAACATATATTATCTCAGTTAACTTCCATAGACCACAGCAAGGTGAAGAAGACAAAAACACATGCACTCTAGCTTACACACATGCACCAGCTACATGTACAAGCTACATTCTTACATGGATCAGTTACATGCATTCATGGGCTGGCTACATTCACATATGGACCAGCTAACATGCATACATGCTGTAATTACATGTACACATGCACCAGCTACATGCACCAACTACATGCAAATTTGGACCAATTACATGCACTCATAGACCGCTTCAAGTACAAATGGTCCATTTACATGCACACATAGACCAGCTACATGTACACATAGTTCAGCTTCATACACATATGGACCAGCTACGTGTACACATAGACCAGCTTCATGGATCAATTACATAGACAAATAGACCAAGTACATGCACACATCATGTATTAGGTTTAACGACGGACTACAGAGCTTGTTGACACGCTCCAACAAGTACGTGAGAACATGAACGGATTAATAGACTGTGTCCTGATAGATATGGATATCGTTGACAGAGATGTTGATATCAAATATGAAGAACACTCAGGAAGACACCCAGCATCTCTATTGTCTACATTCTAACTGGCACCCACAATTTGACAGACGCATATAGACACACATATAAATGATACGTATGTCACACACAGAAACGCCACTCACAGCAGGGCAGCAAGACTAGACTTGATTTACCACCATATCTTATCACTCATACCTACCACATTGCATACACAATGTTAAACAACCATAAAGGTTTCATCGTAAACATTGTCAGTGTAGGCACGAAGACTCAACACAGGAGGTCACAACACTGGATATTTAATAAAAGCTGTTTCTACAACAGAACAAAAAATGTGTGGGGAAATATAGTCCAACGTTGATCAAGCACAACAGAGATGTAAGTAGCGTATGGTTGGAGACTTCTAAAGGACACGATATATACAGTGACAGAGATTGTGGCTCAACAAATAATCAGACATACCCTATGTAACAATGAATCAAGGTTTGTATTTAGTCCGCACGAGATTGATGTCTTTTGCTCTGGGGCTGGTCTGATCAACAAGTTACGGATTGAAGGGGCGATAGTTGCAAATATCTGCTCCATCTACATTGGCGGGGGTCGGAAAGTGGCTCTCAAACAGAACACAAACCAGACCGACACATTTGATGCTTGTTATACAGGAGACGGATGTGGACCAGAGGCCGCAGTTAATGGCAAAGCAAAGAACAATCTCTATGACAATGACTGCACATACACACAATTGAGAAATGGAACCAATTCTTTTTACTGGAATCTGAATTTTGCCACGCCCCAGAAGACTCACACCATTCGAATCTATCATCGAGCTAGCACTATGATTCGGATAAAGAATGCCACTCTAAAGGTTTTCTCTGACAGTTGTGGCTTAGTGTTCCAGTATAATAATATATCAAACCCTAATATTTATGTGAACACTATTGTAGTCAACACACAAACGCCAATGGCACACAATAAGATTGAGTTCTCACCGACCATTTAGCAGGCCGACAGTGCACTGACAGTGTGTGAGGTGCAAACATTTACAGACACCTATTGTCTGGACGGGCATTCTTGGTCGTTTTGTACAGTGTGTAGTGGGTGTAGCAAAGGCTGCAACGTCATCATCGGTACGTGTCACGGCAACTGTTCACATGGGATCTATGGACACGACTGCTCCGGGTCTTGTCTCAGTGTCTGTCCTTTATGTGAGGAAAAATCCGGAAAATGCTTACAATGTAAACATCCTGGCTATACCTGTAATGACACTTGTCTCGATGGTAATTTTGGGCTACAGTGCGAACAGACGTGTTCTGATGGCTGTGGCATCATATGTGACCCGGAAGGTGCAGACTGTACGTGCAAGGAAACGTACTACGGGTCGGACTGCACACTCAAATGTCCGGACAACTGTTTCAACGACACTTGTGAACAGTTAATCGGGGCCTGCGTCTCGTATGTCGATGATTCCCACGTTAAGAATAGTCTACCGACTACAACAAACCCAAGCATATGGATATCTTAATGTGTTTCTGTGCTAAACATGGTTCATTTCTTGGTGTTTTTCCGTGAAGGCATGGCTCATATCTTGATGTGCTTCTGTGCTAGCCATGGCTCATATCTTAGCTTGTGTGTGTGTGTGTGTGTGCTGGCCATGGCTCATATCTTGGTGTGTGTCATGTTAGTCATATCTCATATCTTGGTGTATCCGTGTTAATCATGTTTCATATCTTTATGTGTGTATCTGTGTTTAGTCATATCTCATATCTTAGTGTGTATCTGTGTTAGTCATGTGTCATATCTTTGTGTGTTCATGTCTGGGTTAGTGATATCTCATATCTTTGTGTGCATGTTTATGTTAGTGATATCTCATATCTCTGTGTGCATGTCTGGGTTAGTGATATCTCATATCTTTGTGTGCATATTTATGTTAGTCATATCTCATAGCTTTGTGTGTGTATGTCTGTGTTTATCACATCTCATATCCTTGTGTGTGCATGGCTATGTTAGTCCCATCTCATATCTTTGTGTGTGCATGTCTATGTTAGTCATATCTCATATCTTTGTGTGCATGTCTATGTTAGGCATGTGTCATATATTTGTGTGCGCATGTCTATGTCAGTCATATCTCATATATGTATGTGCATGTTTATGTTAGTCAAGTGTCATATATCTTGATGTGTGTCAGTGTTAGTCATGTCTCGCCTTCTGTGTGCATGTCTGTGTTAGTCACATCTTACATCTGTGTGTGTGCATGTCTGTGTTAGTCACCTCTAGTGACTCGGGCAGTTGGTGATCATATATCTGGGAGGGCCGACCATCTAAGGGCAGAATCCCCCTACAGAAGAGACAATCTGCTGCCTTGCAGGAAGATTGGGGACAATCAAAGGCTAAGGAAAGCAAACTTGAATAAAATGCTGGCTGAAATAGGATGCACTGGGTCACTGGCGCAGAACACAGTGCAACGTTTTAACGGGTGTTCAATCAGAGTGGATCTGGCAGACTCTAATTGTGATGTTCTGTCTGTGCGATCAACACACTTAGCCTGACAGCTGACTTCATGTGGGAGTCTGGAATCCTACTCTGATTGAGTCCTGATCGCAGAGAGAGAGAGACAGACAGAGAGAGAGAGAGAGAGAGAGAGAGAGAGAGACATACTCTATCATAGAAAATATAATCTTGTGGTATTGAGATAAAGGGCAGGGTCATAGACTGCTGGGAAGAAATCAAACATAAAATCAACCACCCACCAAGAAGGCGCTGTACTCGCTGCTTTGTTGGTGTCAATGTTTCGTTACGGGCAGAATAATGACGTGCTGGTCACGTGGACTAACTTAGAATCAGTGCCATTAGTGGATTTGTAATCGAGGCTGTAAATAAACCGTGACGTCATGGTCAGACGGTCCCATTCAATAGCAAATGTTACATGTGTACACTAACATTAACCAATTGTTGTTATCAAGTCATACAAGAATAAAACAGTAGACAGAACTATACTAATTACTGTAGAAAATGTGCCCCATATATGTTGTTTCATAGAAGTCGGTCTTTTTTTCATGTCAAATTATCGTTAACTTCACAGATCGTAAAAAATGTCTTAATTTAACCGGTTATATGAGTCAATTAGTTCATAACGAGTAGTCACAACAATAGGTGAATGAAAAGGGACCTTTGGTTGTAATCCACAATGCAATATGATTTAAGGAGATATTATATTTATACACATGCAGGTTATTTGTTTTGATAAATGATTTCTATTTGCATAAACAGATCATTCAGAGTTCACCAAGATTGCGTGGTTAATGTAGCAAAGGACGTATGTGGTGATGCGTTTGAGACACTAGTAAGGAAATACGTAAAAGTCTTTAGGGAGCCACTGTTGACATACATGAAATGTTGAGAATAGGACAATGAGATGAAACGTGAGTACAATAGTTGAACATTTGACATAAAATAAGATGTTTTCTGTTGCAGTTAATGAAGTACATCTAGAAACATCTATGGTAGGAGAATAGGAATAATATATCTACAACAGTAGTAGTAGTAATGATATTAATGATAACATTAGTAATAGTAATGACATTAATGATAACATTAGTAATAGTAATGATATTAATGATAACATTAGTAATAGTAATGACATTAATTATAACATCAGTAATAGTAATGTTATTAACGATAACATTAGTAAAGCAAGAGAGAAGGATACATGGATTCCATATGCGATGTCTGCGATGCATTCTTGGTATCACCTGGAAGTATAAAGTGACAAACGTGGAGGTCATCACTCGCACAGGCCTCACAAACATCTACACAGTGATCAAACAACGTAGGTTGCCCTGGCGTGGCCACGTACATCGTATGAAACATGACCGCACATCAAAAAGGTATACACTACGGACAACTGCTTGACTGTAAAATTATTGGATGCGCCCAAAACTTTGATAATTTGTAGACGAGTGTAAACGTGACATGAAGACTCAAAACATAAACCCTGCCGCCTGGGAAAATATAGCTGTAAACCGCAATCTTTAGAAACACACTCTAAAGCTCCAACTCAAACAAGAAGCAGACAGATTCATAGAAAAAGGGAATACACAGCGACAAAAATAACATTTCTAGGGGCGCTGAAGAAACCATATCCAACTATGGCTGACGGGTGCTACTGGAAGAATTAGTGGCAGTATCAACAGTGACATTAATAGAAGTGGCAGGTACCGTAACAGTAGAAATTATACAGCAGTTGCTAGTGTAGTTATAACTGTAGTAATATCTGCAATAGTGGTGGTGGAGGCAGAGGCTGTAGTTGCAGCAATAGTTTCAGATGTAGTGGTATTAGAGGTAGATGTAGTAGTAGTAGTAGTAGTAGTAGTAGTAGTAGTAGAGGTAGTAGTGGTAGTAGTAGTGGTAGTAGTAGTAGTAGAGGTAGTAGTGGTAGTAGTAGTAGTAGTAGTAGAGGTAGTAGTGGTAGTAGTAGTAGTAGTAGTAGTAGAGGTAGTAGTGGTAGTAGTAGTGGTAGTAGTAGTAGTAGAGGTAGTAGTGGTGGTAGTACTAGTAGTAGTAATAGTAGTGGTAGTTGTGTTTGTGGTAGTATTAGTACTAGTAGTAGTAGTAGTAGTAGTAATGGTGGTGGTGGTCGTATTAATATTAGAAGTTGTAGTAGTAGTGGTGGTGGTCGTATTAATATTAGAAGTTGTAGTAGTAGTAGTAGTAGTGGTAGTTGTGTTTGTGGTAGTATTAGTACTAGTAGTAGTGGTGGTGGTCGTATTAATATTAGAAGTTGTAGTAGTAGTAGTAGTGGTGGTGGTGGTCGTATTAATATTAGAAGTTGTAGTAGTAGTAGTAGTGGTGGTGGTCGTATTAATATTAGAAGTTGTAGTAGTAGTAGTAGTAGTAGTAGTAGTAGTGGTGGTGGTCGTATTAATATTAAAAGTTGTAGTAGTAGTAGTAGTAGTAGTGGTGGTCGTATTAATATTAGAAGTTGTAGTAGTAGTAGTAGTAGTAGTAGTAACAGTAGTAATTGTAGTAGTAGAGGTGTGGTAGTAGTAGTAGTAAGCGTAGTAATGGTAGTAGTGGTAAACTAACAGACAAGTTCATCTAACAGACAAAAACAGATAAAATATACACGTTTAGCTTAAAAGAAGTTTAGCTAAAAGATAAGATCAGCTAACAGACAAGATCAGCTAACAGACAAGATCAGCTCACAGACAAGATCAGCTAACAGACAAGATCAGCTCACAGACAAGATCAGCTAACAGACAAGATCAGCTAACAGACAAGATCAGCTAACAGATAAGATCAGCTAACAAACAAACCCAGTTAACAAACAAAACCAGCTAACAGAGAAGATCAGCTAACAGACAAACCCAGTTAACAAACAAAACCAGCTAACAGACAAAACCAGCTAACAGACAAGATCAGCTAGCAGACAAGATCATCTAACAGACAAAACCAGCTAAAAGACTTAGATCACGACATTCAGATTATTCTAGTTGTTCCCAAACTGCCACGAGTCCTGACCTCCTTTAGCCACATTTAAGACAGTCTCGTGAATATTTACTTTTTCCCCCACCATATCAGACCTGTTTATGTAAATTAAATACACAGCAAAGAACACATACTTTTTGAAGAGAAAGTAGGGAGAAGTAAAGAAGAGAGAAAGAGCAGCTAATTTTGTCAGATCTAGAACGTCTATGAACATCCTTCCCTATATGTTAGTTGTGTAATGTAGGAAACCCACAAATAATGTCAGGATTGTAAGATCATTGTTGTGTAAAGTTTGCTCTTCTCATAAATACAGGAGTTAAACCCTCACGTTGGGAACCTCTGGTTTAGAAGTTAGCAAGTAAATTTGACGACCTAGTAGGTTTCCTACACAAACATAATGAGATCATACACGAAGGATTTATTAGCATCCCAGCACATGATATAGATCACCTTCAAATAATACATTAAACTCATCACATCCCTACATGCGACACATCTATTCACTACACATGATATAGATCATTTTCAAATAATATATTAAACTCATCACATCCCTACATGCGACACACCTATTCACTACACATGATATAGATCACCTTCAAATAATACATTAAACTCATCACATCCCTACATGCGACACATCTATTCACTACACATGATACATTTGGTCTTTCAACAAGAGTATGTAAGATTTCCAGAAACCACCAAATACATGAACCTTTATCTAGAATATTGTCCGAAAAGAAAGAGAAAGAATTGATAGAGCCCATGTTATTTATGTTAAATCTTTTAAAATAAACGTGTTGATCGATGTTGTATAACTTGTTATTGTTTCGTTTCTTCAGGTCGAGCAGTAACAGCATTATCTGCTAGGAAGGGAACAACAATTATCTTTTGATGAAGAGTAAACAAGATGAGCTAACAGACAAGATGAGCTAACAGGCAAGATGAGCTAACAGACAAGATGATCAAACAGACAAGATGAGCTAACAGACAAGATGAGCTAACAGACAAGATCAGCTAACAGACAAGTTCAGTTAACAGGCAATATCAGCTAACAGACAAGATCTGCTAATATACAAGATCAGAACATTCAATTTAGTCTAGTTGTTTCCAAACTGCCACGAGTCCTGACCTCCTGTAGCCACATTTAAGACAGTCTCATGAAATTTTTTTTTTTTCCCCACCATATCAGACCTGTTTATGTAAATTAAATACACAGCAAAGAACACATATATTTTGAAGAGAAAGTAGGAGAAGTAAAGAAGAGAGAAAGAGCAGCTAATTTTGTCAGATCTAGAACGTCTATGAACATCCTTCCCTATATGTTAGTTATGTAATGTAGGAAAACCACAAATAATGTCAGAATTGTAAGATCATTGTTGTTTTCATCTCTACACAGATATTGCAGCTTTACAATAAAATAAAGAAATAAGTAATTTGAGAAAACGTTTGTTGTGGAGTTACTTCTAATAATAATAACAAATTAATCAAGTTTGCTCTCATCATAAAAGCAGGAGTCAAGCCCTCCAGTTGGGAACCTCTTGTTTAGAAATTAGCAAGTAAATTTGACGACCTAGAGTATGCTCCAATGATCCTACATTTATTTTTAAATTGACTACTACCTGCCAGTCTCTTCCAAACATATTTTTTTTTCCTGCCAATTTCCTGACAATAAAACGTGTCCCTTCCTTCTCAACACGATATACTTTCTTTATTAAACTTGATGCGTTATCAATCACACTGGCCTATCATCATCATAATCGTCATCTACAGCAAAACGAAATGTGGCGCCTTGGGTTGTCAACGACTATTGTTCAAAACTAAGTGATCGTCATTAAATAAGGAAAGTGTATTTCTGTTTAGATAATATATAAGTCAATAATTTACGTTTTATGATCATCGTTGTCGTGTTGTATTTACTATACACCGTTCGTTTATTTTGCTAGAGAAACAAGTTAAACGTAAATAAAATAAATTCAAGCATATGCAAGTTTTACTTTAATTCCAGAATTAAAAAAAAGTTAAAGGAATAGAGTAAACGGGAGATAATGTGTTAATTATGGAGTGTGGTATATTATGGTCGTACCATATCTTTGGTTTCACCTCTGGTATTTTATGGTCGTACCATATCTTTGGTTTCACCTCTGGTATTTTATGGTCGTACCATATCTTTGGTTTCACCTCTGGTATATTATGGTCGTACCATATCTTTGGTTTCACCTCTGGTATATTTTTATAATGCGGTCATTACCCCGCCAGGTTGTCTTTCTTCCAAAATGGATAGCAATCTGATGTATCCTTTATAGTATTGTTGGATATAAAATGCAATTAGTTTTGGGCATTAACCCAGTCTAATGAGATCAGTAGAATTGTTCACTGAATATAACAAGACGATTGGGTGTACACATTGATCCAGTCTAATGAGATCAGTAGAATAGTTCACTGAATATAAAAAGACGATTGGGTGTACACATTAAACCAGTAATGATAATTCCCATTATACGTAAGATGTACAAAATATGTGAGATGCAAAATGCAGTTTTCCAAAAAAACGAGGAGGATACTATGCAATCCATTTTTGACAATAGAAAAAATAAAAATAGTTCTTAAATGTTATGTAGAGCCAGTCTTAACATATCAATGCGAATCATCGACAATTGGAAAACAGAAAAGAAAATCACTGGAGTCTGTAGAAATGTGGTTTTAGATGTTGAGAATGCCATGGGCAGTTAAGAAGAGTAATGAAAACATTCTGAAAGAGGCCAAAGCAAAACAGAGCTAAATTCCAATATTAAGATGAGACAATCATCATTTTTTGGTCATGTAATGAGAAGAAAACAACTGGAATATATTGTAACAACTGGAAAAATCGAGGGACGAGAGATAGAGGGAAGCAAAGAGAAAAAATACAAGACAGTTTAATAAAATGGTTTGGCAGAAAGTCAACAACAGAAATGATAAACAACTGCCGAGATCGAAAGTTATGGAGAGTCAATATCACCTACGCCAGCAGGCTCGGTACTTGATGATGATGATTGTGATCAGTAGAATAGTTTTCTATTGGATGGCACAGAGATTGGTTTTTTCATCTCCCGACAAAGAGAGAAAATATAGCTTGGTGTTATGGCATGAAAAACATTCAACAACAGAACTGATACGATGCACGGTAGATAGAAGATTGTGGAGGTACATGAATGTCTACCTCAAGCGGTATATATTATTATAATGATGATGAGAATAGTTCACTTAATCCAAAACTGCGATTAGATGTACGCATTACCCCATTCTCACCAACAACAAATAAAAACTTGATCGAAGTGCTCGCTTCTGATGATCAGATTACCCAATGCAGCGAAACTCTGTAAAAGAGTTTCCTATTTCTTTAACCGGTCTCATGTGATCAGCAGACAGTCTCTGGACACTCATCTCCCCTTGATTTATGATAAGAGAAAGTTCTCTGACATGAATTATTGTTGGAGATTAGATGCTGCTACCAGAACGTAGACATCGTTAGATGAGTTTACCAGGAAAAATCAAACACACGAGGGGAACATTGCATCCTGTCACTGTAGTACAGGGTGTTTATAAAGTCTCACTACACTTGGTATCTAGGTCAATTTGAAAAAAATGTTTATGACGTCATCACAATATGTGCTCAATGGTAAGTTCACTTGTTGCGACAGTTTTCTTAATGACTTGTCTGGACTTTTAAGGATTCTGTCTTGGATATCTAAACATATTTCATCATTCACAGCAGGCCTACCAGATCGTGGAGCATCTTCCACATTTCCAGTAGCAATAAACTTATTCAACAAATTTCATTGACAGTGGGAGCACATATTGTGATGACGTCATAAACATTTTTTTTTCAAATTAACCTAGATACCAGGTGTAGTGAGACTTTATAAACACCCTGTATAATCATTATCACAAAACACAATGTTATAAAAATTATATCTCCAAGTAACACACACGTCGGGTCTGGCACAGTACCGCTCTTCTCCAAGCCGTTAGAATGTAAGTCGAGCGGGTAAATACAAGAAAACATTCATATACATAGCACATGACTTCGATAAACATGAGTCCACGTCACACTTTTGGATGAAGGAGATGGGAGTTGAGATGGACACAGCCAGAAACGAGAAACTTAGTTGGCGTATAAAAAGACTTATCAGAATGTAGAGCATTGTAAATGGATGTAGAAGGAGATGAAAGGTAGAGGATGTGGAATGGATGTAGAAGAGTGAAGGTACAGGTTGGGAAATGGATGTTGAAGAGGAGGGAGGGTAGAGGATGGGTAATGGATGTAGAAGAAGATGGAAGGTAGAGGATGGGTAATGGATGTAGAAGAATATGGAATGAAGAGGATGGGAACTGGATGTAGAAGAAAAGGAATGTAGAAGGTGAGGAATGGATGTATAATAGGATGGAAGGTAGAGGATGGGTAAAGGATATAGAACAAGATAGCATGTAGTGAATGGGAAATGTAGAAGGGGGAAGGTTGAGGTTGGGGAATTGGAATAAAAGAGGTAAGATAGAGGGTGTAAAATTTATGTAGAAGAGGGAAGGTGGAGGGTGGGGAATGAATGTAGAAGAGGTAAGATAAAGGGTGAGAAATGGATGTGGAAGAGGAAAGTTAGAGGGTGGGGAATGGATTGGTAATAGGTAAGGTAGAGGGTGGGCAATGGATATAGAAGAGGGAAGGTGGAGGGTGGGGAATTGATGTAGAAGAAGAGGGAAGGTGGAGTGTGGAGAAAGGATGTAGAAGAGCGAAGTTAGAGGGTGGGAAATGGGAGAAGAGGAAGATGGAATTTAGGGTATGGGGAAATGCTTGTAGTAGAAGAGGGAAGGTAAGGGATTGGAAATGGATGTAGAATGGAGAAGGTAGATAATGGGGGATGGATGTAGATGAAGAGGGAAGGTAGAGGTTTGGGAATAGATTTAGAAGATGGAAGGAAGAGGGCGGGTAATGGAAGTAGAAGAAGGGGAAGGTAGAAGGTTAGGATTGGATGTAGAATAATGAAGGTAGAGGATGGGGATTGGATGTGGAAGAATGAAGGTAGAGAGTGGGGAATTGATGTAGAAGATGAAAGTTAGAAAGTGGCGAATTGATGATGAAGATGGAAGGTAGAGGATAGGGTATGGATGCAGAAGAAGGAAGTAGAAGGTGGGGAATGGATGTATAAGAGGAGGGAAGGTAGAGGCTGGGGAATGGATATAAAAGAAGAGGGAAGACAGAGGAGTGGGAATGGATGTAGAAGAATGAAGGTAGAGGATGGGGATTGGATGTAGAATAATGAAGGTATAGAGTGGGGAATTGATGTAGAAGATGAAAGGTAGAAAGTGGGGAATTCATGATGAAGATGGAAGGTAGAGGGTAGGGAATTGATGTAGAAGAAGGAAGGTAGAGGATGAGGAATGGAGGTAAAAAAGGAAAGGTAGAGCATTGTAAATGGATGTAGAAGGAGAGGAAAGGTAGAGAGGGTATTGATGCAGAAGAGGGAAGTAGAAGGTGGGGAATGGATGTATAAGAGGAGGGAATGTAGAGGCTGGGGAATTGATATAAAAGAAGAGGGAAGGCAGAGGAGAGGGAATGGATGTAGAAGAACAGGTAACATATAGAATGGGTAATGAATTTAGAATAAGATGGAATGTAGATGATGGGAAATGGATGTAGACGAAGAGGGAAGGTAGAGGGTGGGAATGGAAGTAGAAGTGTCAAGGTAGAGGTTGGGGAATTGATGTTGAAGAGGGGGGAGTAGAAGATGGTGAAATAATGTAGAAAAGAAAGGTGGAGGCTGGAAATGGTTGAAGCGGATTGAAATTAAAGGATGGGGAATGGATGTAGAAGAGGGAAGGCAGAGGGTGGGGAATGTATATATAATATGGAGCGTAGAGGATAGGGAATGGGTGTAGAAGAGGGAAGGCAGAGGGTGGGGAATGTATATATAATATGGAGCGTAGAGGATAGGGAATGGGTGTAGAAGAGGGAAGGCAGAGGGTGGGGAATGTATATATAATATGGAGCGTAGAGGATAGGGAATGGGTGTAGAAGAGGGAAGGCAGAGGGTGGGGAATGTATATATAATATGGAGCATAGAGGATAATGAATGGGTGTAGAAGAGGAAGGCAGAGGGTGGGGAATGTATATATAATATGGAGCGTAGAGGATAGGGAATGGGTGTAGAAGCGGGAAGGCAGAGGGTGGGGAATGTATATATAATATGGAGCGTAGAGGATAGGGAATGGGTGTAGAAGAGGGAAGGCAGAGGGTGGGGAATATATATATATTATGGAGCGTAGAGGATAGGGAATGGGTGTAGAAGAGGGAAGGCAGAGGGTGGGGAATGTATATATAATATGGAGCGTAGAGGATAGGGAATGGGTGTAGAAGAGGAAGGCAGAGGGTGGGGAATGTATATATAATATGGAGCGTAGAGATAGGGAATGGGTGTAGAAGAGGGAAGGCAGAGGGTGGGGAATGTATATATTTAATATGGAGCATAGAGGATAAAGAATGGGTGTAGAAGAGGGAAGGCAGAGGGTGGGGAATGGATGTAGAAGAAGTGGGAAAGTGGAGGGTAGGAAATGGATGTAAAAGAGGGAAGGTAGCTGGTGGGCAATGGATGTAGAAGAAGTGGGAAGGTGGAGAGTAGGAAATGGATGTAGAAGAGGGAAGGCAGAGGGTAAGGGGATGGGAGAAGATGGAATTTAGGGTATTGGGTAATTGATGCAGTAGAAGAGGGAAGGTAGAGGATTGGAAGTGGATGTAGAATGGAGAATGTAGATAATGGGATGTGGATGTAGAATAAGAGGGAAGGTAGAGGTTGGGTAATGGAAATAGAAGAAGAGGAAAGATAGAGGGTGGGGATTGGATGTAGAAGAGAGAAGGTTGAGGATGGGGAAATGGGTATACCAAAGGGGAAAAGTAGAGGGTGGGAATGGATGTAGAAGAAGATGGAATTTTGAGATTTTGAAATGGATGTAGAAGATGGAAGGTAGAGGATGGGGATTTGATGTAGAAGAAAAGGGAGGGTAGAGGATGGTGAATGGATGTAAAAGAAGATGGAAGGTAGACGTTGGAGAATGGATGTAGAAGAAGAGGGAAGGTAGAGGATGGGGAATGGATGAAGAGGATGGAATGTAGAGGGTGGGAATGGATGTAGAAAGGGAATTTATAATGTAGGGAATGGATGTAGAAGAGGGAAGGTAGACGTTGGTGAATGAATATAGAAAAGGAGGGAATGTGGAAGGGTGGAAGTTGATTTAGAAGAAAAGGGAATGTGGAAGGGTGGAAGTTGATTTAGAAGAAGAGGGAATGTGGAGAATGGGATATGGATGCAGAAAAGAAAGTTAGAGGATGGGATATCGATGAAGAAAAGAGGGCAGGTTGAGGTTGGGGAATGGATGTAGAAGAAGCGTAAAGGTAGAGGATGGTGAATGGGTGTAGAAGAGGGAAGGTAGAGGATGGTGTGGTGAATGTGTGTAGAAAAAGAGGGAAATTAAAGGGTTGTCAATGAATGTAGAAGAGGGAATGTAGAGGATGGTGAATGGGTGTAAAAAAAGAGGGAATGTAGAGGGTTGGGACTGGATGTAGAAGAATGAAGGTAGAGGGTGCGAGGTGGATGTAGAAGAAGAGGGACGGTAGTTGGTGGGGAATGAATGTAAAGAAGAGGCATAGAATATATTAAGAATAATAGAGAAGGTAGAGGGTGGGAGTAGACGAAGCAGAAGAGGCATGTATGGAGTGGGTAATAGAAGAAGCAAAAGAGCGAGAAAGTCGTTGAGGAATAGATGAAGTAAAAGAGAGAATGTAGCGGGTGGGGAGTAGATGACATGGGAGATTGAGGTAGTATATGGGTAATAGATGAAATGTAAGATTGAGTCAGCGTATGGACAATATATGCAATGTAAGATTGAGGTAGTGTATCGGGAATAGATGAAGTAGAAGAGAGAATGTCGCGGGTGGGGAGTAGATGACATGGAAGATTGAGGAAGTGTATGGGGAATAGATGAAATGTAAGATTGAGGTAGTTTATGGGGAGTAGATGAAATGGAATATTGAGGCAGTGTATGGGGAACAGATGAAATGTAAGATTGAGGTAGCGTATGGGGAATAGATGAAGTAAAAGTGGGACGGTTAAGAGGGTGGGAGGTAGATGAAGTTAAAGACCAAGTTAGGGGTGGGGAGTAAATGAAGTTGAAGAGGGAAGTAGAGGTGAGGGATAAATGAAACAGAAGTGGGAGGTAGGCGTGGGAAATATACAAGTAGGAGGGAGAGATAAGGGCAAGAACAGATAAAGTAGAATAAGAGGATACGGGTGGTGAATATATGGGGTAGAAGAAGGGGGTTAGAAAGTGGGGAATAGTTAATGTAAAAGAGGAGTATGTATCGTTGGAATTAGATGAGGTAGAAGTGGGAGGTAATGGAGGGGGAGGGGATAGTGGAATAGATGAAGTTGAAAAGGAAGTTAGGAAGTGCGGATGATTTAATGTAAATAAGGAATGTATATAGGGGAAAAGGAGGTGGGGGGGTATATGAAGTAGATGAGGAAGGTGGATAGAGGAAGTAGAAGATGGAAGTGAGAGATTGGGAGAAACTTCAAGTACACATGACAACGTTTGCAGATAGAGAACTAACAATATTCACATGTTATCTAACACTCTATCCTCAGACACTCACTGAAGTCTGTGAATTGTGTCAGGGCGGTACTTTATTGACGAGGCTTCTCATTCTGAGAAGGCCCGCAACTATCCACTGGCATCAAAACTGAGTCCCCATTTAACTCCATCTCTACGTTACGTGTGATGACATCGTATAACTACGTAGGGAGGTCAAAAAGTAATGCACACCAAATTTTTCTCGGAAACTATTCGGGCAAAATGTGTGAAATTTTCACAGATTGTAGCTGAACATCCCCTTTACACTACCTATTTTTCAACATAATCTCCGTCCAAGCGTATTGCCTTACGCCAACGCGAAACTAGGTCATGAATGCCTCGATTGTACCAAGTTTTGTCCTGCTCGCGTAGCCATTTTTTAACTGCACGGATCACACCCAGTCCTGCTCGCGTAGCCATTTTTTAACTGCACGGATCACACCCTCATCATTGTCAAAGTGTGTCCCACGCAGGAATTTTTTGAGTGGTCCAAACAGATGGAAATCTGAGGGAGCCAGATCAGGGCTGTAAGGAGGATGGGGCAGTACAGTCCAACCAATTTGTTGATTGCTTCCCGTGTTACCAGACTTGTGTGAGGGCGTGCATTGTCATGTTGAAGCAACAAATCTGCAGATGGCTTATTAGGCCGAACTCTGTGGAACCGATTTTTGAGTTTTGTCAGTGTATTGATGTAAGCTGTCGAGTTGATTGTCTCACCTCTTGTCATTACATCAACAAGAATCACACCATCAATGTCCCAGAAGACAGTGATCATCAACTTTCCGGCTGATGGAGATGTTTTGAATTTTTTTCTTTTTGGTGACTGCGGATGATGCCATTCCATTGACTGCATTTATGTTTCAGGCTCATAATAATGTGCCCACGTTTCGTCACCGGTAACAGTTTTTGACAAAAACATTTCCTCTTCAACACCGAAACGCTCCAACAATTCAGAACAGAATGTTTTCCTTTGAACTCTGTGATCATTTGTTAGGCACCGAGGAACCCATCGAGCGCAAATCTTTGAAAATCCGAGAGTTTTAAAAATTGCGATTGCACTTCCCTTGCTGACTGTAAGCTGCAATGCCAATTGCTGACTAGTGATACGCCTATCCTTACGAATAATGACATCAGCCCGGTTTAACATGGCTGTGCTGGTAGCCGAGGCAACACGTCCAGAACGCGGTAAATCATGCAGCTCCACTCGTACACTTTCTGCAGCTTTAATTCTCTGAACCCAGCGACTAACTGTGCTCCTATCGACTGCAGAACATTTGTACACTGCACACAGTCGTTTATGAATGTTTGCCACAGTTTCTTTTTCCGCAACCAGAAATTCTATGACAATTCGCGGTTTGTAACGGACATTGTTGACAAGCTCCATTTTAAGGGTTCATAGATTGCGTAATATTTATCAGAATAATGTGCAATTTGGTGCACATAATTGGAACATGTCATATTCCAAGTGTGCAAAATTGCATATTCCTAGCTTTTTTATTAGCCGAGAAAAAAATTGGTGTGCATTACTTTTTGACCTCCCGTATTATTTCTTTACGTGCTTCCTCGACACTGATGTGCACTCCTCATGACACTTGTCATATGCCCTCTTACACGGTGGGTATATGTAGCTCCTGCAGAATGTTCTCTTCTCTCCCCTCTGTTCATGGACCCAAGATAATGACTAGATCCATACAGGATTCGGACCAGTTGAATTGTGGGAAATAACAGAAGAACATTGCGTATGTGCTTATTATTCACAAAGTATTTTCTATGTTAAATAACTGTCAAGATCTAAAGTTGTGGAGAGTCATGATCACCTACGCCAGCATGCGCGCTACTTAATGATGATGATTATCTGTGTGTGAGTATAGCAGCAAGGTATTGTAGGTTTTGTAATTAAAGGTCTCTCCTACATAAAGATAAGTAAACACGTCTACAAAATGTAGAGGTCGTGGCAGATCCATGACGATTAAGACTAATCTATTAGCATTAACATGTTACTTTACATAATCAAGCACCACACGAAGCAACAACTTGACGCCAGCTGTACCAACCAATCCTCTTTTACTTAAGGTTTGTTTATTGAACATTCTTAGATGGCCACATTATCCCAATAAACCGTTCATAATCCAACACCTGTGTTCGCGAGGCTTACTAATTGTTTATTTGATGCTCCAGTCGAATCAATGCATGCTGGGTAAACCTGGAGGCGTAGACACGTCAGCAGATTGTGTATTTATTGCGCTTTTATAATTTATACCTAGTCATAACAAACGTGTCCAAATGTGCAGATGTCATTAAAGTCGGAATGTGGACAACTTTAAAATAGTACATTATCATCATCATGTGCCATACCATTTGGCGTAGGCGAGTATGTCCTTCCACAATCTTTTATCTACCGTACATCGTATCAGTTCTGCTGTTGACTGTTTTCCATTTCATGACAACAAGCTATTGAGTATTTTCTCTCCTTGTCCTCAACGATCTCTCTTTCACAGTATTTTTTTTCTAAGTTGTAACTAAGTATTCCAACTTTCCTCTTCCCATGTTCACCATAAATATTGTTTGCTTTTTTTTATAATGTTTCTTAGGTGTTCCCTCTTTGTGTTGGCCTCTTTGAATTTCCTTGTTACCCTTTTAGCTGTCCTGTGAACTTTCAACATTGTTCCGAGAAAACCCATCTCTATGGCATCTAATCGTCTTTTTATCTGTTTGTTGATTCTCTATGATTCACTTCCTTAGGTCAGAAATGGCTTTATAGAGCACCAAAGCACTCTCTTTCTCAATTCTATTGGCATAGATTTGTTGCATAAGACGTTTTTCATTTTCTAAAATGCTATTTTGGCCTGAGCTATTCTGCTGTTTATTTCTGTGGTGGATCTCCCATCTGATGTTATTATTGTTCCGAAGTATTTGACGCGTTGCACTTGTTTCAGGTTTGTTCTGTTTATTGTTATGCTGCGTGATGGTGATGATTGTTTCTTCGTTATGATCATTTCTTCTGTTTTCTTACTATTAAGACTCAGAGCTTTCTTGTCGCTTTATCTTCTACATTTTTCTTCTTCTACCTTTCAGCTCCCTGTCTCGCATAGGTCTTCAACAAACACTTTCCAAGTTTTTTTTTCTTTGTGTAATACTCTCTGTTGGCCTCCGTAGTGTGTGTCCTATCAAGTGCCATCGTCTTCGCTGTATCTATTTTTCCACTGGTATTTGACTGGTACATTTCCATAATTCAATGTTAGTGATTTTGTCCTGACATGTCCATCCTTTTATTCTGCGTAATTATTTTCTGTTCCTCCATCTTTATCCATAACACTGCCTAGATAGATGTACGATTTTACGTCTGGTAGAGGCATTTCTCCTAATTTTATTTGGTTATTGCCAACTGCATTAATTCTCATAATATTGGACTTATCTGTATTAATTTTCAGTCCTAGCTGTAGTGATCTCTCATCAAGTATGCTCATTTTATCCTGCTTCTGTTGATGGCTGTGTGATAGGAAAGCTATGCCATGAGTAAAGTCTAAATCATCAAGTATGCTCATTTTATCCTGCATCTGTTGATGGCTGTGTGATAGGAAAGCTATGCCATCAGTAAAGTCTAAATCATCAAGTATGCTCATTTTAACCTGCATCTGTTGATGGCTGTGTGATAGGAAAGCTATGCCATCAGTAAAGTCTAAATCATCAAGTTGCTTGGTCAATGACAACTGGATTCCATTTCTGTTGTTTTGTGTTATTTTCATAATCCAATCTATGGCCAGTAGAAAGAGAAATGGGGACAGAAGGCATCCCTGCCTTACTCCTGTTCTTATTTTAAATGCTTCTGTAAGCTGCCCTTACAGAATTAGTTATACAGATTAGTTATTTGAAGAAGTTTTAAGAAACCAAACATTGAAATACTTTCTACTCTTATTCGTTGTTGTATATGCTTTCTTTTACTATTATGTTATTCATGTCTGGGGTTCTTCATCATCTCTGCTATTAAGACTGTGTCATCCGCATATCTCAAATGGTTTTTGTTGTGGCCTTTGACTTAAATTCCTTTTATATCTGCTATTGATCACATACTATTTTCGCTGTAAAGTGAAAACAAATCCGGCGATAGAAAACAGCCTTGTCTGATGTTTCTTCCTCTTCTATCCTTCCTCCATTACCGTTGTCGTCGATGGGAGATACAATCTGTGATTCTTTGCTCTTCTGTTGGCTTCTTCTGGTTTTATCCCTTCTAGTGACTCAAGTATTCCCTTACCCCATCTCTTTCTCAGTCTTCCTCTTAATCTGACGTTTTCGTAGTGTTTGTTTATTGCTCTTTGAGTCATTACTAGTTCTTTTTGACTCGTTATGTGGCCGAACCATTTTATATGTTGTTTATTTAGGTATTCAATGACTGTTTCAATTTTGAGTTTCTTCCTCAGGTCAGTGATTCTTACTCTGTCCCTTAAGCTGTTTCCTGTCATTCTTCTGACCCATTTCATTTCGGTGGTCGTTATTTTCTTGTTGTTCTAGAGTCCACCATCCAATTCTGGCACTGGTAGCACAGAGTTGGTTGAAAAATTGATTTGTACATTGCCCTTTTTTTTCTTCCGTAGTTATTGCTTTGTTTTTCAATAGTGTTGATACTTGGCCTATAACTTGGCATGATTTGTTGCACCTTATATATTATTCTGTCTCTTGATTATTGTCTTGTGTTAACGTGGTACCAGAGATTTAAAATTGTCTACTTCTTTCAGAGTTGTATTGTCTATTATGATGTTTAGTTTTTCATTCTTTCTCGTCATTGCATTACTTCGGTTTTGTTTATGTTGATCTTCATGTTGTATTGTTTACAAGTGTTGTTTAGCCTGTTGATATGTTCTTACAGGTCCTCAGTTGTTTCATGTATTAGAACTTGGTCGTCTGCAAATAGTCTGTCATTAGTTTCGTTCTCTCTTTTGCTGTTTTCTGGTACGTATATTTCGTTCTCTTTTGAGCTATCGCTTGTTATCATCACTGTTGATATAGTTCCTATGCTTGGTCATGCTAATTTCCATATATTGTACATACATGTGATGAAAAGTAAAGGGGAAAGCCCTAAGCCATGTCTTACTCAGGAGTTAATGATGAAATGTTTAGAATATCCTACTGATGATCTTACTATAGTGCGACTACTTTCATAGAGGCTCTTACATATCTCTACTAGGTGGTGACTCACTTCGTACAAGGGCAATACGGACCATAGTTGTTCCCTTTCCACCCTATCGAACGCCTTTTCTTGGTCAATAAAGGCAGTATATAGTGTTTTATTGTGCTCTATTGTTTTCTCCGCTAGTTGTTTTAAGATGAACAGGACATCTGTGCAGCCTTTGTTCCTCATGAAGCCTATCTAAGCATCGCTTTGTTGTGGGTCCATAATTTGTCTCAGCCTTTTTTTTTCGAATATCTTGGCATACAACTTTCCTGTGTGGCTTAATAGCGATATATCTCTATAATGGCTGCAGTCTCTTCTGCTGCCCTCCTTTATCCATCCATATTGGTAGTATAATGTTGTTAAATTATATGTAGAGTCAGTCTTAACATATGGTTGTGAATCATGGACAATAGGATAAGAAACAAGAAAATCACTGGAGTCTGTAGAAATATGGTTTTACAGAAGAAAGTTGAGAATGCCATGGACAGGTAAGAAGAGAAATGAAAACGTTCTGAAAGAGGCCAAAGCAAAAAGAGAACTAATTTCCAATATTAGGAAGAAACAATAATCATTTTGTCGCTTAACGTCGATGATGTGGATGGTCCTGACTCACGTACACCTACTCAGTCGCACGGCCCAGAACCCGTTTCCACGTTATAAACTGGCCAACTCCAGTAAATAGCTTAGCAGCACACGGATACGCTGTAAGCCTTCCACAAATTAAATGAATTACGCGTCCTTGACGACAGACCGGCGTAAAAAAAAAACATTTTTTGACGCGTTCAATAGCGCAATCAACAACAAGGGTGAGTATGATTGATTAAATAAGGAAATTGTTACAAAACGCAATGAAACCAGTAGAAGCAACGTGATTTACATCAAATAGAAAGCGCGTACAATCACGTGATCCCTTCAAATATCAATACAAACAAACAAATAAGCAGAAAAGTTAACTGAAAATTAGCACATATCTGTGAATCCTCTGAGGAAGCCAGCGAACTGGGCGCCATATTCCCCGGAAGTCTGTGGCAGTGCAGGTGCAGAAGGTTCTTCTAAAATAATTATTATCATATAAACATAAAATGGTAATAAGCAGCTAGACTAACAGAAATACAAGACAAAATGCCGTAGCCGGCCCATAGTGCGTAGACCAAGATACACCTTCTCCTATCTGAATTTTTTGTTCTAGCAGTTTTCTTTTAAATATATTTTATCAAATCTCGCCATCTGTCTCTGTTCTGTCAAGCAGTTCTATCTCATTGAGGGATCCGATTCCTGGTGCTCTTGCCTCTCTCATCAATTATCTTCTCAGTGTCTCCCTGGGTCTTCCTCTTTTTCTCTTACCTGTTGTTTCCCATATGAGGGCTTGCTTTGCTATTCGGTTATTATCTCTTCTCATCAAATGTCCAACATATGAACATCGTCTTTTCTTTATTGCAGAAGATATTAGTGGTTGATTGGCGATTTCTCTAATTTCCTCGTTTGTTTTGAATTCGTTCCACACTATACCAAGTATTTTCCTTAGACATTTATTTTCGAATGCGTTCAACTTTGTTTCTATATCTCTTGTTGTTTTCCAGCTTTCACACGCATACGTAAGAGTTGATAGTACATTTGATTTGAATATCCTAAGTTTTGTGTTTGTGCTGATGAGTTTTGATTTCCACAACTTTTCAAGGCTTCTGAAAGACACTGCTGCTTTAGCCATTCTGATTCTAATTTCTTTACTTGTATCCCCTTCTCGATCAATGTGACTTCCAAGATAGATAAAGTGATCGATCTCTTCTACTGGTTTGTTTATCATATATATTTTGTCAGCTGTTGGAATTAAACTTTTCATGACTTTAGTCTTTTCATGATTGATCTCAAGCCCCATTTTGCTGGCTATTGTGGATAGTTCATTTGTGTTTTCCAGCATCGTTTTTATCTGACTGCTGATGAGAGCTATGCCATCAACAAAGTCGAGGTCCTCCAAATGGTCTCCTTGTATCCATTTGATGCCTTTATTACCAGTGCAGCATTTCTTCATTATGAAGTTCATAACAATTCCAAATAACAAGGGCGATAAAATACATCCTTGTTTAACCCCAGTTTCTATTGGGAAACATTCGCTCATTCCTTCCTCTGTTCGAACTGCACATGTGTAACCATCATATATGTCTTTGATAATATTTATGATTTTTGATGGTAAGCCATATTGCTTCAGAATTTTCCACAAAGAATCTCTATGAATACTATCAAATGCTTTTTGAAGTCGATGAAGTTAAGTACACAAGGTTTTTGCTTTTCAATGTGTTCCTCCAATATAAGTCTTGAGTGAAAATGTGTAAAAGGCAGCTTCTCCCTTTTCTAAACCCAGCCTGTTCTTCGCGCATTACTGTATCTATTGAATCCTTTATTCTATTTATGATGATTTTGCAGAATAACTTTATAATAAACAGATATAAATATCATAATTACTATCAAAGACATATACATGACATAAGTGAGTACCACTGAAAGATGAATGACATGAGTGACTTTGAGTGACTGATGAATGATATGAGTGACTAAGAATGGCAGATGAATGACTACGAATGACATTTGGATTGACGTGAATAACTAAGATTAACTTCTGCAACTGTGAATGACAAATGAGTGAATATGAGTGACATACGAATAACATGAGAGATTAAAAATTACGTCAAATGACAGGTGAATGCCTATCAATGACATATGATGACATGAGTGACTATAACTGATAGATTAATGAAATGAATGACGATCACTGACATATGAATACAATGAGCGACTATGACTGGCAGATGAATGATATGAGTGACTATGAAAGACAGTTGAATAGCAAGAGAGACTAAATCTGACATGCATTACTACAAATGACAGATGAAAGACATGAATGATAATGACTGACAGATTGATGCTATGCATGACTATGACTGACATATGAATTGCACAGGTACTATGAATGATATGAGTGACTATAAATGAGAGATGAATGATTAAAAATGACCGATGAATGACATACCGACTATTACTAACTTAAGAATGACATGATTGACTGTGAATGACAAATTAATGACTGTGAATGACAGATGAATGAATGTGAATGACAGATGAATGACATAAATAACTACTAACGACAGATAGATGACATTTAATGTATGACTGGCATTTAAATGGCACGAGTGAATATTACTTACAGATGAATGGCATGTGTGACACAATAAATCCTATAGATGAGAGTTGAATGACATAAAGACTATGAATTACAGATGACTGACTAGGAAAGGCAGACGAATGCCATTAAAGACTATGAATGACATATGAATAGCATCAGTGTCTATAACTGACATATGAATGACATGAGTGACTGTGAATTACTGCAATTGACAGATGGATTAGTTTGAATGACAGATGAATGTCATGAATGTATATGACTGATATATGAATGATATGAGTGACTATAACTGGAAGATGGATGACTTGGATGATTATGACTGACAGATAGATAACATGTGTGACTATGAATACGCCAGATTAAGAGGAAGACCAACAAAGAGATGGATAAAAGGAATACTAGAGTCACTAGGAGGGATAACACCAGAAGAGGCCAACAGAAGAGCAAAGAATCGCAGACTGTATCTTCCCTCGACGCGGACGGCAATAGAGAAAGGATAGAAGGAGAAGAAGAAGAAGAAAGAAGACATACAACATAAGACACTATGAATGACATATTAATGACTACGAATGACAGATGAATGACATGAAATTTTGTTCCGATAAATGAATGAGATCGGTGACCATGAATGACAGCTGAGTGACTACAGATGACAGATTAATGATGAGAATGACTATAAATGACAGATAGATGACATGAACGACTATGAATGGCAGTTGAATGAATACTGATGACAGATAAATGACATGAATGACATATGAGTGTCTGCGGATGACAGATGAATGACTATGAATAACAGTTGAATGACTTTAATAACTATAAATAACACATTACCTTATTAGAATGCACGTTACACCCTACGCCCACTGGCTCCCGTTACGCCCACTAGCTCCCGTTACGCCCACTAGCTCCCGTTACGCCCACTGGCTCTTTGCTACCAGCTATGCCGCAGCACTGCGATCATTTGTATATTCACTAATGGACAGATTCAACAGATGTTAGGGGCGGGGCCATATCTGGTTTTGTATTTAACCGGCCATTTAGAATCTTTAAAATCATTTTGCGAACGTTACTACAAGCAGCTAGATAGTGTTGTGTTCAGAAGATCGGTAAGTACGATACCGCTTAAATAAATTATTATTTTTATTTATTTTATTGTTTTGTGAAATTATACAGTCTTAGCATATGGATGAGAATCATGGACAATAGGAATACAGATAAGAAAATCACTGGAGTCTGTAGAAATGCTATTTTTCAGAAGAATGTTGAGAGTACCATGGACAGCTAAGAAGAGTAATGAAGAGGTTCTGAGAAAGGTCAAAGCAAAAGAGAGCTAATTTCCAATGTTAGGAAGAAACAATCATCATTTTTTGGCCATGTAATGAGAAAAGAACAACTTGAATATATTGTAACAACTGGAAAATTGAGGGACGATGAGACAGAGGCAAGCAAAGAGAAAAAAATAACATGACAGCTTAAGAGAATGGCTTGGCAGAAGGTCAACAACCGTAATGATAAATAGCTGCCGAGATCGAAAGTTCTGGAGAGACATGATCACCTACGCCAGCAGGCCTGATACTTGATGATGATGAAATTATACAGCGACGGTTTTATGTTTAATGTTATTTTTATTTCTATTTTTTCGTTCGAAATGATTATATATATATATATATATATATATATTATTTATTTTTTACTTTAAATACATATGTGTGTGTTATATGTTTGATCCTTCTCATGGCCTATTGAGCCGAAACGTCGTTGTACTTTGTGTTGTTCTCTTGTTACGTGAAGCTTTAACCATACGGTTTTTCTCTCTATTTGTTTCTGTATGTTTTTTTTTTCATCACACCTTTCCACTTATACTCAGGAGGGAGATAACCCTATAGTTATTACAATCTCCCTTGTTCCCTTTATTCTTGTATAACGCTACAATCTATGTATCTTTCTTTGTCTGGAGTATATCTCTGTATCTCCAGCATTCGACAAGAAGTGTGTAGAGGTTGGGCAGGAGAGGTTCAAAATTATCCTAAAGTACTTCGGGAGTATATTTTTACCTGAGGCTGTTCCACATGGGAGGTCGTTAACAACATCATGAAGTTCCTTCTATGTAAGTTCTTTATCCAGTAAGATAGTTTTTTATTTTATTTTATTTATTTATTTTTTTTTTATTTATTTTTTTTGGGGGGGAGGGGTGGGGGGGGGATAGCTGGTCTAGGAGTTGGCTTGCTGGTCTGTCTTCAGAGTAGGGACTTGAAATAATCAACCCATCTTTGCAGCTGTTTAGTTGTCACTGATAGGCTCACCGTTTGCTTCTTTTAAGAGATCATTTTTTTGAATTGTTTGGGCCTAGAGAAATCTTAATGTTGTACAAAGTTCTAGAATCGCGCAGCTTTCTGGATCGTAGAGCACAGATTTGACCAATACTCGTTCGCATACCTCCTTCAATCCGCTTGCGTTTCTGCTATTCTTCCTCTTCTGCTTTCCTTCTTCATCTGCCTTATAGCGTCGAGGGGAGATATATAAGTTGCGGTCTTTTGCTCTTCTGCTCGCCTGTGCTGCTGTTATGTTTCCTAGTGCTTCTAATATTCCTTCGCTCCATCGTTCTCGTAATCGACCCTTGGGTCTGGAGTTCTCACAACCTTTGCTGAAGGCTCGTTGTGTTATGTTTTGATCTTGTTGCCTTGTCACGTAGCGAAACCATTTCATCTGTTGTTTTCTTACATATTGTATCATCATCATGATGTGCCATACCGGTTGGCATAGGCGATCATATCCTTCCACAATCATCTATCTGCAGTGCATCATATCAGTTCTGTTGTTGACTGTTTTCAATGCCATGACACCAAGCCATCCAGTATGTTCTCTCTTTGTCGTCCGCGATCTCTCTTTCCTTTTATTTTGCCAGTTGTAACCAAGTATTCCAACTTTCCTCTTCTCATGATGTGCCCGAAAAATGTTGATTGCTTCTTTCTCATGTTTTTTAAGAGCTCCCTTTTTGTGTTGGCCTCTTTGAGAACTTCCTCATTGGTTTTTTTAGCTGTCCAGGGAACTTTCAACATTTTTCGGTGAAATCCCATCTCTGTGGCCTCTAATCGTCTTGTCTTTTGTTTGTCTATTGTCCATGATTCACTTCCATAGTTAGAATTGGTTTTATATAGCACCGATGAACTCTTTTTCTCATTTCTATTGACATAGATTTATTTGCATAAGATAATTTTCATTTTCTGAAATACTATTTTGGCCTGAGCTATTCTGCTTTTTATTTTCGTGGTGCATCTTCCATCTGATGTTATCACTGTGCCCAAGTATTTCGACGCGTTGCAATTGTTTCAAATGTGTCCTGTTTATTTTTATGCTGCGTGATGGTGATGGTTGTTTCTTCGATATAACTATTACTTCTGTTTTCTTACAATACAGACTGAGACCTTTCTTGTTGCTTTCTTTTACTATTATGACTATCATTTCTTGTAGTTCACTCTCTGTCTCTGCTATTAAGAATGTGGTATCCGCATATCGCAAATTATTTATGTTGTGACCATTGACTTCAATTCCATTTTTGTCTACTATTGATCTCATAATATGTTCCCTGTAAAGTGAAAACAAATCCGGTGACAAAACACAGCCTTGTCTGACTCCTTGTTTTATAAGTTGAAATTGTCCTGTTTGGTTGTTAATTCGTATGGCTGCTATTTGTTGCTAGTACATGTTTTTTTTTAATGATTCATATATCATTGCCATCAATGTTTACTTTCTCCAGGATATTGATTATTTCCACATGCTTTACTTTGTCAAATGCTTTCGTGTAGTCTATAAAGCACATATATAGATTTTTCTTTACCTCTATAGATCTTTCTATCAATGTTCTTAAGATGTATATTGCATTATTGTTACTCTTTCATTCCACAAATCCACATTGTTCCTCACTTATTTCTGGTTTTATTTTGTTTCTTACACGTCTCATTATGATTCTTAGTAATATTTTCCTCATATGGCTCATGAGACTAATAGTGCGATGGTCTTCACAATCAGTGGCGCCTGACTTCTTTGGTACGGCTACAAAGATATACTTTAGTAAATCTTCGGGTGTGGCCAGTGCTATATATGTCATAGAGTAGCTTTATATTGCCTTGTACTCGCAGTTCTCCTAATGCATTTATCTCTTCGATTGTTATAATTTCGGGACCTGGAGATTTGCCTCTTTGCATATATTCTATGGCGGGGGCTATTCCTAGCATTTTTCTCAGTTCTTCATTTCTGATCTTATCTCTCAGACTGTTTCCTGTCATTCGTCTAACACATTTCATCTCAATAGAGGTTAATTTTCTTATTGTTCTAGCATCTAGGGTCCAGGTCTGGTGTTGGTAGCACAACGTTGGGATGACGATTGTATGTGTCTGCTATTGCTTGTTTGAAATGGTCTTTTGTGATCAAACATGGGTAATTCTCAAAGGTTAGAAAAGCCTTGTTCGTCTCTACAAATGGCATGAGATTCATCGAGTTTTGTTGAGTCCTATCGTTGGTGGAGTGTTTATCTTTAACAAGAGAAGAGATTCCACAGTCAAGGATGCGCGACTTTAGTCGGTTCAATGAATCATCGACACTGTCGAGGTCTTCTGCTCTTTCAGTGCGTTTCTGAAAGGCATTCGGGAACAGAACTTGGTTGTCGGGTAATTGTGTTTATAGCGATATTAATCTTAGGACTGGCTGGTTCTCTAGATTTTTCTATCCTGTTGGTGGTTGCCTTCATTTTACTAATGACAAGTGTGGGTTGTGTGTCACAGTTTACGCTATGGTATGCTCTGGTTACTCTAACATTATTTAAGGGTTGTCTGCGAACTAGGACAAAGTCTTGATGGTGCCAATGCACGGACCTTGGGTGGCACCATGTTGCCTTTTGTCAGTTCTTAACGATGAAGAAGGTGTTGGTAGCACACAGGTAGTTAAGGGAACAACATTCTAGAAGCCTCTGACCATTATCGTACATTTTGCCAATACCATGATGACCTAGGCATGATGACCATGAATGATTTTCAGATCCAAAGCGTGCATTTAGATCGCCCAGCACGTAAAGGTGTTCTATTTTTGTGGATTGAATCAGAGGTAACTTGGAGCATCTCGCAACATTTATCTTTATCGCATGTGGTTGTTGTAACTGTTGTTGCATAGGCGCTGATGATGTTGATTGGTCCAGCTTTTGAATGGATTGTTCATGTTATTATGTGTTCTCATGTACTATTAGGGATGTTTATAGAATGCATGAGCTTATTATACACAACAAAACCCACTCAGTGTAGGTCATGGAAAAATATGGACTTGGATAAATAAATGTGTATGGAGAGATATTAACGGACTTTTGTGATTTTAATCAAATGAGCTTATGATGAACACTATTCCAACATAAAGAATACATAAAGCTACATGGGTGCCATCGGATCATAGAACGGAGAGTCAGATTGTCCACATAAGTCTTAGTAAAACGTGTAAGTTATCGTTAGATGATGTAAAAGTATATAGAGGAGCAGATGTTGCTTTAGATCATCATCTTCTGGTAGCCAAACTTAAATTGAAAGGATATACTACAACATATAAGTGTAGACATTATATCAATGTATTGTTTCTTAAAAAAGCCAGGAATTAAGCAGAAATTTGCTGTCACAGTATCAAACAAATACCAAGTTTGTTCACGGGATTAGACGCAAAAATACAACAAAAACATGTTATTTTATTTACGGCGATCAAGACAAATACTGTAACATATTAGACGCCATCTTGCTCTTTCAACAGTTCATTGACCTCAACTCGGTTATAATACCGGAAATACTCGCCGAAACAAAACAAAAAACACGTACACTTCAGATCCATCACCTATTACAATATGGCGACGTCACTGGCGGCTTGTCTAGCTCTGGCTTGTCTCATGGTTCTTGTTGGTAAGTTGTAAGATTGTTTCTGTATGTTGAAGAATGTGGTAAAAGCTCAAGATGTGAATGTTGACATCGTTTTGTTGGATTCAGTCTTGATTGTTGATTCTTGCTGGTAAATTATAAAGGGCTTCTTTATCTAATGGGATGAATGAAGAACTCACGATATGGGCACATTGAGAGGGCGTTATGTGACTCATCTATATTCTATGTTATTTATGGAACCAGCTCAGTTACATTCAGAAACTACCCATATCCGCTCCACCACCTAATATATGTTACAATGTACTAAGACAAACTGCAGAGATTTATAAAAGAACGTTACCAGCATCCATAAGTTATAAATATCCAAAGAGGATTGAGCGTCACTACATGTGGCGTCACTAAATAAAGCGTCACTAAATGGAGCGTCACTAAATAAAGCGTCACTAAATAAAGCGTCACTAAATGGAGCGTCACTAAATTGAGCGTCACTAATTAAAGCGTCACTAAATGGAGCGTCACTACATGTGGCATCATTAAATAAAGCGTCACTAAATGGAACGTCACTACATGTGACATCACTAAATAAAGCGTCACTAAATGGAGCGTCACTACATGTGGCATCACTAAATAAAGCGTCACTAAATGGAGCGTGACTACATGTGTCATCATTAAATAAAGCGTCACTAAATGGAGCGTCACTACATGTGGCATCACTAAATAAAGCGTCACTAAATGGAGCGTCACTACATGTGGCGTCACTAAATAAAGCGCCACTAAATGGAGCTACATAAAAGCGTTCACAAATGTTTGCTGTTGTTTAATAAATTATATCTCAGCATTAGTGAAGTAAAGAAAATGCACATTTATTTATATTGATATCATCAAGAACAGCGTGTTACAAATGTTTAATTCTTACCATGTAATTAGGATAGATTTCTGCTCCTTCCAGATATATAAACATATCCTAGACCTCTCTAGGTTAGTATTTACAAGTTTTACAGATCATATTGTGGTAGCTTTCACCCGGCCGTTCAAACTAACTCATTTTATGCTTTTTTAAAAGAAAATCTTGAATGAATTTGCGCAAGATGAATGTGAATTTCCGAAAGCGCTGAAATTTTGCGTCACTGCCTCGTTTTTTTAATCTCTGTGCAGTATTCAGAGGAGTGTCCTTACTCAAAATGTGTGGTTTCATGGGAATGGCGTTTGTAATTAAAATCATTACATTTCAAGAACTTGACATTGGAATTATATAAATATTTTACATTTTAGGCGAAATGTGAAAAGCTGCGTCTTTGAACTTTGAACCCACGTGCCCTTGGTATTTGTGCCCATACATCATCGAGTGGGCTCATTGAACAAGGTAACGTTAATCATCATCATCAAGTACCCGGCTTGCTGGCGAAGGTGATGTCTCTCCACAACTTTCGATCTCGACAGTTATTTATCATTTCTGTTGTTGACCTTCTGCCAAGCCATTCTCATAAGCTGTCTGATATTTTTTTTCTCTTTGCTACCCTCTATCTCTTCGTCCTTCAATTTTCCCAGTTGTTACATTATATTTAAATTGTTCTCTTCTCATTAAACGGCCATAAAATGATGATTGTTTCTTCATGATGACGATCGATTATCACCTGTAGCACATGATGTCCCCTACCGAACGTGAGTTTTCCATTGGAACCCCCCTTAACTTTGTTGTCGTTATTTATATTATTGTGGCGATTCTTGATTATACAAATAAATTACGACGGTGGTTTTCGGTTGCCATCCGTCGATTTGTTTACGGTTGGCTCCGCTAGTCTTTGACTAAAAATTCTCACCCACAAGACAGTAGGGTTGTTTTCCTTCATGGTACTTTCCCTTAGCCTTTTACTCTCCCGAGCTTACATGCAAGGCAGCAGGGCAGCCACAGGTTGTACTGTTTACTGCATAAAGTAGTAGGTACAATTACCTGATCTGACGCATAATGTATAATACAAAAACTAAAGGAGGACAACAACGGAAATATAAATTCGACAACTTTGACAAAGAAGCGATCTAACGAGATCTATCTATTTTTCAAAGGGAAAGAATTATTGGCGCTAAAGAAATTAAAAACTGTGCTTAGACGGAACAAAGTCATTGACATATCGGCAATCATTTTACGGAGTATTACCTACTGATGAACAATTGTACGCCTTTGATTTGTGAAATATAATAAATATACTACACTACTGTCAAATTAATTCGGTGTGAGGAATAATGTATTAAGAAACTGATAAGAATAAGAAAGAAAATGACGGTTTTGATAAATATGTGCAATCTATATAACATTTATCAATTTAAAAATTAAAGTTGGGGCAAATACAGGACTGTGGGAAAAGAAAAAAAATCTTTTCTAGGAGACGTATTTGTTGAGATATTCAAGAAATTCAAACGGCAAACATTTGTGACCGCGGTATAGTTTATTGTAATATTTCAACAAAACAATCAACTCTTCCTTATTTTTTTCTAGAAATAGTCAACGCGTATATTGTAACTTTGCTACAAATAATATTTTGATGTTTTCTAATCTTATCACAAATAATCAAGTAATATATTCTAATCTTATCAAAAATAGTCAAGTAATGTATTCTACTTTTACCACAAATAGTCAAGTAATATATTATACTCTTATCACAAACAATCAAGTAATATATTCTAATCTTATCACAAATAATCAAGTAATATATTTTATCTTATCAAAAATAGTAAAGTAATATATTCTAAACTTATCAAAAATAGTCAAGTAATGTATTCTAATCTTATCACAAATAGTCAAGTAATATATTCTAATCTTATCACAAATAGTCAAGTAATATATTCTAATTTTATCACAAACAGTGATGATGATGAGATTTCTTTATTTTGTCTTTTGGATAAGCGTTTTAATTTGTTATTCTCTTGTTTTTTTTTCTCTTCTTTTCTTTCCATTCTTTCTGTATGTTGCTACAGTTTTCTCAATGTCTTCTACTCGCATTACGTGCTCAGTAAATGTAGATTGTGTTTTCCATATTATTCTTATGTTATTTTGGTTTCTCCAGTTCGATTTAAACATTCTTCGTTAGTGATAGTTGCTATCTATGGAAATCGTAGCATTCCTCTGATAAACCACATCTCAGCTGCCTCTAATGTTCTTTGTGTTGTCTTACTTTACGTCCATGACTCACTTCCATATAGTAAAACAGTTTGCTGCAACCTTTCATGACACATTTTCTAACATTACTTGACAATGATTTTTACATAGGATGTTTTTGAGTTGATTTAATTCATTCTATGCTTGTCCTATTCTGATTGTAAATTGTACAGTGCATCTGGCATCTGATGTTATCATTGATCTAAGGTATTTGAATCTATGCACTTGTTTCGGAATTGTTCCACTTAGACCTTTATTCTAAATTCTTGTGTGTTCGTTTTCTTTCATATTGTCATAGTTTCTGTCTTTTTGATGTTGAGGGTCTGGACTTTCAGTTCACTTTCTGTCACAGTTTCATCTAACAGATTTTGTTGTTCTTGTTTCTGCTATCAATACCATGTCATCTGATCACCTGAGTTTCATTATTTTGCTCACCCTCCCCCCTCCACTGAAATGTCAGGCTTGTCCAGAATTGTTCTTAAAATATTTTCCTTGAACAAAGAAATAGATATGATAACAATACATTCCCTTGTTGCACTCCTTGAACAAAGAAATAGATATGATAACAATACATTCCCTTGTTGCACTCCTTGAACAAAGAAATAGATATGATAACAATACATTCCCTTGTTGCCCTACTTGAACAAAGAAATCGATATGATAACAATACATTCCCTTGTGCACTCCTTTAACAAAGAAATATATATGATAACAATACATTCCCTTGTTGCACTCCTTGAACAAAGAAATAGATATGATAACAAAGCATTCCCTTGTTGCACTCCTCGACCTATTTGTTGATAGATTTCATGTTTGTTTTCACTAATGGTAGATTCTTGTTTCTAACTTAAATGTTTAATAATCATACGATCTTTACTGTCTTATTTGATTTATTATAACTAAAATGATATTTTCAAGCGTTTTATGTACATGTTCATGACTGGCTTTATTGACAGCTTTGGTATAGTCAATGAAGCTTAGCTATGTATCTTTATGTACCCCCAGGGTTATCACCGACCGTGGGGTATAAATGATACTTTGTATTCCTTTTTCTTGAACTAATCACAATTGCTCGCCCGATGTTTATCATTTAACATTTCCTCTTATTCCTCTGACAACGAATCCTATCATAAACTTTGTATTATGACATGATACATTAATAGTTCTATATTCATCACATTCCTTTTCTCCTAGTGTTTTGGCCAAAGCTTTAAATGAGGATAGTAGAAAAGTATTATGAAAATGAGCGCTGTTATAAATGTCATTCAACAAATTCGTTATGATATTTTTAAAACTGTCACACCTAAAGCATATAATTCCTTTATTGATATATTATCTGGTCCCGGCAATTTTCCTTTATTCGACAAATGGTCAAATAATATAATCTAAACTTGACACAAACGATCAACTAATAGATTCTAATCTTGTCACAAATGATCAACCAATATTATCTAATCTTGTCACAAATGATCAACTACCAAATATTCTAATCTTGATACAAATGATCAACTACCAAATATTCTAATCTTGATACAAATGATCAACTACCAAATATTCTAATCTTGATACAAATGATCAACTATCAAATATTCTAATCTTGACACAAATGATCAACTAATATTATCTAATCTTGTCACAAATGATCAACTAATATTATCTAATCTTGTCACAAATGATCAACTAATATATTCTAAACTTGACACAAATGATCAACTAATATTATCTAATCTTGTCACAAATGATCAACTAATATATTTTAATCTTGACACAGATGATCAACTAATATATTTTAATCTTGACACAAATGATCAACTAATATTATCTAATCTTGTCACAAATGATGAACTAATATTATCTAATCTTGTCACAAATGATCAACTACCAAATATTCTAATCTTGATACAAATGATCAACTACCAAATATTCTAATCTTGTCACAAATGATCAACTACCAAATATTCTAATCTTGACACAAATGATCAACTAATATTATCTAATCTTGTCACAAATGATCAACTAATATTATCTAATCTTGTCACAAATGATCAACTAATATATTATATTCTTGACACAAATGATCAACTAATATATTCTAAACTTGACACAAATGATCAACTAATATAATCTGATCTTGTCACAAATGATCAACTAATATTATCTAATCTTGACACAAATGATCGATTGATATATTCTAATCTTGACACACATAATAAATTAGTATAATCTAATGTCACTACAAATAATCAACTTGTATATTATAATCTTAACACCAATCACCATCCCCAAATGGTTTATTTTTCTAACCTCCGTTTAGATTGCCGCGATAAACATTTTGATGATTGTATGGCCCTTCTTGATTGCGGTGCACCACTATCGAGATTCCCCATACGGGATTACATCCCCGATTTTTCAACTTTCGCTGATGTGGCTACGCTGGACCAGTTTTGTCAGTGAGTTTGCGCAAAATAATAGAGGTTTTATATGTTTATACAGCTGAGTTGTAATGTATATGTGTTTATTCTGCTGAGTTGTAAATATACGTGTTTATTCTACTGAGTTGTAATGAATGTGTTTATTTTACGAGTTGTAATGTATGTTTTTTTATTCAGCTGATTTATAATGTATGTATTTATTCTACATTACTATAATGTATGTATTTATTTTGCTGAGTTATAATGTAACTATTAGTTACAATAGTTGTTGTAAGGCAGATAATTGTAGGACTCTTCAGTGGAGGAAGGCATTTTGTTGAAACTATAGTTATTGAAAGGGGAACCATGTTAGCTCAGTGGATAGTGAATTGAACTACAAAGGACAAGAGTTCCTGTTCGATCCTGATCGACTGCCTCCAGGTTCACCCAGCCTTAAATAGGTACCTTTTTTTCTGGGAAGGTAAAGCGGCATGGGTGCAATTCCGACCACTTTACTCCTAAAATCATGTGCCGAGGGTCTATAAAAATGATGGTCACTAACACCGTATTCACTATACGTCACTTGGCGTGACGGGTCACCAACACCATTTCCCTATACGTAATATATATATATATATATATATATATATATATATATATATATATATGTATATATATATATATATATATACCATATACAATATATTATAATTATATAGATACTATATATAGTATATATATCTATATATAGTATATATCTATATATACTATATATTATATAGATTAGCAAAGAGTGACTGCCTCTGATGTTCAGATTGCCTTCTGCTGCAAAACACAAAATAACGAGTTTGTTGCTGGCTGGAGAAAAATAAACTAGACAGTTTTTTTTTTTTTAAATATAGAATGGACAATGTATAGTTTAGGTAATTGTTCTTTAGGAAGTCAGTAGTAGCATACACTCCATAAAGGTATGGTGACAGCTTTTTTTGACAGCTGACCGAGTGATATGGAGAGAGATGGTAGCCACGCTAACCGGCATGACAGCACCTAATGTTGAGGATGAAGTGTTAGAGGCACGTAGATAGTGACTTTACTTGTATTTGCTTTTCTTTTCTTTTGGATAGGGCACATGCATGTCCGACTACATGATTGCAGTAACGTTCTGTCCACCTTTGGTTGTGTATATGTAGCAGACTCATTTCGTTATGTCTGGTTAGAGTGGATATCTCGTTGGTTATATACTCTGGTCATAGAGATTTGCTTTTTTATGTTTAGAGCACGTTCTGACATCAAATCTGGAGTAGGGCAACAATCATAATTTATATTCACCGCCATCACGATTATCATGGACTCTTTAAAAACGACAGTGTTTATCTATGCTTTTATACGTAGATAGTAGAACCGTATGTACAACAGAGGTGAGATGGAGAATGGTTCAGGCAAATGCAACTTTCCAAAAATTGAGCAAGATACTATGCAATCCATTTTTGACAACAGAAACAAGAAAAATAGTTTTTCAATGTGATATCTTAACATATGGATGTGAGTCATGGACAATAATACAACAGATAAGAAAATCACTGGAGTCTGTAGAAATGTGTTTTACAGAAGAATGTTGAGAATACAATGGACAACTAAGAAGAATAATGAAGACGTTCTGAAAGAGGCCAAAAGAAAAAAAGAGAGCTAATTTCCAAAATTATGAAGAAACAATCATAATTTTTGGCCACTTTCAGAAAAGAACAGTTGGAATATATTGTGACAACTGGTAAAATTGAGGGACGATGAGATAGAGGGAAACAAAGAGAAAAGATACCAGACAGCTTATGAGAATGGCTTGGCGGAAGGTCAACAAAAGAAATGACTAAAAAAAACCTGTCGAGATCAAAAGTTGTGGAGAGACATGAACACCTACGCCAGTAGGCCATGTACTTGATGATGGTGATGATATATATCATCATCATCATCATTGAGTGCCTTCTCCGCAACGAAGGTTGGCTACCATGGATCGCCATTTATTCTGTTTCTTGCTTTGATGGTGCAGGCTGTCATAGATTGACTTGTCCATCTTTTGATGTTACTCCTCCATGCTAGTCTTGTTTTACCTTGTATTTTTCTTTCCATTATTACTTTTTAGTAGGTTGTTGTGTCTTTTAACATGCCCCAAAAATTTCATATCATATATATATATATATATTTATATACACCACTTGTTACAGCGATCCCCATACCTGTTCTACCACTTCTTACATCAATCCCCATAACTGATATAATCACGTGTTACATCAATCTTCATATCTGATCTACCACTTGTTTCATCAATCTTCATATCTGATCTAATCACTTGTTACATCAATCTTCATATCTGATCTAATCACTTGTTACATCAATCTTCATATCTGATCTAATCACGTGTTACATCAATCTTCATATCTGATCTAATCACTTGTTACATCAATCTTCATATCTGATCTAATCACTTGTTACATCAATCTTCATATCTGATCTAATCACGTGTTACATCAATCTTCATCTCTGATCTACCACTTGTTACATCAATCTTCATCTCTGATCTAATCACTTGTTACATCAATCTTCATCTCTGATCTAATCACTTGTTACATCAATCTTCATATCTGATCTACCACTTGTTACATCAATCTTCATATCTGATCTACCACTTGTTACATCAATCTTCATCTCTGATCTAATCACTTGTTACATCAATCTTCATCTCTGATCTAATCACGTGTTACATCAATCTTCATATCTGATCTAATCACGTGTTACATCAATCTTCATCTCTGATCTAATCACGTGTTACATCAATCTTCATCTCTGATCTACCACTTGTTACATCAATCTTCATCTCTGATCTACCACTTGTTACATCAATCTTCATCTCTGATCTACCACTTGTTACATCAATCTTCATCTCTGATCTAATCACGTGTTACATCAATCTTCATCTCTGATCTACCACTTGTTTCATCAATCCCCATAACTGATCTAATCACTTGTTACATCAATCTTCATATCTGATCTACCACTTGTTTCATCAATCCCCATAACTGATCTAATCACGTGTTACATCAATCTTCATATCTGATCTACCACTTGTTTCATCAATCCCCATAACTGATCTAAACACGTGTTACATCAATCTTCATATCTGATCTACTACTTGTCACATAAATCTTCATATCTGATCTACCACTTGTTACATCAATCTTCATATCTGATCTAATCACGTGTTACATCAATCTTCATATCTGATCTAATCACTTGTTACATCAATCTTCATATCTGATCTAATCACGTGTTACATCAATATTCATATCTGATCTAATCACTTGTTACATCAATCTTCATATCTGATCTAAACACTTGTTACATCAATCCCCATATCTGATCTAATCACTTGTTACATCAATCTTCATATCTGATCTACCACTTGTTTCATCAATCCCCATAACTGATCTAATCACGTGTTACATCAATCTTCATATATGATCTACTACTTGTTACATAAATCTTCATATCTGATCTACCACTTGTTACATCAATCTTCATATCTGATCTACTACTTGTTTCATCAATCCCCATAACTGATCTAATCACGTGTTACATCAATCCTCATATCTGAACTACCACTTGTTACATAATTTCCCATATCTAATCTACCATTTTGTTTACAGCAGCCCCGTATCTGATCTACCACTTGTTAATATGTTTCCAAAAATGCTTTTGTAAATTTGTCAACAAGGTCATATCCATGCACACGCTAATCGAGTGCGCGAAGAGAAGATTCCTCACCTCCTGAGTTGCTTCCTACGACACGCGTGGTGGGTAACATCGACATTGTTGTATTCTCCCCTCTTGTGCGGGTCCCTACAGCCATACATGCGACTTAATGTTGCAGTCTTTGTTAATGTCAGAAAGGAAAATACATTTTCCATTATGTTATATTGAGATATGTCTAATTATAAGCATCATCAAGTACCGGGCTTGCAGGCGTAGGTGATCGTGTCTCTCCACAACTTTCGATCACGACAGTTATTTATCATTTCTGTTGTTGACCTTCTGCCAAGCCATTCTCTTAACCTGTATGTTATCTTTTTTCATTGCCTCCCGCTATCTCTTCGTCCCTCAATTTTCACAGTTGTTACAATATATTCCAGCGGTTCTTTTCGTACATAGCCAAAAAATGATTATTGGTTCTTTCTAATATTGGAAATTAGCTATCTTATAAGTCTAATATAAGGACATACATCCTGGACAAAATATAACACTCAAAAGAAACTAATATACGTAGGGAGGTCAAAAAGTAATGCACACCAATTTTTTTCTCGGCTAATAATAAAGATAGGAATATGAAATTTTGCACACTTGGAATATGACATGTTCCAATTATGTGCACCAAATTGCACAGCATTCTGATAAATATTACGCAATCTATGAACCGTTAAAATGGAGCTTGTCAACAATGTCCGTTACAAACAGCGAATTGTCATAGAATTTCTGGTTGCGGAAAAAGAAACTGTGGCAAACATTCATAAACGACTGTGTGCAGTGTACAAATGTTCTGCAGTCGATAGGAGCACAGTTAGTCGCTGGGTTCAGAGAATTAAAGCTGCAGAAAGTGTACGAGTGGAGCTGCATGATTTACCGCGTTCTGGACGTGTTGCCTCGGCTACCAGCACAGACATGTTAAACCGGGCTGATGCCATTATTCGTAAGGATAGGCGTATCACTAGTCAGCAATTGGCATTGCAGCTTACAGTTAGCAAGGGAAGTGCAATCGCAATTTTTAAAACTCTCGGATATTCAAATATTTGAGCTCGATGGGTTCCTCGGTGTCTAACAAATGATCACAGAGTTCAAAGGAAAACATTCTGTTCTGAATTGTTGGAACGTTTCGGTGTTGAAGGAGAAATGTTTTTGTCAAAAATTGTTACCGGTGACGAAACGTGGGCACATTATTATGAGCCTGAAACAAAAATGCAGTCAATGGAATGGCATCATCCGCAGTCACCAAAAGAAAAAAATTCAAAACATCTCCATCAGCCGGAAAGGTGATGATCACTGTCTTCTGGGACATTGATGGCGTGATTCTTGTTGATGTAATGACAAGAGGTGAGACAATCAACTCGACAGCTTACATCAATACACTGACAAAACTCAAAAATCGGTTCCACAGAGTTCGGCCTAATAAGCCATCTGCAGATTTGTTGCTTCAACATGACAATGCACGCCCTCACACAAGTCTGGTAACACGGGAAGCAATCAACAAATTTTGTTGGACTGTACTGCCCCATCCTCCTTACAGCCCTGATCTGGCTCCCTCAGATTTCCATCTGTTTGGACCACTGAAAAAATTCCTGCGTGGGACACACTTTGACAATGATGAGGATGTGATCCATGCAGTTAAAAAATGGCTACGCGAGCAGGACAAAACTTGGTACAAACGAGGCATTCATGACCTAGTTTCGCGTTGGCGTAAGGCAATACGCTTGGACGGAAATTATGTTGAAAAATAGGTAGTATAAAGGGGATGTTCAGCTACAATCTGTGAAAATTTCACACATTTTGCCCGAATAGTTTCCGAGAAAAAAGTTGGTGTGCATTACTTTTTGACCTCCCTTCAGTACAAGATATTTATCTTGAGACTAGTATAAAGATACTTAGAGACTACTATACAAGATACTTAGAGACTACTATACAAGATACTTAGAGACTACTATACAAGATACTTAGAGACTACTATACAAGATACTTACAGACTACTTTACAAGATACTTAGAGATACTACACAAGATATTTACTTACATAAGTCTATACAAGTTACTTAGAGTCTGCTATACGAGATATTTACTTAGAGAGTACTATACAAGATACTTAGAGACTACTATACAAGATACTTTGAGATTACTATACAAGATACTAAGATACTACTATAAGTGGATTTTACAGTACAATCTTTTTGATACTAAAGATATTTGATGACGACACATGAAAAGACGATAATAGGCCACAGAGATGAGATTTTTCAGAAGAATGTTGAAAGTTCCCTGGACAGCTAAAAACACCAATGAGGAAGTTCTCAAAGAGGCCAACACAAAAAAAGGAAACTTCTAAAAAACATCAGAACGAAGTAATCAACATTCTTGGGCACCTCATGAGAAGAAGAAAGTTGGAATACTTGGCTACAACTGGCAAAATAGAAGGAAAGAGAGATCCCGGACGACAAAGAGAGACAATACAGGATAGCTTGGTGTCATGGCAAGAAAAACAGTTAACAACAGAACTGATACGATGCACTGTAGATAGAAAATTGTGGAAGGACATGATCGCCAACGCCAACCGGTACTGCACATGATGATGATGATGATCCAGAGCTTTTTTAGCAAAAGTAAAAGGAAGGCCAACATCGGAAACAAGCGACATGTAAATAGGAATCGGGCAACTTGATGATAAAGTGGAAAATGCCAAATTGGATGGAAGAAGGTCAGTAGAGAAACGAATTTGAAGGGAACTAATGATAGTAATGAGAGGCATAACAATATAGCCTTGCAATCATGGCACATAATGATGATTTAATGATTCAATCAAACCATTACCTTGTCGCTTCTGATGGACAGCTTTTGTTCGCTTGTTTGTTTTTTTTTTTTAAACAGGAAGGCAGACTCCGTTCGATCATGTTACGCAGATGGCATGTCAAAATGTCCAAACTCTGTCTTACTCCAAAGTATTGAAGGTTTTAAGGCAGCTGTCACGTACATCTGTTCGGAAGAGGGTCGCGCAGGTATATCAGTTTTGTTTAACGTTGGCATTATGCTATCAATACAATTATTCACATACTTATAGCTTCTCTTGAAGTATGTCCTGATGATTTAGCAGTTGATAGGGTCACTGAAACGAGAGATCATGTTGACATGGTAGTTACAACACTCCGTATATCCACTCAACCATTTGTTACAGCATTTCCAATATCCTTTCTACTACCAGGGAGCCGCAATAGCTCAGTGGTTAGTGAACTGGACTACAAAGGACAAGAGGTAGGGTTCGATCCCAACCGACGGATTCCGGGTTCACCCAGCCTTAAATGGGTACCAGATTTTTTTCTGGGAAAGTAAAGCATCGGGTCACTAACACCATATTTCCCTATACGCCACTTGGCGTGACGGGGGTACTTTACTTACTTTTACTTTTACTTTTCTACTACCTGTTACAACATTTCCCGTAATCCGCTCTATCATTTGTTACATTATTTCTTATTCATTTGTCTGAATAAGAGGACTGCCAACATTTTAGGTGGTTTTTTTCACAGAAATTACATTGAAGGTCACGGTCAACAGTGTAGGAATCAGGGATCAACTATTTAGAAGTTGTAAAATATGACAAAGGAGTGACCTTGGCACTCATTGTGAAAGTCTGGTATCTCTAAAGCAAGTTCGTTTTCTAATGAAACTAAACAACATTCACAGCCCAAAGAAAGGAAAACTGTCTTGGTTTCGAAAAATAAAATATATAAGGCTCTACATACACATTTTGTATGTGTTTGCTAACCCAACTCAGCTATTTATCACATATTTGATTGAATAATAGCATATATATATATATATATATATATATAAACTATTGTTGAGGTCAGGTCGGGTAATTTTACCTGCTACTGTATGCAGTAAGCAGTACAACCTGTGGTTGCCCTGCTGCCTTGCAGAGAGAGAGTAAAAGGCTAAGGGAGGGTACCCCGAAGTAAAACAACCCCACTGCCTTGTGGGTGAGACTTGTTAGTCAAAGGCTAGCGGAGCCAAACGTAAACAAACCGACAGAAAGCAACAGAAAACCACCGTCGTAATTTATTTGTACAGTCATGAATAGCCACAAAAAATCAGTCCAGAAAATATCAATGAACAGTGTGGTTTTGTTAGAGATAAAGGAAAAGAAATGCCATTTATATCATAAGATCTTTAGTAGAAAGAGCCAAAGAGGTGAAAACAGATCTATACCTATTTTTCATAGATTACACCAAGGCATTTGACAAAGTGAAGCACCAAGAAATAATCAACATTTTAGAAAGTATAAACGGAGACAGCAAAGATCTAAGAATAATAAAGAATATGTACTGGCAACAAACAGCGGCCATAAGAACTGAAAACCAATTGGGAATGTTTCAACAAATAAAACAGGGTGTTAGACAAGGTTGTGTGCTGTCACCAGATTTTTAAAATATTTATAGTGAGATTATTTTAAGATCCATAAGGGGCATGCCTGGAATAACAATTGCAGGTCATAATATAAATAATCTTAGTTATGCTGATGATACAGTCTTAATCGCTAAGAGTGAAAATGAGTTACAAGAAATGTTGGACATTATAGCGAAAGAAAGCAAAAATAAAGGACTCAGCCTTATTAGCAAAAAGACAGAGGTAATGGCAACAACAAAGAAAAAGACATCACCTCAGTGCAAAATAAAGACAAGCGGAACAATATTAAAACAGGTAAATGAATTTAAATATTTGGAATGTAATGAGAAGAGAACAACTGGAATATATTGTAACAAGTGGAAAAATTGATGGACGAAGAGATCGAGGGAAGCAACGAGAAAAAATAACGGACAGCTTAAGAGAATGGATTGGCAGAAGGTCAACAACAGAAATGATAAATAGCTGCCGAGTTCGAAAGTTGTGGAGAGACATGATCACCTACGCCAGCAGGCCCGGTACTTGATGATGATGATGATGATGATATATATATATATATATATATATATATATATATATATATATATATATATATATATATATATATATATATCTTGGCGCATGTCTCTGCTGGACATGGTTCATATCTTGGTGTATTTCCGTGCCAGCAATTGCTAATATTTAATGTGTTTCAGTGCTAGTCAAGGTTCATATCTTGGCGTGTTTCCGTGAAGCCATTGCTCATATCTTAATGCGTTTCTGTGCTAGCCATGGCTCATATCTTAGTGTGTTTCTGTGCTAGCCATGGCTCATATCTTAGTGTGTTTCTGTGCTAGGCATGGCTCATATCTTAGCGTGTGTGTGTGTGTGTGTGTGTGTGTGCTAGCCATGGCTTACATCTTGGTGTGTGTCTGTGTTAACCATGTCTCATATCTTTGTGTGCGTCTAAGTTTAGTCATATCTCATATCTTAGTCTGTATCTGTGTTAGTCATGTGCCATATCTATGTGCGTGCATGTCTGTGTTAGTCATATTTCATATGTTTGGGTGCATGTCTATGTTAGTCACATCTCATATCATTGTGTGCATGTCTATGTGAGTCATATCTCATATCTTTGTGTGTGCATGTCTGTGTTAGTCACATCTAGTGACTCGGGCAGAAGGTGCTCGTAAACCTGGGAGGGCCGACCATTTAAATGCAGAATTCCCCAACAGAAAAGACGATCTGATGCCTTGCAGTAAGATTGGGGACAATCAAGGACTAAGGAAAGCAAACCTGAATTAAAATGCTGGCTGAAATCGGATGCACTGGGCCACTGGGGCAGAACACAGTGCAACGTTTTAACCGGTATTCAATCAGAGTGGATCTAACAGATTCAAATTATGATGTTCTCTGTAGCAGCAGTGTAGCCCAGCATACCAAATGTGTGGGTCGCCAGCGGCGCCCCGCGCCAACTGGGTCGCCCAAGTCATCTGGTTAGGCAGATTAGCTGTGCATACCAATTGTATGGGTCGCCAGCGGGCCACCAGTGCATACCAAATGTATGGGTCGCCAGCGGGCCACCATACCAAATGTGTGGGTTGCCAGCGGACCAAATGTGTGGGTTGCCAGCGGCCCGCCCCGCGCCAACTGGGTCGCCCAAGTCAACTGGGTCGCCAGCCCGACGTTCCGTCACGCACACACCGACGTTCCGTCACGCAAAAAATGGCCGCCCCACCCGAACCGTTCTGTTAGAGAAACGTAGACCATTGGATATACCAAGGCACCATGCCTAGAGGCCATAACACGTGTAAGTGGCTGACTATCAGCTCTACGGAGCTCTGTGGTAAAAGCTGCATGGACGAGTACTGCAAGGTGCATCTCGCAAGGCTACGAAGGGGTCCCGGCACACGTCCGTGTGTAGGCTGTGGTATTGGTGTAATAAACAAGTACCAGCTATGCCGAGGTTGTGGCTATCACACCATAGTCACTAGAGGAAGCAACGCCCGTGTGCGGGCCTGTCAAAAAGAGTTTAAACGCCTAGCGAGGATTGATATTTTCAGTTAGAGAAATGAGGACCACTGTATATACCGACACATAACATTAACATGCCTACTGTCAAGCAGTTGCGAGAACAAGCACAGAGTTACGGGTTGAAGAAGTACTCAAAGCTGAAAAAACCTGAATTGAATCAATTAATCATCGATGCCCGAGGGCAAGTCCAACGTGAACGTATAGCTCGTGCTATAAAAACCGGTCGATACCCAACAATTTTTGGAAGACCTAACTTAGACGATCCCCAGAGGTTGGAAAAGCTGCGTCGAGAACTGGCCAAGTTCGAGGATGAGATAACGGCAACCTTGCGAGCTCGTAAGTATGAACAAACTAACAAGAGAAATCGACGGCTTCGCCTGGCAACCCTGGACAAGTTTTTCGCACGACACCCCCTGCAACGGATATCCAGGCGGGTCTTAGGGCCCCTCCATCGCAGATTTCAAACCCCGGCGGGACTAATTATTGATGAGGGTGAGAGGATACTTGAGGAGTGGCGCGATTCGCCATTTCTCGACCTGGATGTGGTGGACCCACACCCTATCAGACTCCCGGAGGGTGACGAATGGGTAGATCTGATCGCCTGGGCTAAAGATGAGTACGAAGTAGACGGCGCCGTTCGCGTTTACTCCACATGGTTTTCTGAAATTCTAGGAGACTGCACAATGACGGACAAGAGGGCCGCGAGACTCATCCATTATTTCCCAAGTGGTAGGTTCCTCGGTAGGATCAAATTTATTACATATAACCCCGAAAACGGAGAGTGGTTTATCTCAGATAAATTTGACCCGATTAAATTGGAAACCAAAAAAGGTGGTGGCATTGTCGTGTTCTCTCGGGATATGAAGCCTGGCGCATTAACAGGAATCGACAAGCCCTATTACCAAAACGCTTACCCAGTTTCCGCGGTCGTGTACGGCCTCTACCCAATCCGAGACCCGGACCCAGCCAATCTAGCGCCGATACGTGACGGTGACCTTAACTGTATCGCACAGAATATTATTGAATATTTCGAAGGCGCTCTTCGAGGACAGGGATTAACGCCCACTAGGCGACGAAAAATACAGCAGTGGGAAGAACGAGTTCGTGAACCCGGGGCCACGATCAACGACGTGGCTGTTCTGGAAAAGATAATCAAACGGGCCATCATCCTGTGGGACATCGCTGGTGAGATTATCTATAGCAGCGGTAAGTACCGAGCCAGTAGGTGGAAAGTCATCAATCTAATCGTCCACAACGGCCACGCTTGGGGTAAGGACTTACAATTCCCTCTGAGCAGGGAGGTCCACTTCTACGAGGGTGGTATTGTGGACGCCATCAGAGAAGCCACCCAGGGTGCGCCGGTTGCAGTCTGGCTTCTAGGGGGTTCCTCGGAAGGGCGGCACGCCGTCGACCAGTTTGTTCTTCATGATGGTCGAACATTTAAGAAGCGTACAGATCACGACAAAATCGTGACGGCTTGTGAACGCCTGGCCAGTGAGGTGTCATTTGATGATACTGACTTGGGTGATCCGGAGTCGCTCGCCAGACGGTGTTTCAGTGACAACCACGCATCCAACCTCGTCGCTGTTAAGAAAAACGGATGGAGGCCGACTCCATCAGGCATTCTTGATGACGTGCAAAACGCTTGCGTGGAACACGGGCACGGTGGGCTCTGGAATTCAATGGACTACACCCTAAAAGATATCGTCTGCATCGACATGAAGGAATGCTACCCCGCCAGCTTCCTAGGCAATGGCGAGGCCGTACCATGGTTCAAACGGTTCGGACATCCGGGCCACCGCATGACCAGGGTCAGCATCAATGGTCCTCTCCCCGCCGACTTAGGCACTGGATTCGCTGAGGTCCAGGAATGGGTGTGGACAGACAACTGTCATCCTGTCATACCTGCCTGGTACGGAAGACATTTCGCGGAAAAGAGGTGGGCCCCGACGCCGCTGCTGGCCTTCTTCGTAGAGACCGGCTTGCTTGTCCATCTCAGAGTCCGAGAGGCCCTGTTGGCATTCGAGAAGCAAGAAGAGGTCTGGCTGCCAGAAGGTCGCGATGTCGGCTGTGCAATCATTGGTAAATTTACACAAGGGAAGAAGGCTGGCTGCAAACGGCTGACCCGAAGGCTAGTGACTGACCAGGGGGAGCTCGACTACCTAGTTCGCGACACAATGCAAAGTGGCACTCTGGTCGGAGCTCCAGAGAAATTCCCTCTCGGCTGGATACTTACCTACTACGATGGTAGCCAGCCGCAGTACGCACATTTACGCGCCAGCATGTTGGCTTACGCCCACATCAACCTCGTTACAATGCTAGCCAGATTTGAGCCCACAGAAGCTGTCCGAGTTGCCACTGACAGCCTATATCTCAAGAAAACGGCACTGCATAAGCTCGAGGGGGTCGAGGCTTATGTGGCGAAAAATAAGCCCGTAAAGGCACCCTGCTACTGTACGTGTATCTGGCACCCATCACACAGCAGGGAGGGTGCTGTATTACCCCCGTGCGATTGCCCCAAAACGAAATGTAACAACTGTATGGAAGGCCTGACAGTGGTGTACCCTTCAATAGTTGGCCCGGCCCAGTGGCGTGACAAGGGCGAGCAGCTGTACGAGCCAAAGGAGCACGCAGCCTACCTCCCCAAGCCTGAGTACATCAGCCAGTATGAGACTTACGTGTTGTCAGTTATGGAGAATAGCACAGCGCCACGCTACGACGACCCACTTTCGAGACATCGATTCTGTTACCTGAATGGCGGCGGAGGCTCTGGCAAGACAACGAGAGCGATCGAGCTGTTTCGTGACAGAGATCCCATCGTGTTTACCCATACCCATCGTCTGGCTAAGGAGATGCGGACCCGGGGTGTTAAGGCACAGACCTACCATAGCTTCTTCCGTTGGTGTGGGACTAGAAGAGCTAAGGCGACTGCGGAGGACCTAGCAGTGTTGCAGAAAAAACACAAGAGACCTATTACAGTTTGGAAGGCAAAAAAGGATTGGACTTCTACAGATGAAGTGTTGCTGTCTATAGGGGGTGCGGGAGAGGTTATAGAGTTTGTTTCCCAAAAACAAGGGGAATCTCTCCATGTACCTGGAAGTAATCAGAATGGTCCACAGATCGCTGATGTCGACTGGACGCCTGAGCGCATGGGCGACAAATACATTCCCCGTGTCATCATATGGGACGAAGTCTGCACTGTGTCAAAGCCTATCCTGGAGTTTTTCCTGTGGTGGCTCGATCAACGTGGGGTCCAGGTCATATGTTGCGGTGATCAAGGCCAGCCGCCACCGATCGCTGGCGGGATGCCCCACGACTGGCTACAAGAAACCTGCGGCTACTACGAAGAGGTTACAGTCGACCACAGAGCGAAAGACGAGGAGCTGAAAGCCCTGAAAAAGCGTATCCGGCTTCAGTCTGACGAGTTCCAGTGCAAAGAAATGCGTAAGGCCCTCCCAGACCTCCTCGAGTGGAATAGGTTTGTTGAAGCTTGGACGCCAAGAGACCTTATACTGGTCTCACGCACCAAGGTCCGCGATCGGGCACAGACGCTCTTATTCCAGCGGCATAAGGAGCAGTTCCAAGATGCCCCTGTGCCTCTGCTGTATCATCCTAAGGACAGCAGGAAGCAAAACATCGAGGTCCTCATACCCGGAACAGAAAACAAGGAAGTGCTCGTACTCAACGATGTTGTAGAAGTATCGATAGCTGCAGCTGAGAGTGCTATCACGACTGATGATTGGCGCCTGGGCTATGCCTTGACGATCCATTCTAGCCAGGGTCTTACCATCTCTGACCCACAGAAGGTCTGGATCATTGACGACTGGCTTACGTGGTCCAACCTCGTGTATCTGGCTGTCTCTCGGGTGGAGTATATTCACCAGCTCAAACGGGTGGGGTGTCCGCCGGCCGAGGCAGCCGCAGATGTAATCGATTTGACAGCACAGTACCTCCCTGTGCGTCCAACAATTTCAAAGAAGCTTGTCGGTTATTTGCGTCAGGACCGGGTAAAGGGACTTTCCGGGTTTGACTTAAAAGTTAACTACATTTTGCAACTTCGCGAGGCCCAAAATAACAATTGCGCTGCATGCAACTGTTTAATGTTGTGGTCGTATCGGCCGGCTGATATGCAGCAGTTCAGCGTCGACCGGCTGGACAACAGCAAGGGTCACTGCATGGGGAACGTAAGACTGACCTGTCTGGAATGCAACCGGCGACGAGGAGGCGCAGCACTCAGCTGAAGTCTTCAGTCAGGGGAGATTTCGTATATATGCTTCCCCTGAAATTCGATAAGGTCCCCACGTCTCTCAGCAGAGTTTACGCGGTCGCTTTCATGTCTACCAGTAAATCTAATATCTTGTGGGTTAGAAGCGGGTACTACTCGTCGAATTAGTACCCAAAATCGCTCGTTCGAAGTACCTATCTTTACGATGTCTCCTCGCCCCAATGCCCGTATGGCATCGTCAGACGGGACCGCTGAACCGGGGCACTGTTGATGCTGAGCTTCTACTAAGACTATAGACATAGCTTGATACCTTTATACATCGCGTGTTCAATTCAAAGAAGAATCTTATCCGGAGGCAGCTCTGTCTCTGGAGGAACAATCATAAGCTCCTCACGAACGAAGCCTCGCTGAGGTCCATCCTCCAAATAGTATACCGCAGGCTGGCCATTCTGCCGCAATACATTTCGGACCAAATGCGTGGTGACAGACCATATAGGATCGGTAGCCCGCCGGCGCTGACCGCCCTCGAGCTCACCAGGCTGGTACAAATACCGAACTTGAGCATCAGAAGGGATCAGCTGCTCCTCGAGCCCTACCAGACGACCGGGAACCACAGAGGAGGGCTGTGCTGTTACCCGCGGACTTTTGATGGCATCCGCAGGCTTCTTACCCGTCAGCCGAGTTGGCTCGTTGTTTAAAGCTTTAATCACTAAAGGCAAACGAGCCACCCATTCTGCAGACCGCGCAGAAGACCCAAGGGCAGCTAATAAAAGCTCCTGAGCATACTGGTGACCAAAAAGCCGCTCGGCCAGAGTCCGGTTAAAACGTTCTACTATACCTTGGTCTCTATGGAGGTCCACACGCCCACGCCGTATTTCAGTCCCATGTTTTGCCATAAGTGTTGATACCGAGCCCATGAATTCTCTTCCCGGATCGACCTGAAGAAGCCTAGGCCACGTGAGAGGCCCACGCTTATAGATCCGCGCCAGGGCGTCAGCAACCTCTGCACTGTTCTTTGTGACAAGAGGTTCCGCCTCTTTGTACCGGGACGCCACATCGACCAGGGTCAGTGCATACCTGTACGTTTTGCGTCCGACTTTATCGTGCGGTAGAAAAAGCAAATCAGCTTGGTGAGCTTCATTGGGCTCCGAAATATTAAACTTCGGGCGAGGTATGTGCCGAGGAGCCTGCAAGTATATCTGCCAGGCAGCTTGTTTCTTGAGCCATTCTTTGGCAACGGCTTCAGAAACCTTGGCCGCCGCTGCCAGCTTTGGAATGGCTGCCAGCCCACGCCAATAACCTTGAGGACTATAATAAACGGCTGTCATATTAGGAGGTACTACTTCTTTTTTTTAAGACCCATCCCGAAGCGTGATTTCGCAGCCATAAGCGCAGAAACCGTCTTAGCATCTCGCTTTTCCCAGTCTGGAGCATCTGATAACGTGATATTTGAGGCTGCGGCCGCGAGGAGGTCATCTGCATGATTCCGTCCGGGGGTATCTTTATGGGCTGCGTAGGCAACGTCATGGTTTAGACAGGCACGATCAAGACTATTCACACCCCTATAGCCCTGAGAGAGGCGTTTGCTAAGCTTGGTAAATGGCCCGCAATACGAGTATTTTCCAGTGTTCTGGAAAGTTCCACCCGGTACCTCTTCAGACGGGACTCCTTTGGGGAGACGCATGTGCATCTCGGGTAGAGGTAGGGCATTCATAGCACTGTTCAAAAGACCAGCACCTTCGCTGCGCGAGGCTTTTACCCGTCCGGAGGACGCAGGGAGAATTTGGCTCTTTCTAGCCCCACACACCGTGCAAATACCTTTCTTGGCTGGTCGACCGTTCTTTAGAGATATATGCTTCTCATTTGAAGTAGGAGTGTGTTGTTTACAGCGAAGGCAATACATCTCTCCTAAATATAGGAGTATGGAAATCTTAAACTTGGATTATGATTCGAATCCTCGTGAGCCACAACATCATTGGTTGCTTCCTAGTAGCATCCGTTGTGTGGTCTGCGGCCCGAGTGGCTGCGGCAAAACAAACCTGATGCTTAATCTCCTCCTAAGAAAGGGTTTCCTTAAATACAATAGGCTGCATATATATTCCAAATCCTTTAGACAAGAGAAATACCAGTGGCTGCAGGACTGGGCGGATGCCATTAAAGCAGTCACTGGGAAAGAGGTAGCCTCGTTTCACAGCATATCAGATGATATCATCCCAGTAGAGAGTCTGAACAAAAACGCACGTAGCATTATGGTATTTGATGACGTTATGTTGGAAAAACAAACCCCTATCGAGAAATACTTCAGCCAAGGCCGTCACGGTGGTGCGGACAGTTTCTATCTAACCCAAAATTATTTCAGGATTCCCAAACAAACGATTCGTGACAATTGTAACATGCTTATCCTCTTTAATCAAGACACGAAAAACTTGCGTGCTATACATGATACACATATCTGTGGTGACATGCCTTTCGAAGAATTTCGCAACTTCTTCAGTGAGTGCACGCGCGAGCCGTACGGGTTCTGTTGTATCGACCTGACCAGCCGGGTCTATGAGGGCCGGTATCGATGTGGATTTGATCGATTCTACATACCGAAGTCATCTATTTAAAGTAGGGATGACATCTATTTAAAGTAGGGATGACATCTATTTAAAGTAAGGATGTGGCACACGGAAACAGACATGCGCGAACGTGCAGCCCTCGTCCGGAACTACCTAGCACTCAGAGACCAGGCACGGCAGCGGCTTCAAACTGAAACACTAGGAGAGTCGTCTCTGCAGGAAGAGGCAGCCAAACTTTTCAAACCGATCACCACACACCAAGCAGCGGAGATTGGTAAAGTCACAGCCGCAATAGAGCGCTTGCCATCACGTTCCGTGGAGGCACCGATAACTCTAGGGCCAGCCTACGCACTCCGTGGAGCGGCACCGACGACGGAACGTCAAGCACGTCAAGACACGCCTCTGCCGGTAGAGCATGACGGAACGTCGGCATCGGCAAAAGAGGCCCCACGCTATATATGAATTCCGACCAAGGGCTAGATATTGAAATGATAAGGCAGCACGGGTTTAAGCCCCCCAGCGAGCTCGACCTCAGCGACACACAAGAAATTACCAACACCATCGATCGTGTAAATCACATCAACCGATATGTACTGGGGGCGGAGAAAAGACGTAAAACCATCACAGATGAACGAAAACAACAACTAACGAAGGAAAAGGACGCTCTAAAACAATACAGTGATCGACTTCGCCTACTATCACAGGGTTACAGACTCGTCCGATCTAGTGGAGCTACTTCGCTGCGCGAGGCTTTTACCCGTCCGGAGGACGCTACAGGTAGTGGGTTGAAACTAAAGGGGAACCGGTTTGGATCCCTCACAATCGACCCGCAAAGTTTGCAGGCGGGGAAACTGCGGGCGTTCGACGGTGGAGACAATCTTGTGCTCGAAGCTCCGGCAGATGAGTCGCTTTATACCCTCCTTACAAAGCGTTTTTTAAAAACGGTGCAATATACTCCCGAGGCTGTCAAAACGTTCCAGCGGCTGGCTGAAATTGCCGGCTTGCCTCTCCATGGGCGAAAGAGCAAAAAACACCAGCTGATAAGGTCCTCCGGACGGGTAAAAGCCTCGCGCAGCGAAGGTGGGGCTTTACAATATTATAATGACCTAGACGCGCTAGTTGAAAGGCTACAGCTATTAGCTGCCTCGAAGCGTGCAGGCAATACGGGCCTTGATAATGAAATTTCGGCTATTTTAGACGAGCTCCTTCGCAGTGGCGCGGTTCCTAAGGATTTGATACTCCAGTTAAACAGAAGCCTCCTATAACTGCATACCCCAAATGGAGTTTCAGTTACAGAAGATTGAAAGGCATCTTCGCGCAAAAGAGGGGTATTCTTTCTTATTTTCGTCAAACACCACCGACTGGACAACCACCTTCTCTCCGCCCTTTTACCTCGACCCCGACAATAAGTACGAATTAGCCTTAGTCAATTTGGAGACGTATAACGCTGTCCCCAACATTACAGAAAAAATAATACTTTCGTCTACAGCCCAGACGCAGGTGTTACCTGGAAGACACTTGATTTACCAGAAGGAAGCTACGAGCTCGCTCAAATCAACGATGAGATTCAATGCCAGCTGAAGGGCGGCGGTGATTGGAATTCTGAGACGCAGGCACATAACATCGTTGTAGGAGCAAACAGGGCAACATTACGTGCAAACATCGAGATTACGAGCCCTAGCTACGAAGTTGACATGGCTAAATCCACCATTGCGTCGACTCTCGGATTCGAGCCGAGGGTGCTATCCACAGGATTCCATACAGGAGACAAACCAGTGGACATTTCAACTCTTAGTAGCATACTGGTAAACTGTGATCTAGTTGGTGGTAGCTACTTGAATGGCACCACCACCCCTGTTTTGTATAGCTTCTATCCAGGCGTACAACCCGGCTTTAAAATCATTGAGACTCCACACAATTTGGTTTATTTACCTGTAAGCCAGCGTGGCAGTATTCAAAGAATACGCTTGTGGCTAACTGATCAGAATGGTTCTCAATTGAATCTCCGAGGGGAACGAATTACAGCTAGATTACATCTTCGGCAGATTTAGTGTCACACACTTGTGAATTTCGCTGCGCGAGGCTTTTACCCGTCCGGAGGACAATTACTTCAGCTGCGCGAGGCTTTTACCCGTCCGGAGGACAATTTCGCTGCGCGAGGCTTTTACCCGTCCGGAGGACAATTACTTCAGCTGCGCGAGGCTTTTACCCGTCCGGAGGACAATTTCGCTGCGCGAGGCTTTTACCCGTCCGGAGGACAATTACTTCAGCTGCGCGAGGCTTTTAACCCGTCCGGAGGACAATTTCGCTGCGCGAGGCTTTTACCCGTCCGGAGGACAATTTCTTTCATCTTAAAGATATCGAGTGTGATAACGATCTACCATGTTGGTATTATCACGGGACGTGGCAAAAGGAAACCGGCGGTCGAAAAGACGACGCTATATAGTCGGAAAAGGCCTGTCAGACTGGATACAACCCGTGGTGCGGGCCATTGGGGGTGTCGGTAAATTCATTGTGGCAAACAAAGGCACTATATCAAATGTAGCCGACGTAGCCGGTAAAGTGGCTAAGGCCGGCGCTACAACCGCATCCTCGATTAAGCAAATCGCTGACATAGTCCGCAGCAAAGCTTTCTCACGCTCGTCCACGCGAGCCGCTACAGGGCCGGAGAGAGTTATCTCTGAAAAAACCTTAGAGATTATTCGTGGGCTTGCGGCCCCCCCCCCCCCCCCCCCCCGACTGAAGCGGCTGCGACGGCACGTCAAAATATCAACAGTCGGATAGCAGGCTCGGGTTTTAAGACAATTCTTTATTAGAAAATAGAATTGTTACTATAGCTGAAGTAAATTTTCTATGGCGGATACACAAGAAATTACCGATGAAATGTTGACTCTTGTAGAGCAGACGCTTGTTGACGAGAGCATCGAGTCGTACGTCTACAATGAGTATCACCCACAAAACCCCGCCACGATAAACAACAATCAGGATATAGCAATCGACGTAAACGTCCAAGACGTTTACGCGCACCCGTCTAAAAGTTTTCTCAATGTTGAAGGGAGGCTAGCATCCGGCACAGAAGTCGACTACACACCTACAACGCTTGCTTCGCTCGTAAATAACGCCGTTATGTACATGTTTTCGCGGCTAAGGTACCGGCTCAATGATCAAGATATTGAGAACATTCTCAACCCTGGCCAAGCCACAACGATTAAAGGCCTGTTGACATATGGAGATGATTTTTCAAAGGCCGAGGGTCTTAACATGTGCTGGCAAAAAGATTACTCAGCGGCGGCTGAATCAGATAATACTGGGTGGGAGGCCCGACGGCAGCTAGTAGTGGTCAAGCCGAATCCAAGCGGGACGTTTTCGTTCTGCATCCCGTTAAGGCACCTGTTCGGTTTTTGCGAGGACTACCGCAAGGTGGTTTATGGTTGTAAACATTCGTTGATATTATCTCGTGAATCAGATACCAAAGGCATATTTCGCGATGCTGCGGCGCCTAAAGGGAAAGTCACGCTAACTAAGCTTGCCTGGGTAATGCCGCACGTCATGCCTTCTTTGGCTGCCAAGACAGAATTAGTAAAGCAGATAGCCGCTAAAGTTAAGGTGCCGATATCTTTTCGAGCTCTTCAATGCGAAAGCTTTGCCGTGCCGGAAGCCAGTTCGTTTACCTGGACTCTGTCTATCACATCAGGCACTGAAAAACCACGTTGGCTCTTAGTGGCTTTCCAAACCAAACGCGATAGCCAGACCAGCAATCCGGCTTGCTTTGACAATGTAAATGTGACTGACATTTATGTGAAACTAAATAGCGATCGGTACCCTGACTCCGAGAAAAAATGGACTTTGTACAGCGAAAGATTTCCAGGGCTTACAAGAGGTTATGTGACTTTAAGGAAGAATACTATGGTATTGAGGGAAGCGTGTCCTCAAACCAGGTGACTCCGCTCGAATTTGTAGAATTATACCCAATCCACGTCATCGATGTCCGCAGACAGTCGGAGCGGTTGAAAACGGCTGTCCAAACCGTACAGGTCAGGGCGACTTTCGCTTCCAACGTGCCAGCAGAAACCATGGCCTACGCAGTGCTCATAAGCGACCGGCTGCTGACGCTAGAGTCTGACGGCACGAAATTTAGCAAATTGTATTAAACACAAAAATTTCTTCAATGTATATTCTCGGAAAAATGAAGTATACTCCTTTTGGGCTAACGCTTACGCAGGGGCAGAAAGAATCATTGGCAAAAGCCGCCCATGCTGGGGTGGGCGTCACTATTCGGCTAGCGCATGAGCAGCTTCACGGTGAAGATACACTGGGGCTCACTAAGCGCCACATAGTTCACCTTGAAAAGAAACGCGCGGTCAATGCTGGGGCGGAGATCGTTATTTCCAAAACACAGCTAGCGGCTCAAAAATGGGTGGTTTTCTACCGTTTTTGCCCTTAATATTAGGCGGGCTCGCTGCGGCGGGGTCGCTAGCAGGAGGTAGTGCGGCAATCGCGAAAGCTGTCGATGATAAAAAAGCGAGTGCACGAGCTCAGGCCGAGGCCGAGCGCCACAATCGCGAAGTTGAGAAACAGCTCGCTGCAGGTTCGGGGTTGTTTTTGGCCCCATCGGCCGGAACGGCGAGCACGGGGCGCGGCGTTTGTGGTAAATGCAAGGGTTCGGGGCTCTACTTAGGACCCCAAAAAAAGTAAATCCCCTGAGCAATTTCGATATCGAAAAGGCCGGCCGTACTATCCCCCACTTTCGTGGTGTGTTTTCGCGAAACACCCTGCCCAACAAAATTTTTCGGGAAGAGTGCGGCATAGTTAATCTCGACTCCAGCAGTGGTGGGGGCACTCACTGGGTTGCGTATTACAAAGATGGCCGTATGATTTGTTATTTCGATAGTTATGGGTTGGATCCTCCCAAGGAACTTGTGGAATATCTGGGTCTCCCCATTCAGACACAAACGTTCCAACTGCAGAGACCCGAAGAAGTTATCTGTGGCCACCTATGTCTTCGAGTGTTGTGTGAACTCGCAGCTGGAAAGTCTTTTAAAAATGTAATCTTAAACATAGCTAAACAGAGACTGTGATGCCTGTGGATAAGTTTTATATGGGCCATAGCGCCGGCTGTGGAGCAGCCCAGTCAGCCTCGTGGGGCAGCCCAGTCGGCCTCGTACATAGGGCGGGCGATACAATGCTAGGTGAGCTATCATTGGGAGGCTTTCCGTTGAAAGCCGTAGGTAACCCTTTAGATTCTAGCGATGCGGCTACTAAGGAGTATGTTGACGCACGTAATGTCCTGCCTCTATCCGGAGGAAGTATGAGCGGTGCTCTCCATATGGGTGGCAACGAAATTGCGGGTCTTGCTGATCCACAAACGGATCAAAGCGCAGCAACCAAAAAATATGTTGACGCCCTCGTTATATCCACAATGGATTTATTAAACGCTAAAGTCTTACAGCTCGACGGGTCAATAGCTCCAACCCACGACATTAGGTGGGGTAATCACAGAATATCCGAGCTCGCCGACCCGAAAGCACCCCAAGACGCGGCCACTATGGCATATGTTGGGGGCGCTATAAGAGATGAGCTATCGAGAGCCTTGGGGCAACGCTTCGATATATATGAGATTGCCTTGCAATGGAAGTTAACTAGGTCCTTATCGATCACCCCGATTGGGGACCCTCAGTTCACACAGGCTCCGCGTAACGAAGGTGACAGGAAGGCATTCCTTACCATAGAGCCTGGGGTCTATAAGATTCAGTTGGCAGGACTGCGCACTGGGAGTAACCGCGAGTCGATTGACATCTCGCTGCATACAGACCCTCTCCTTGCGTTAGTGTTACAACATACGATAACAGACTACATCTACTTCAACACCTCGGGAGTGTGCGTGATATCACAACCCTCGTCTTTACAATTATCGATATCATCTGTGCGCACAGCCCCCAGTAATAACCTTAATATAAAGGCAACTCTCCTAATTGAGAAACTGTGATAGTTCGGGTCAATTCAACAAATATATTAGTTTATAATATCGAAGAGGGATGCCAGTAGACAAGTTTATGCACGGTTCATACCTTGAGCACAGACCTAAGGTCTGGGCCACGAGGAATTGCTTCGCCAACCTCGGAGATGTTCGAGGATTCGATGATCCGGGAAGCGCGGGGGTGATTTATGGGATGGAGTTAGCCAAAGGAGGCCTTTATCGGCGGGCCGCCATAGAAAATCATATAAGTAGTTTTGAACCCAATTGGGAGCTCAAGCTAGACCTAGCCATGCGATATTTGGATTTACAGAGTCCGACCGAGGGAGGCATTACAAAAGTGGTATGGCTAATGAACGCTGGCAGCATGTTTGTCGGCTATCGTCCGTCCGGCACAGAGCCGATGACCCTCAATGGGCACGTTAATTCTTACTACCTGGGTCCGAAGGGAGTTAACGTTGCGAAGTTACAGGCTCAAACAACGTTTCCAAGAGACCTAGAAATCTTAAGAAAACCCCCAAAGGGTCTGTGATATATCTAGAAATTGAGACGGGCAGTATGCTCCCCAGCGCCCCGATCGAGATTTTACCTGGGTGTCAATCAAGTGGAAACGCCCCGAAACGATGGGATTGGTTATAAAAATTGAGGAGGGGACGGCGGTCCTCACAACGAATGTATCAGATTTGGAAGCAAATGCAGCGGCGGAAAAAATATCACTAGAATTTATATACAGTGGACTGTCCTTTTACTTTAAACGGCTACTCTTTAGCCTGTCCCCGGTAGGTGATCGCGTTATTGAACACCTAACGGCTGCAATTAAACAGTCAAAAAGTTCTGCATAAACTTTTATACAGCTGTTCTGCTTTAAGTAGAAATGTCTTTGTATCCTGCACTCGACCAGTCCTACCGCATTCAAGAGGTTGTCCGCCTGCGAAAATGTTTGGAGGACGAGAGAGATAAACGGATGACCCTATACAAGAAATATCGGCGCGGTGCTAATAGTCTAGACCGTCTTGATACAGTACTGTTTACAACCACAGCTGGGCTAGGCGTTGGGGTATAGCGCTGCTTTCGACCGTTATTATGGTCCCTGTAGCTGTAGGGCTCGAGATTGGGGCCCTAGTCTGTGGCACCTTCGGGGCGGTCAGTAAGCAGGTCTCTCGTCAGCTGAATCGAAAGGCTAAGAAGCACGATGAGATTCGTGTTCTGGCTGAAAGTAAGCTAAACACCATCGCCGGAATTGTATCCACAGCCCTAGAAGACGGCAATATTTCCGATGTGGAATTTAAACTAGTTGTTGCCGAATTTGATAAGTATCGGGCTATGAAGGAAGAGATTCGGTCTAAAACCCGAGAGCTGGATGACGCAGCAAAAAAAGAATGGATGGAGAGAGGGAAAGAGGAAGTAATTGCAGAATTCGACAAATATCGTTGCGGTGCGCCGCAAAAATAACTTGTGCATGTGGAGACGCCTCTGATTTCTTGTCATATGGCAACGCCTCTGAATGTCTTCCTCCCCCGTATACACCTTCGCTGCGCGAGGCCCGTCCGGAGGACGCACCTAAAGTACCAAGCGCTCCATCACAGTAAATCTGTGCCCTCCAATTTCGCTGCGCGAGGCTTTTACCCGTCCGGAGGACAATTACGCTGCGCGAGGCTTTTACCCGTCCGGAGGACAATTTCGCTGCGCGAGGCTTTTACCCGTCCGGAGGAGCCGAGAAAGATAGAATAAATTACTTCAGCTGAAATATATTTTCTATGGATAAACCATATACTATGGATAGAATCCCAATACTCAAGGAAGTTAAAAGCGGTAAAAGAATACGGACTCTTCTCCGCAGGGGATATGATGTACTAGAACTCAGAAATCCTGACGGTTCAGCTGTTGTGTGCAGACGACCAGCACCCTCTAACCGCCCACCTGAGTATCGAGTATTGGAGGTGGAGGGTACAAATAATAATACATAAATATTATTATATGGGGAACTTCCGAGGCGATAATAGGGAATAATAGAACAAAGAAGTATGTGTTAGCACTCGGAAAAATTGACAGACAAACAACAATAGAAAAAACGAAGAACAATATATGGTCCGAAGTGGGATCGAACCCGTACTCAGTGGCACCGCGCCTTGAGCCTTCCTGATTGTTTTCTGTACCCGCCGGGAGTTCCCGAAATTATTTGTCTTGTGTTACCGATGGCGGGGTTCCCTCTGACGATCGTGTGATTCCCACGGGAATATTCCTTTGTAATTGGGGGAACTTCCCACAGCGCCCCCTCTCGAGTGGCGATGTGCATAGTTTATTAATTATGTCACTTGAGTGTTTGCTGCGCGAGGCTTTTACCCGTCCGGAGGACGACTCAAGTGGAGAATTCCATTCTAATAATGTAAACCTGTCACGGGACTGATTTTTCGGTCACAGGACCGATTTTTCGGTCACAGTAGCGATAAAAAGCCGATGAGCTAAAACATTTTCAGCTCTCGGTGTGACCGAAAAAGTTGTCTCGTGACAGGTTTTCTTGTCCTGTGACAGCTTTTCTTGTCCCGTGACAGGTTTATATTTTTAGAATGGGCTGAACTGGTTTTCACATGAAGCTAATGCCAGCTTAGGCTGACCGTTGGTAACTTCGGGAACTCCCGATATTATAGGGGGCCGGCCCGTTTCGTCCTCTCTATGAGAACAGCCAGATTTGTGAATAGATTAATTACACCATCGGCGCGTCGGAATATTTCTTCAATGCCAGTAATTAACTCAAATACTAGAGATGGCGTGGAAGCAACGTGCTCTTCTCCCCAAATCTCCTCTGCATGGCCGAAGATGCATTTGAGGTCTGATAGGACCAGGCTAAAGCGCCGTGAGTGGTCATACTTAAAACGGCGTTCACTCACGCCCACCGCACATAACTTCTGTAAAAACTTTGACCAATCCAAAATATGATATGGCGATGCAAGGTCATCCGAGTCCGATACAAGACAGGATGCCGTGCTGAAGATGCATTTGAGGTCTGATAGGACCAGGCTAAAGCGCCGCTTGTGCACACCCTTCCAAATCACTCCGTGGAATATGTTAGGAAGTTGCTGCCAATCGAGTTTCGGGGATACCCCAGCAGGTCTACAGCAATAAGAAATCACCTTCTTGAGCGCCAGCTCTTCCAATGTAAACATCGGCCTTGGTATATACAGTGATCCTCATTTCTCTAACAGGAAATATCAATCCTCGCTAGGCGTTTAAACTGCCATTTTTTGCGTGACGGAACGTCGGTGTGTGCGTGACGGAACGTCGGGCTGGCGACCCAGTTGACTTGGGCGACCCAGTTGGCGCGGGGCGGGCCGCTGGCAACCCACACATTTGGTCCGCTGGCAACCCACACATTTGGTATGGTGGCCCGCTGGCGACCCATACATTTGGTATGCACTGGTGGCCCGCTGGCGACCCATACAATTGGTATGCAAAGCTAATCTGCCTAACCCAGATGACTTGGGCGACCCAGTTGGCGCGGGGCGCCGCTGGCGACCCACACATTTGGTATGCTGGGCTACACTGCTGCTTCTGTGGGGTCGATCAATTCACTTAAACAGACAGCTGTCTTCATGTGAGAGTCAGGAATCTGACTTCATGTCTTCAATTGAGAGTCAGGAATCCTACTTTGATTAAGTCTTGACCACAAATATATATATATATATATATAAGGCTCTACATACACATTTTGAAACCGCGATGGCTCAGTGGTTAGTGAATTGGACTAGGACGGACAAGAGGTTTGGTTCGATCCGAACCGACGGATTCTGGGTTCACCCAGCCTTAATTGGGTATCGGATTTTTTTTCTGGGAAAGTAAAGCGGCAAGGGCGTAATACCCCAAAAATCAAGTGCTGAAAGTCTGTGAAAATTATGGTCACTAACACCATATTTCCTATACACCACTTGGCGTAAGGGGAGCTTTATTTTACTTTTTTAACATATACATTTGGTATGTGTTTGCTCACCTAAATTCAGCTGTTTATCACAAGTTTGATTTTTTTTTCTTTGTAGAAAAAAGTTTGATTTAATAATAGTTATATATATATATATAATCATTCAAATTTTGAACCAATATATGCCTGCTTTATAGACTACACCAAAGCGGTTGATAGAGTACGCCTAAAACAACTTATACACGGCCTGAAATTATATACACAGACATACGACTAATATGTCATTTGTACTAGAAGCAAACAGCAATATTAAAATATAACAAAGAGAACTCTACACCCATTGATATAAAAAGAGGAGAAAGACAGAAACGCATCCTATCACCAAGCTTGTTCAATCTATACACTGAGCAAATCTTTAAAAACATCACATGGATGACTATAAGATAATACTCAAATCCTACAAATGGATATCAAGGTTGAAGTAATAGACCTGGAGAAAGTTCAGATCTACAGCTACATTGGTCATAATATAACCAGTGATGGAAAATGTAAAACTGAAATAGATAAAAGAATAGGAATGGCAACATATAGTTTTATTATCATGAAAAATATACTAACGTGAAAACAAATAACACCAGGGCTAAAAATAAAATAGCAACATGATATATCTTCTCAACCTTTCTGTATGGTGCAGATACATGGACCTTAGATAAGAAAATAGAACAGAAAATGAAAGCCTTTGAAATGTGGATTTATAAAAGAACAGGTGGAGCTGAATGGAAAGAAAAGGAAACAAACGATGAAATGTACAGAAATCAATTTAAAATGAAAAGAGAATTACGAAACACAATCCGAACAAGACAAATGAGATGTTTATTGCATGTTAATAGACACAACAGCCTACTAAAAGTAATCTTGGACGGAAAAATACAAGGTAAAAGATGAAGAAGCAGACCAAGACTAACATGGACGAGTAACATCAAAAGCTGAACAAGTCAGCGTATGACAAGTCTTCACCATCAAAGCAAGAAACATATATAATTTTAGACATCAATGTGAGATAACTTTAGACATCAATGTGAGATAACTTTAGACATCAATGTGAGATAACTTTAGACATCAATGTGAGATAACTGTACAATACAAGATATATGTTCTGGGAATGTGTGAAACAAGATGACTGGGAGCGGAGAGAATAAAATTAAATACAGGGGAGATGATTTTATCATCAGGACACCAGGAACTAGGAGCATAGCGAAGGGGTAGCTATAATGCTATCAAAGAATGCACAGAAGACACTAATAGAATGGGAGGCAGTGGGACCAAGACTGGTGAGAGCAATATTTAGAACAACCAAAAACAAAATGAAATTACACATTATACAATGATATGCACCAACCAACGATAAGGGTGACTCAGTTAAAGATGATTTTTATAAACAGCTACAATGTCAGATGGATGCAAGACGAGCCAAGGATATTATAATCTTGATGGGAGACCTAATTGCTAAGGTAGGATCAGAAGATCATTGGAAACAGGTAAAAAATATATGGAAAGAGACATGCGAAGAAACATTGGGGAAAAGAGAACGCCAGGATAAGGCATGTATGACAGGCAAAGACCCTGGATAAAATTAAAGAAAGAAAGACAAGAAAGCAGGCATAAATAAAAGCAAAACAAGAAGTAATAAAGCCAAGACACAGGAAGCTTACACAGAGGTGAACAAAGAAGTGAGAAGATGCATTAAAAGGGATAAGAGGAAATATATAGATGAACCAGCTAAAGAGGCAGAAGAAGAAGCAAATAAAGGGAATATGAAAGAACTGTACAACAGCACAAAGAAATTAGGTGGAAATACAAACAGATCAACGCCTTTATCAAAGATAAGAAAGGAAATCTGCTTAGTAATATAGGGAACAAATGGAGAGATGGAAAGAGCACTTTGAAGAACTTTTGAACAGACCCAGCTCAAATAATCCTCCAGATATACTACCAGCAGAAGAAGAGTTATACGTTAACTGCGGAAAACCAAGCAAAGAAGAAATAATGAAAGCCATCAAACTATTAAAAAATGGTAAAGCCACAGGACCAGATGAAATTCCTTCGGAAGCCATCACAGCAGATATTAACACCTCTACCAAGATGTTACATGATCTATTGGATACAATTTGGGAGAGGGAAGAAATACCTAAAGACTGGAGAGAAGGTTACATGATCAAACTACCAAGTGAAGGAAGTTTACAGGAGTGCACAAATTATAGGGAAATTATGCTACTATCAGTGCCGGGAAAAATATTAAGCAGAATCATTCTGGAGAGACTAAAAGAGGCTATAGAGAAACACTTGAGAGATGAACAAGCAGGTTTTAGGAAGAACAGATCATGTGCTGATCAAATAACTACTCTACGTATAATAGTTGAACAAAGTTTAGAACTAAAATCCCCACTTTATATGGATTCATAGATTACGAAAAGGCATTTGATAGTTTAGACAGAAGAATGCTTTGGAAGTTGCTGAGTCATTACGGAATCCCCATAACGATTATTAACCTAATAGAAACAATGTATGAAGGAACGAAATGTAGTGTGGTGCATGAAGGACAGCTTACAGAAGCATTTGAAATAAGAACAGGAGTAAGGCAAGGATGCCTCCTATCCCATTTCTCTTTCTACTGGCCATAGATTGGATTATGAAAATAACTCAAAACAACAGAAATGGGATCCAGTGGTCACTGACCAAACAACTTGATGATTTAGACTTTGCTGATGACATAGCTCTCCTATCACACAGCCATCAACAGATGCAGGATAAAATGAGTATATTAGATGAGAGATCACAACAGCTAGGACTAAAGATTAATAGAGATAAGACCAACATTATGAGAATTAATGCAGTTAGCAATAACCAAATAAAACTAGGAGAAATACCTCTACTAGACGTACAATCTTACATATATCTGGGCAGTAATATAGATAAAGAGGGAGGAACAGAAAATGATACCAGAATAAGGATATCAAAAGCAAGAGGAGCTTTCATTGCACTGGGAAACATATGGAAATCCAAAGAAATTAGGCTAAATACAAAAATACAAATTTTCAGCTCAAATGTTAAGTCGGTCCTATTATATGGCTGTGAAACATGGAGAATAACAAAATTGACAATCACGAAGGTACAGACTTTCATTAAAGGATGCTTGCGCAGAATAAAGGGATGGAAATGGCAGGACAAAGTCACTAACGTGGAATTATGGAAATGTACCGGTCAAATACCAGTGGATAAAGAGATACAGCGAAGACGATGGCGATGGATAGGACACACACTACGGAAGCCAACTAAGAGTATTACACAACAGACCCTTTTTTGGAATCCCCAGGGAAAAGACAAAGAGGAAGACCAAGGAATTCTTGGAGAAGACAGATCGAAGCAGAGATGAAGATGATGGGGAAGACATGGAATGATCTTAAAAGAATTACAGAACGAATTGGAAAGTGTTTGTTGAAGACCTATGCTCCACTGGGAGCTAAAAGGTAAAAAGGTTAGATAACTTTAGACATCAATGTGAGTTAACTTTAGACATCAATGTGAGATAACTTTAGACATCAATGTGAGATAACTTTAGACATCAATGTGAGATAACTTTAGACATCAATGTGAGTTAACTTTAGACATCAATGTGAGATAACTTTAGACATCAATGTGAGTTAACTTTAGACATCAATGTGAGATAACTTTAGACATCACTGTGAGATAACTTTAGACATCAATGTGAGTTAACTTTAGACATCAATGTGAGATAACTTTAGACATCAATGTGAGATAACTTTAGACATCAATGTGAGTTAACTTTAGACATCACTGTGAGATAACTTTAGACATCAATGTGAGTTAACTTTAGACATCAATGTGAGATAACTTTAGACATCAATGTGAGATAACTTTAGACATCAATGTGAGTTAACTTTAGACATCAATGTGAGATAACTTTAGACATCAATGTGAGATAACTTTAGACATCACTGTGAGTTAACTTTAGACATCAATGTGAGATAACTTTAGACATCAATGTGAGTTAACTTTAGACATCAATGTGAGATAACTTTAGACATCACTGTGAGTTAACTTTAGACATCACTGTGAGTTAACTTTAGACATCAATGTGAGATAACTTTAGACATCAATGTGAGTTAACTTTAGACATCACTGTGAGATAACTTTAGACATCAATGTGAGTTAACTTTAGACATCAATGTGAGATAACTTTAGACATCAATGTGAGTTAACTTTAGACATCAATGTGGGATAACTTTAGACATCAATGTGAGATAACTTTAGACATCAATGTGAGATAACTTTAGACATCAATGTGAGTTAACTTTAGACATCACTGTGAGATAACTTTAGACATCAATGTGAGTTAACTTTAGACATCAATGTGAGATAACTTTAGACATCAATGTGAGATAACTTTAGACATCAATGTGAGATAACTTTAGACATCAATGTGAGATAACTTTAGACATCAATGTGAGATAACTTTAGACATCACTGTGAGTTAACTTTAGACATCAATGTGAGTTAACTTTAGACATCAATGTGAGATAACTTTAGACATCAATGTGAGATAACTTTAGACATCAATGTGAGATAACTTTAGACATCAATGTGAGATAACTTTAGACATCAATGTGAGATAACTTTAGACATCAATGTGTGTTAACTTTAGACATCAATGTGAGATAACTTTAGACATCAATGTGAGATAACTTTAGACATCAATGTGAGATAACTTTAGACATCAATGTGAGATAACTTTAGACATCAATGTGAGATAACTTTAGACATCAATGTGAGATAACTTTAGACATCAATGTGAGATAACTTTAGACATCAATGTGAGATAACTTTAGACATCAATGTGAGATAAATTAAGACTTCAACTTATGAAAGAAGATTGAGAAAAAAAATAAAATGAAAGTAACAACAGTAATTGAGCTTAATAATAGTGATGGCATTTTCTATAGTAAAATAAAAGGTAAGGTACCTTTCTTTTATGTGACGAGAGATTCATGAATCGAAAATGACTTCCATATTTTATGTTACAGATGCATTGAATTTAAAGACATCTAGGTGTGTGGATAACGATAGTAAAAATATCGAAATGGATAATGCAATTCTAGCATGTTTAGCGAAGTTTATGACTGACTTTAAAAATGCGTATTACAAAGTTAAGAAAGAGGGCAGACGTTTTAACAGCACTGACAAGTGTCCGTAAGTTTTATTGATGTCCATATCGAGGTAGCCTACCTATTGAAGTACATGTATTTAAATTCGTGTGACATTCACTAGCTTTCTCTATCAACATGGGTCCTGATATTGTCATTCCTTTTCTTCTACTTTCTAAAAACCACACATAACGGACGTCGTCGAGTTTTTCAAATTTTGGCCGTTTCATACTTCGTCTCTGGTGTATATTGTTGCTGCTTTCAGACTCCGACGCAAACTTAAACAACTCATCTTTTTGATTTCGTATGTCATATAATGTTGAAGAGGCTATGCCAAATTCAGTCATCAAAACGTTGCGATTAACGCCTTTGTCAAGTCTACTAGCGATTTCAATCTTCTGGTTCAGTGTCAATACAGTTCGCTTGCGTTTACCTTTGCGGGAAATTGAGGTGTGGTTTGCACTCGCAGAGGCCATTATTTAACACAAAAATGTATTCCGTTAAAAAGTATGCACACATGCGTTTATAGCATATCATGTATAATTTATACTGATGGAACGGATTTCAGCTTGCACAAATGTCTGAGACAAACTAACGTCAAACTCTGTATCTTACTCTTTTTGAATTTCCAGTCGGTAATTTTTGAACCCCTCCCCCTTTCTTCTCACCATCTCTATGTCACTGCACGCCGGCTGCTCAACCTTTGATTTATAATCATCAAAGTTATGGGCTCTTCAATTTTCACAAACAATACGTCTGCTTCTAATGTTCGGTCAGACTGTCAAACGCCATATTTTTGACAAATTCATGACCAACTTTAGATCTAAAGCAGGCTATGAGAAAATTAAGCAAATTTGTAAAATCATGTAGATAAGTGTTTTTGGCACGACTAAGATTTCCCGACAAAAACATTTAGTCGGGGGAAAAAGTGAAGATATAGACTGTCTGTCGCTTTTACTTGGAATATTTGGAGACACAATGTCTGGATTGAATAAAATATGTTCGCTCCTATTTGAAGTATATTACTGTAAATACACTATTGTAAACGCAATATTGTGTAATGATAGAGCCTGTAGAAGTAAGCGCAGCGCACAAACCGTGTTGTAGCGTTTTCGATTTCCGGATAAAGGCATTTAATTTAACTGAACAAAACATGATTCAAGCTTTCTCCCTATAATAATTAAAAAAAAAAAAGTCCGTTAAATTGAGAATTCCGGATTATTGAGTACCGCATAATCGAGACTTTACTGTAGTTGGATATTATGTAAGCTACAAATCATTGAGCTTCATTTATATGGATATTGATTAACACTGGTTAGTACGATAATTGGAGAGCGAGTGGTCGAAACGTAGAAGTGGCACTTGATCTCAACATTTCAGTTTAATTTATTTTAATTTGTTGAGCACCCAGAAGGAGATGCCCTGTACACGAATGGGATATTAATCATTCAGTGGCTCTGACATTTTGAATGTAAATTTCTAGATTTTAATAAGTGTCTTGGCTGGTCATGTCAGGAATTAGTCAAAACGAGGAGACTGTAATTCTGAAGCGCCTGTAATTGGTTCTTTACATTAATTTATACATTTAACATTACCTACTACAACACATTAGCTGCTAGAACACATTAGCTGCTAGAACACATTCGATGCTACAACATATTAGCTGTTACAACACATTAGTTGTTACAAAACATTAGCTGCTACAACAAATTAGCTACTACAACACATTAGCTGCTAGAACACATTAGCTGATAGAACACATTAGCTGTTACAACACATTAGCTGTTACAACACATTAGTTGTTACAAAACATTAGCTGCTACAACAAATTAGCTACTACAACACATTAGCTATTACAACACATTAGCTGATACAACACATTAGTTGTTACAACACATTAGCTGTTACAACACATTAGCTGCTACAACACATTAGCTACTACAACACATTAGCTGCTACAACATATTAGCTGATACAACACATTAGCTGTTACAACATATTAGCTGTTACAACACATTAGCTGCTACAACAAATTAGCTACGACAACACATTAGCTGCTAGAACACATTAACTGCAAGAACACAATAGCTGCTATAACACATTAGCTGCTACAACACATTATCTACTACAACACATTAGCTGTTACAACACAAGCTACAACTATACATAAGCTGCTACAACATATTAGCTACTACAACTCATTAGCTGCTACAACACATTTCTGCTACAACAAATCACTGCAACAAAACATTAGACGATACAACACATAAGCTGCTACAACACATTAGCTGGTACAAAACATTAGCTGCTACAAAACATTATCTACTACAACAAATCATTGCAACAACACATTAGCTGCTACAACATATTAGTTACTGCAACACATTAGCTGCTACAACACATTAGCTGCTACAACATATTAGCTACTACAACACATTAGCTACTACAACACATTAGCTACTACAATACATTAGCTACTACAACACATTAGCTACTACAACAAATTGCTGGAACAACACATTAGCTGCAACAACACATTCGCTGCTACATCACATTAGTTACTACAACACATTAACTGCTGCAACACATTAGTTACTATAACACAATGGCTGCTACAATACAACACTGCTACAAGTCATTCGCTACTACAACACATTGGCTGTTACGCGTCATTAGCTGCTACAACACTTTAGCTGCTACAACACACTAGCTGCTACAACACATTAGCTGCTACACCACATTAACTGCTACATGTCATTCTTTTCCTTCTTTCCTTCCTCATCTGCCTTTCAGCGTCGAGGGGAGATATAATTTGTGATCTTTTACTCTTCTGTTCTCCTCTGCTGCTGTTATGTTTCCTAGTGCTTCAAATATTCAATCGATCCATCTTTTTCGTGGTCGACCCTTGGGTCTGGTGTTCTCACAACGTTTGCTGAAGGCTCGTTGTGTTGTGTTTTGATCTTTCTGCCTTGTCACGTGGCCACACCATTTTATCTGTTGTTTACTTATACATTATATGGCGGGGGCTATTCCTAGCATTTTTGTCAGTTATTCATTTCTGATCGTATCTCTCAGACTGTTTCCTGTCATTCGTCTAACACATTTCATCTCTGTAGAGGTTATTTTTTTTATTGTTCTTGCATCTAGGGTCCAGGTTGGCATTGGTAGCACAACGTTGGGAGGAAGATTGTATTTTATAGTGCTCGTTTTGCCTCCAGAGTTATTTCCTTGTTGGACAATAGTGGGATAACTGTCCAATGATTTAACAAGCTTTATTGCATCTTGATTCTATCTCTGCTGTTTGAGAATTTCCGTTTGTCACTAAACTTCCTAGGTATTTGAATTCCTCTACGTGTTTTAGTTGCCTGCATTCTATAGTTATTTTGATGTTGTGTTTATTTTTGGCGACATCCATGTCTTCTGTTTTATTGATGTTGATTTTCAAGTTGTAATTTGTGCTTGAGCTGTTGAGTTTGTTTAAGTGTTCATGTCGGTCTTCTATTGTTTCATGTATTAGTGCCTGATCGTCTGCAAATAAAAGCTCGTTGATCTCCTCTGTCTCTGATAGGTTGGCTAGCTTGCATGTCCAAGTATGTAATAAAAAGTAAAAAAAAAAGAGGGGGGGGGGGGGGGATATTTCACACCTCTGTCTTACACCTGATCTAACTTCGAAGTATCAGTATAGCCTTTTGCTGTTCTGACCCTGCAGCTACTGTTGATGTAGAGGTTTTTTAATTAGTTTGGTTAGATGCTGACTTACACCGTATGTTGTTAGTATCTCCCACAGTTGTTCTCTGTTTACTCTGTCGAGTGCTTTTTTCCTGGTCAATGAAAGCTATATATAAGTTTTGATTGTGTTCTGTCGTTTTTTCTGCAAGCTGTTTTAATGTGAATAGTGCGTCGGTACATCCTCTGTTTTTTTCGGAACCCCATTTGCGAATCGCTTAACTGTAGTTCTATTATTGGTCTCAGCCTTTTTACAAGTCATTAGCTGCTACAATAAATTAGCTGCTACAATACATTAGCTACTACAATACATTACTTGCTAATACACATTAGCTGCTATAATACATTAGCTGCTACAATACATTAGCTGCTACTACAAATCAAATGGTTCAAAAGTGAGACTCCATCCCTCCTCCCCCCCTCCCCCAAACCGAAAAAACCTAAAGAAGTATTTATAGAAATGAAACAGATAAAAGAGAACAAAACAAATTGTCTATTGCGTGGAATATAGCGCTGAAAAAACAAGGTTTAACACGCAATCATTTATTGATAATGACATACATGACAATAAAATATGAACTAGAACAAACTTCAAACCATGCTCCAGAATTATGCTTCAGCAAAATCTATTAACTGTTGGCAGTCTTGTTTCTAGTCCAATTTCTAATGAGACTGCTTTAGCCCCTCCACTGTCCGGGGAGTCCACATTGCATCTAGTCATTCACTTGTAACCAGCTTGGTTCTATAAAATAAATACTATTACTTCTATAATTGTTATCTCTTGTGGATGGTACTCGATTGTTAGGTGGTCAACACTAAGTACGGTCATATGTCCTTCTCCTCTGACAGCCTGGATCTTAAGAATCGACCTTTAATTTGTTGAGTTATTTGAGGGTCATCATCATTCCACTCCGTACATGGTCATGGGTGCTCAGATCCGCTCCTCAGCAAGTCCCCTGAGTGTCCAGAGACTGACGACTCCAGTTCTGTGTTGGTTGATTGGTCTTCTTACACGCCCACTAAATGTATAAACATATTAACCCCCATCTCTTTCATCCGTAGGAGTGACGTGGACTCATAGTTGTCGAAGGCATATGTCCTTTTCCACATCTTGGAGGGAATTGATCATGTCCACCCGATCCATTGCTTGACCGTCCTCAACAATAGCGCAAATAGTCAGCCTGTCCGCTCTTTCATTTTCCCGTACTTCCGCATGTCCTAGATCGTAGACAAATGTGCCCTTCCGTATTTTTGACTTCTTCAATGACTCTACCCATTGCATACATACAGATCCCGCCTGCACTTTTCTTATCATGCTCATCGTAGCACTCAGTATACAGACGTTAGTGTAGTCTGGAAAGTGGGAGTAGGCTAAAAAAAGGTATATCATGGGTGGGCGGAGCAGAAGATATCATCAAACAAGTGTGTGGGCTTACCAATCTCAACGCTGGCGAGGAGTGGAAGTCATTAAAGAGTACATTCTCGTGAATTGTCACAGTCCACAGGAAATGTAGGGACCAGAACTCAGTCGTGGTCATTGCGGCGACCAACGGTCTCCTCTTTGATAACACCGATGAGAGAGATGCAGTCATCTATAAAGACAGATTTGTAATAAACGTTTCCCGTTACTTAACATATGAATATAATTATTCAATATCTGTGGCCCCTAAACTTTGAGAATCCCTGAGATTAACCTAATTGCCGTGTACTTAAACTCAGAAATTAGATTCCAACGTCATAATTATCTCAACTAGTATTAACTGTAGTAACATCTACTTTATTAGACTATAACATATATTATCTCAGTTAACTTCCAAAGACCACAACAAGGTCAAGAAGACAACCACACACACACTCAAGCTTGCACACATTAACCAGCTACATGTACACATGAACCAGCTACATTCACACATAGACCAATCTCATGCACACACCATATATCAGGTTTTACGACGGACTACAGAGCTTGTTGACACGCTCCAACACGTGTGTGAGAACATGAACAGATTAATAGACTGTGTCATGATAGATGTGGATATCGTTGGCAGAGATGTTGATATCAAATATGGAGAACAATGAGGAAGACACCCAGCATCTCTATTGTCTACAGACGCTAACTGGCACCCACAATTTGACAGACGCATATAGACACACATATAAATGACACGTATATCACACACAGAAACACCACTCACAGCAGGGCAGCAAGACTAGACTTGATTTACCACCTCATCTTATCACTCAGACCTACCACATTACATACACAACGTTAAACAACCATAAAGCTTTCATCATAAACATTGTCAGCGCGGGCACGAAGACTCAACACAGGAGGTCACAACACTGGACATTTAATAAAAGCTGTTTCTACTACAGAACAAAATGTTTGTGGGAAATATAGCCCAACGTTGATCAAGCACAACAGAGAAGTAAATAGCGCATAGTTGGAGACTCCTAAAGGACACGATATATACAGTGACAGAGATTGTGGCTCAACAAATAACCATATCATAGAAAATATAACCTTGTGGTTTTGAGATAAAGGGCAGGTTCATAGACTGCTGGGAAGAAATCAAACATAAAATCAAACACCCACCAAGAAGGTGCTGTACTCGCTGCTTTGTTGGTGTCTGTGTTTCGTTACAGGCAGAATAATGACGTCCTGGTCACGTGGACTAACTTAGAATCATTGACATTCATCATCATTATGAGCATATGCAATACCGGTTGGCGTAGGCGATCATGTCCTTTCACAATCTTCTATCTACAGTGCATCGGATCATTTCTGTTGTTGACTATTTTCCATGCCATGACACCAAGTTATCCAGTATTTTCTCTCTTTGTCCTCTGCGATCTCTCTTTCCTTCTATGTTGTCAGTTGTAACCAAGTATTCCAACTTTCCTCTTCTCATGATGTGCCCGAAAAAAATGTTGATTGTTTCCTTCTGATGATTTTTAGGCGTTCCCCTTTTGTGTTGGCCTCTTTGAGAATTTCCTCATTAGTATTTTTAGCCGTTCAGTGAACTTTCAACATTCATTGACATTAGTGGATTTTTTATCGACGCTGCCAATCTACCGTACCGCTATGTTTAGACGGTCCTATTCAATAGCAAATGTTACATGTGTACATGTACCAATTATTGTTATCAAGTCATACAGGAGTAAAACAGTAGACATAACTATACTAATTACTGTAGAAGATGTTGTCTATATATGTTGTTTCATAGAGGTCGGCCTTTTTTTCATGTCAAATTATCGTTAGCTTCACAGATCGTAAAAAATGCCATAATTAAACCGGTTATATGAGTCAATTAGTTCATAACGAGTAGTTACAACAATGGGCGAATGAATAGGAACCTTTGGTTGTAATCCAGAATGTAATATGATTTTAGGAAATATAATATTTATACACATGTATCTTATTTTTTTTTATAAATGAATTCTATTTCCACAAACAGAGTTCTGAAAGCTCGCACAGAATGCGTGATTAATGCAGCATGGGACATATGTGGCGATACATATGAGACATTGGTAAGGAAATATGAAAAAACCAGAATAAGGCCGGAGTTGAATGCCAGGCGTTGTTGGGAATAGGACAATTAGATGAAACGTAAGTACAATAGTTGAGCATTTGACGTAAATAAGAGGTATTCTGTTGCAGTGAAAGAAGAAGACATTATAGAGAAAGAAAGCAAAAATAAAGTACTCAGATCTAATAGCAAAACGACAGAAATAATGGTAAAAACAAAGAAAAAGATATCACCTCAATGCAAAATAAAGACAAGTGGAACAATATTAAAGCAGGTAAATGAATATAAATATGTGGGAACTTTGTTAACCTCAGATGGAAGTTGTACACAAGAGGTGAGATGCAGAATTGCTCAGGCAAAAGCAGCTTTCCAAAAAATTGAGCAACATACTATGCAATCCATATTTGACAATAGAAACAAAAAATAGTTCTTAAATGTTATTTAGAGCCAGTCTTAACATATGGATGTGTATCATGGACAATCGGACAACAGACAGAAAAATCACTGGAGTCTGTAGAAATGTGGTTTTGCAGAAGAATGTTGAGAATACCATGGACAGCTAAGAAGAAAAATGAAAACGTTCTGAAAGAGGCCAAAGTAAAAAAGAGAGTTAATTTCCAATATTAGGAAGAAACAATCATCATTTTTTGGCCATGTAATGAGAAGAGAACAACTGGAATATATTGTAACAACTGGAAAAAATTGAGGGACGAAAAGATAGAGGAAAGGAAAGAGAAAAAATACCAGACAGCTTTAGAGAATGGTTTGGTAGAAGGTCAATAACAAAAATGATAAATAAATGTCGAGATCAAAAGTTGTGGAGAGACATGGTCACCTACGCCAGCAGGCCTGGTACTTGATGATGATGAAGATTTATTACGCATTTCCTTGTATATCATTTTTCTCCTTTATACGCCTCATCTTCTGTATTAGATTCCTTTTCTGCCTTTATTTTCTATGTTGCGTTCTGTGTGATTTTTATTGTTCCTTTTATTATTCCTCTTTCTGTGAGTTGCCTAACCACAATGCTACATTAGATCACTACAAGCTGTAAATTACCTTACCAAACATGTCACATTATATCCACATTAGCATTCGCTTTACACACAGGTTGTAAAAGACTGTTCATATCGCTATACATGATACAAGCGATGTAGATCAACACAAACATATATGTTATCATACATGGAGCATTTATTAGCTTCGCAGCACATATAGATTACCTTCCAAATTAATTTAAACTCATACCAACGATACATGCGACCATGTATTCATACACTTGATATAGATCACATTCAAATAACACATTAAACTCATCCCATCCCTACATGCGACACATCTGTTCACTACACATGATACATTTGGTTTATCAACAAGAGTATATTAGATTTCCAGAAACCACCAAATACATGAACCTTTTCTAGAAGATTGTCCGAAAGAAAGAGAAAGAATTGATAGAGCCCATGCTATTTATGTTAAGTCCTTTAAAATAAACGTGTTGATCGATGTTGTATAACTTGTTATTGTTTCGTTTCTTCAGGTCGAGAAGTAACAGCATTATCTGCTAGGAAGGGAACAACAATTATCTTTTGATGAAGAGTAAACAAGATGAGCTAACAGACAAGATCAGCTAACAGGCAAGATGAGCTAACAGACAAGATGAGCTAACACACAAGTTCAACTAACAGAAGAGATTAGCTAACAGACAAGTTTAACTAACAGACAAGATTAGCTAACAGACAAGATCAGCTAACAGACAAGTTCAACTAACAGACAAGATCAGCTAACAGACAAGATTAGCTAACAGACAAGTTAAACTAACAGACAAGATTAGCTAACAGACAAGATCAGCTAACAGACAAGATTAGCTAACAGACAAGTTCAACTAACAGACAAGATTAGCTAATAGACAAGATCAGCTAACAGACAAGTTCATCTAACAGACAAGATTAGCTAACAGACAAGATTAGCTAACAGACAAGATTAGCTAACAGACAAGATCAGCTAACAGACAAGTTCAACTAACAGACAAGATTAGCTAACAGACAAAATCAACCAACAAGCAAGATAAACTAACAGACAAGATCAACTAACTGACAAGATCCGCTAACAGACAAGATCAGCTAACAGACAAGATCAACTAACAGACAAGTTCAACTAACAGACAAGATCACCTTACAGACAAGTTCAACTAACAGACAAGATCAGTTAGCAGACAAGATCTGATAAAATATACAAGTTCAGCTAAAAGATAATATCGGCTAAAGACAAACTCAGCTAACAGAAACATTCAGATAACATACAAGTTCCGCTAACAGACAAAATCAGGAAACAGACAAGATCAGCTAACGGACAAAATTAGCTAACAGACAAAATCAGATAATAAACAAAATCATCTAGCAGACAAGTTCAGCTAACAGACAAGTTCAGCTAAAAGACATGTTCAGCGAACAGACAAGTTCAGCTAACAGACATGTTCAGCTAAAAGACATGTTCAGCTAAAAGACATGTTCAGCTAAAAGACAATTTCAGCTAACAAACAAAATTAGCTAACAGACAAAATCAGCAAACAGACAAGTTCAGATAACAGACAAGATCAGCTGACAGACAAAACCAACTAACAGACAAGATCATCTAACAGACAAGATCAGGACATTCAGCTTAGTCTAGTTGTTCCCAAACTGCCACGAGTCCTGTCCTCCTTTAGCCACATTTAAGACAGTCTCATGAATATTTACTTTTTCCCCACCATATCAGACCTGTTTATGTAAATTAAATACACAGCAAAGAACACATACTTTTTGTAAAGAAAGTAGTAGAAGTAAAGAAGAGAGAAAGAGCAGCTAACTTGGTCAGATCTAGAACGTCTATGAACATCCTTTCCTATATGTTAGTTATGTAATGTAGGAAAACCACAAATAATGTCAAGATTGTAAGATCATTGTTGTTTTCATCTCTACACAGATATTGCAGCTTTACAATAAAATAAAGAAATAAGTAATTTGAGAAAACGTGTGTTGTGGAGTTACTTCTAATAATAATAACAAAATAATAACGTTTACTCTCCTCATAAAAGCAGGAGTCAAGCCCTCAAGTTGGGAACCTCTGGTTTAGAAGTTAGCAAGTAAATTTGACGTCCTATAGCATGCCCCAATGATCCTACATTTATTTTTAAATTGACTATACCTGCCAGGCTCTTCCAAACATATTTTCTCCCTGCAATTTCCAGAAAATAAAACGTGTCACTTCCTTCTCAACACGATATACTTTCTTTATTAAACTTGACGCGTTATCAAACACACTGGCCTATCATCATCATAATCGTCATCTACAGCAAAACGAAATGTTGCGTCTTGGGTTGTCAACGACTATTGTTCAAAACTAAGTGATCGTTATTAAATAAGAAAAGTGTATTTCTGTTTAGGTAATATATAAGACATCAATTTACGTTTTAAGATCATCTGATGTCAAAATCGTTACCGAGAAGAAAGGAAAGACACGTCACAACATGGGGGATATATGTTTTAAGAATGTTATTTGGGCGACAAGAAAACAAAAACACAAATACACAACCAGCAATTGACGATGTGTTGCTGAGATTGAGCGCTTCAACCACGGAACATAAAACAAAAACACAAATACACAACCAACAATTGACGATGTGTTGCTGAGACTGAGCGCTTCAACCACGGAACATAAAACAAAAACACAAATACACAACCAACAATTGACGATGTGTTGCTGAGACTGAGCGCTTCAACCACGGAACATAAAACAAAAACACAAATACACAACCAACAATTGACGATGTGTTGCTGAGACTGAGCGCTTCAACCACGGAACATAAAACAAAAACACAAATACACAACCAACACTTGACGATGTGTTGCTGAGACTGAGCGCTTCAACCACGGAACATAAAACAAAAACACAAATACACAACCAACAATTGACGATGTGTTGCTGAGACTGAGCGCTTCAACCACGGAACATAAAACAAAAACACAAATACATGTAGCAATTGACGATGTATCGCTTAGACTGAGCGCTTCAACCACGGAACTTAAAACAAAAACCAACACGCGAGCAACAGACAATAATTTGACTTTAATGGATTCATACCAAGAGTAATTAACGTAGACAATATAATATTTAAGTAATAAACACAGAGAATATAGACTTTAGCGTTAATAAAAGCTGTTTCTACTACAGAACAAAATGTTTTTGGGGAAATATAGCTCAACATTGATCACACACAACAGAGAAGTAAGTAGCGCATGGTAGGAGACTCCTAAAGGACACGATATATACAGTGACAGAGATTGTGGCTCAACAAATAACCACACATACCCTATCATAGAAAATATAATTTTGTGGTTTTGTGATAAAGGGCAGGTTCATAGACTGTTGGGAAGAAATCAAGCATAAAATCAACCACCCACCAAGAAGGCGCTGTACTCGCTGCTTTGTTGGTGTCTGTGTTTCGTTACAGGCAGAATAATGACGTGCTGGTCACGTGGACTAACTTAGAATCATTGACATTAGTGGATTTGTAATCGAGGCTGTAAATAAACCATGACGTCATGGTCAGACGGCCCCATTCAATAGCAAATGTTACATGCGTACACTAACATTAACCAATTGTTGTTATCAAGTCATACAAGAATAAAACAGTAGACATAACTATACTAATTACTGTAGAAGATGTGCCCTATATGTGTTGCTTCATAGAAGTCAGTCTTTTTTTCATGTCAAATTATCGTTAACTTCACAGATCGTAAAAAATGTCATAATTAAACCGGTTATATGAGTCAATTAGTTCATAACGGGTATCAGTACAATAGGTGAATGAATTGGGACCTTTGGTTGTAATCCACAATGTAATATGATTTAAGCAGATAGTATATTTATACATACGTAGGTTATTTGTTTTGATAAATAATGTCTATTTCCACAAACAGACCTTTCATAGCTCACAAGAATGCGTGATTAATGTAGCAAAGGACGTATGTGGCGATGCGTATGAGACATTAATAAGGAAATATGAAAATGTCTTAAAGGAGCCAGTGTTGAATGCCTTGAGTTGTGGAGAATAGGGTAATGAGATGAAACGTGAGTACAATAGTTGAGCATTTGACGTAAAATAAGATGGTTTCTGTTGCAGTGAAAGAAGTACATCTAGCAGCATCTATGGTAGGGGAATAGGAATAATATATCTACAACAGTAATAGTAGTAATGATATTAATGATAACATTAGTAAAGGAAGAGAGAAGGATAAATGCCACATTCGATGTCTGTGATGCATTCTTGGTATCACATGGAAAGATAAAGTGACAAACGTGGAGGTCATCACTCGCACAGCCCTCCCAAACATCTACACACAGATCAAACAACGTAGCTTGCCCTGGCTTGGCCATGTACACCGTATGAAACATGACCGCAAACTAAAAGTTATATACTATGGACAACTGGCAGATGGTAACATTATTGGGTGCGACCAAAACTTTGATGATTTGTAGACATGTGTAAACGTGACATGAAGACTCTAAACATAAACACTGCAGCCTGGGAAAATATAGCTGTAAACCGCAATCTTTAGAAACACACCATAAAGCTCCAACTCAAACAAGAAGCAGACAGATTCATAGAAAAAGAGAATAGACAGCGAGAAAAAGGCAAACAATAACATTTCTAGGGGCGCTGAAAAAAAAACCATATCCAACTATGGCTGACGGGTGATACTGGTAGTGTTAGTGGCAGTAGCAAGAGTGACATTAATAGAAGTGGCAGTTACCGTAACGATAGCAGTAGAAATTATACAACAATTGCTGGTGTAGTTATAACTGTAGTAATATCTGCAATAGTGGTGGTGGAGGCAGAGGCTGTAGTTGTAGCAATAGTTTCAGATGTAGTGGTATTAGAGGTATATGTAGTAGTAGTAGTAGTATTAGTAGTAGTAGTAGTAGTAGTCGTAATAGTAGTAGTAGTAGTAGTAGTATCAGTAGTTGTAGTAGTAGTAGAAGTAGGAGTAGTGGTAGTGGTAGTACTACAAGTAGTAGTGGTAGTGGTAGTAGTAGAAGTCGTCGTACTAATAGTGGTAGTAGGAATAGTACTGGTACTACTAGTAGTGGTAGTAGTAGTGGTAGTAGTAGTGGTACTAGTAGTAGTAGTAGTTGTCGTGGTAGTAATCGTATTAGTACTAGTAGTAGTAGTAGTTATAGTTAGTAGAAGGGAACCAGTGGTGGGGAGTGTTAACACTCCAAGGTATGAAGACAGCTTTACAAGGGAGGAACACAACACAATACTGACGTTTCGGCCTGAAGCCTTTTTCAGAATACAAGGACAACGAAAACAAACGGTGAAACACCATTATCTATAACTACATGATCATAAGAAAGAAGAGGTGGACAGAAAAGAGGGAAGTAGGATGTAGAAAAATGAAAAAGAGGAAGAAAGCTACATGAGGGGAGGTAGGATGAGTAAATAGAAAGAATAGGAGAATATATAAATATAGAAAAATAGTAACACTTAGCTAGAATGACTTGTCTGTCAGCCGGGAACGAAAAAAATGACCACATAGACCGGATAGACCGGAAACCACGTGTCCCGGAAGGAGGGTAACAAGAAATCGTGGGAAACAAAAGAGACAAAGAGGGGGGGAGTGGAGGGGGGGGGGTTCGCGCCAGACCAGAGACCAAACATAGGTCGAGAATTAAAGAGATACAAATAAAAGCCTCGTAATGGGCGGGACACAAGGGAGATAATAGGTATCATAAAACTACAGGAGCCTAACAGAGGGGTGGTGAGCCAGTCCCCTGGATGGGGTAAAACTGATACGAGGAAGATAGATGAAGAGGAAGAGTAATAATGGAAAGAATCAGGAGTAGGACGTAAGGAGGAGAGGTAGAGGGTCAGGAGAGAATAGATAAGAGAGAGAGTGAGAAAGAAGAGAATAAAAGAGGGATAATGGGAAAGAAGTGGGGCCCAGTGAGGTAGAGAGGAAGGGAACGGAGAGACTGAGGGGATACTAGGAATGTATATATAAAGAGGAGTAGGAGTTATACATAGGAAAATAGGGGAGACACGCAGGCAGTGGTGTCGAAGGAGGAAGGAAGAAGGCACACGGAGAGACTAAGGGGATACAAAGAGAAGTGGAGTGAGAGTGGCTAGTGAACAGACACGAACAGTCCTAGAACTGAGTAAAAGGGGGTGGGAGGGAAAAAAGGGGGGAGGGGGATTTAAGGTAGGAAAAGTAGGGTAGAGAAGTGGTGATAGCAGGAGAATAGAGAATCCAGGGAGTAGATGAATAAAGGGGAATGGGAAGTATCCATCAGAGGAGGAGAGGTAATAAAGCGATAAGGAGGAGATGGATATAAAGGTAGTTCGCAGAAAGGAGGGGGTCATAAAGGGTAGAGGAAGAGGAAGGGGGGAAGATGGATAGATCCAAGAGGATAGGGGTAAAGAAAGGTGGATAGATAAGGATCAGATGAGCATAAATGTGAGATAAGAAGAAGAGAACAGGGGTGGGAGGAGGGTACAGAGGAAGAGGGGTCCTCAGAAGGACCGGGATACATTGATGCGCGGGGGGTGAGACAACCCCAACGAGCGATCAGACGGTACTCCAGAGTGAGACGACTGAGGTGATCCGAAGAGCACGATACTAAGCCAGTGACCAGGACACCAGCTTTCCCCAGATGACCCCTCGAGTTAAAGTGGGCTGCTACCGGAGTGCCAGCCTCTCGGGTGATGTCGTGTTAATGTTCACGGCACCTATCGCCGATCCTTCGACCCGACTGACCGATGTAGGTCAACTTGCATCGCTTACAGATGATGGCATAAATGATGTTACGCGATGTGCAAGTGAATCCCTCTCTGATCTCGAAAGGACCATTAGGGAAAAGGACAGTGTCAGTCTGGAGAACGTGATCGCAAGTATTGCACACTCTGCGGTTGCAGCGGATAGTACCTCGATGGCTGGGGAGGGCAGCTGGAAGACAACCCTGACAAGAAAGTCATGGAGGTTCCGGTCACGTCTAAAGGCCACCAGTGGTGGGTCGGGGAAGAGCAGACGAGTAGTAGGGTCAGATCGGAGAATAGGGAGGTAGCGGTGGATGGTCCTAATCATAGCGTAGTGGTGAGGGTGACAGGGGAGGGTGATAGGTGATAGTAGTAGACGTATTGGTGGTAGTAGTATTAGTGCTAGTAGCAGTAGTAGTAGTAGTAGTAGTAGTAGTAGTAAAAGTAATAGTAGAGTTGGTGGTAGTAGTGGTAGGGTAGTAGTAGTAGTAGTAGTAGTAGTAGTAGTAAAAGTAATAGTAGAGTTGGTGGTAGTAGTGGTAGGGTAGTAGTAGTAGTAGTAGTAGTAGTAGTAGTAGTAAAAGTAATAGTAGAGTTGGTGCTAGTAGTGGTAGGTTAGTAGTAGTAGTAGTAGTAGTAGTAGTAGTAGTAGTAAAAGTAATAGTAGTAGTGGTAAACTAACAGACAAGATCAACTAACAGACAAGATCAACTAACAGAAGCGAACAGATAAAATATACAAGTTCAGGTAAAAGACATGTTCAGCTAAAAGACAATTTTAGCTAACAGAGAAGATCAGCTAACAGACAAAACCAACTAACAGACAAGATCATGACATTCAATTTAGTCTAGTTGTTCCAAAAATGCCACGCGTCCTGACCTCCTTTATCCACATTTAAGACAGTCTCATGAATATTGACTTTTTCCCCCACCTTATCAGACCTGTTTATGTAAATTAAATACACAGCAAAGAACACATACTTTTTGAAGAGAAAGTTGTAGAAGTAAAGAAGAGAGAAAGAACAGCTAATTTTGTCAGTTCTAGAACGTCTATGAACATCCTTCCCTATATGTTAGTTATGTAATGTAGGAAAACCACAAATAATGTCAAGATTGTAAGATCATTGTTGTCTTCATCTCTACACAGATATTGCAGCTTTACAATAAAATAAAGAAATAAGTAATTTGAGAAAACGTTTGTTATGGAGTTACTTCTAATAATAATAACAAATTAATAACGTTTGCTCTCCTCATAAAAGCAGGAGTCAAACACTCAAGTTGGGAACCTCTGGTTTAGAAGTTAGCAAGTAAATTTGACGACCTAGAGCATGCTCCAATGGTCCTACATTTTGTTTTAAATTGACTACTACCTGCCAGGCTCTTCCAAACATATTTTTTCCCTGCCAATTTCCTGAAAATAAAACGTGTCACTTCCTTCTCAACACGATATACTTTCTTTATTAAACTTGATATGTTATCAATCACACTGGCCTATCATCATCATAATCGTCATCTACAGCAAAACGAAATGTTGCGTCTTGGGTTGTCAACGACTATTGTTCAAAACTAAGTGATCGTCATTAAATAAGAAAAGTTTATTTCTATTTAGATAATATATAAGTCAACAATGTATGTTTTATGATCATCGTTGTCATGTTGTATTTACTGTACAACTTTAGTTTATTTTGCTAGAAAAAAAGCTTACCGTAAATAAAACAAAATCAGGCATAGGGAAGTTTTACTCTAATTCCCGAATTAAAAAAAATTAAAGGAAAGAGTAAACGTATAAAACATTGTGTTCATTCTGGAGTGTGGTATATTATGGTCGTACCATATCTTTGGTTTCACCTCTGGTATATTATGGTCGTACCATATCTTTGATTTCACCTCTGGTATATTATGGTCGTACCATATCTTTGATTTCACCTCTGGTATATTATGGTCGTACCATATCTTTGGTTTCACCTCTGGTATATTATTGTCGTACCATATCTTTGATTTCTCTTCCGCTTCTGCCTGTTTAGCTCCCAGTGGAGCATAGGTCTTCAGCAAACACTTCCCATGTTGATCTGTTTTTTGCCATTCGTTTAAGATCATTCAATGTTTTCCCCTATCATCTTCATTCCTGCTTCTATCTGTCTTTTCCAAGAATTCCTTGGTCTTCTACTTTGTCATTTCCCCTGGTGATTCCAAAAAGTGTGCTATCAAGCACCATTGTCTTCGCAGTATTTCTTTATTCACTGGCATTTGATTGGTACATTTCAATAATTCTATGTGAGATCAATAGTGGACAAAAATGGAATTGAAGTCAACGGTCACAACATAAATAATTTGCGATATGCGGATGACACAGTCTTAATAGCAGAGACAGAGAACGAACTACAAGAAATGATAGACACAATAGTAAAAGAAAGCAACAAGAAAGGTCTCAGTCTGAATAGTAAGAAAACAGAAGTAATGGTTATATCGAAGAAACAATCACCACCATGCAGCATAAAAATAAACAGGACAAATCTGAAACAAGTGCAACGTTTCAAATACTTGGGCACAATAATAACATCAGATGGGAGATGCACCACATAAATAACTAGCAGAATATTTCAGGCCAAAATAGCATTTCATAAAATGAAAAAATATATTATGCAACAAATCTATGTCAATAGAAATGAGAAAGAGAGTTCATCGGTGCTATATAGAACCAATTCTGACCTATGGAAGCGAATCATGGTCAGTAGACAAACAAATGAAAAGACGATTAGAGACCACAGAGATGGGATTTCTCCGAAGAATGTTGAAAGTTCCCTGGACAGCTAAATAGACAAATGAGGAAGTTCTCAAAGAGGCAAACACAAAAAGGGAGCTCTTAAAAAACATCGTAAAGAAGCAATCAACATTCTTCGGGCACATGAGAAGAGGAAAGTTGGAATACTTGGTTACAACTGGCAAAATAAAAGGAAAGAGAGATCGCGGACGACAAAGAGAGAAAATACTGGATAGCTTGGTGTCATGGCATGGAAAACAGTCAACAACAGAACTGATACGATACACTGTAGATAGAAGATTGTGGAGGGACATGATCGCCTACGCCAACCGGTATGGCACATGATGATGATGATGTTAGTGATTTTATCCGGCCATTTCTATTCTTTTTTTCTGCGTAAGCATACATTAATGAAAGTCTGTATCTTCATGATTGCCGTTTTTGTTATTCTCTATATTTCACAGCCATATAATAGGTATGACTTAACATTTCAGTTAACATATTTTATTTGTGTATTTAACCCAATTTCTTTGGATTTCCATATGTTTCCCATTGCAACGAAAGCTCTTCTTGCTTTTAATATCCTTATTTTGGTATCATTTTCTATTCCTCCCTCATTATCTATATTACAGCTCAGATATATGTAAGATTATACGTCTAGTAGAGGCATTTCTCCTTATTTGTTTGGGTTATTGCCAATTGCATTAATTCTCATAATGTTGGTCTTATCTCTATTAATATTCAGTTCTAGCTGTTGTGAGTTCTCATCAAGTATGCTCATTTTATCCTGCATTTGTTGATGGCTGTGTGATAGGAGAGCTACGTCATCAGCATCTTTGATTTCAACGCTGCTACTTTATGGAAGTATCATATCTTTGATTTCTTCTCTGGTATATTATGGAAATAACATATATTTGATTTCATCTCAGGTATATTATTGAAATATCATATAATTGATTTCACCTCTGGTATATTTTTATAATACGGTCATTACTACGCCAGGTTGTCTTTCTTCCAAAATGGATAACAATCTGAGGTATCCTTTATAGTATTGTTGGATATAAAATGCAATTAGTTTTGGGCATTAACCCAGTCTAATATGATCAGTAGAATAGTTCACTGAATCTATAAAGGAGATTGGGTGTACACATTAACCCAGTCTAATGTGATCAGTAGAATAGTTTACTGACACTTTAAAGGCGATTGGGTGTACACATTAACCCAGTCTGTCTGTCTGTCTGCGATTAGGATTCAGTCAGAGTAGGATCCCAGACTATCACATGAAGTCAGCTGTCAGGTTAAGTGTGTTGATCGCCCCCACAGACAGAACATCACAGTTAGAGTCTGCCATATCCACTCCGACTGAACACCCGTTAAAACTTTGCACTGTGTTCTGCGCCAGTGGCCCAGTGCATCCGATTTCAGCCAGCATTTTATTCAGGTATGCTTTCCGTAGTTTTGATTGTCCCCAATCTTCCTGCAAGGCAGCAGATGATCTTTTCTGTAGGGGGATTCTGCCCTTAGACGGTCGGCAGTCCCAGTTTTACGAGCACCGTCTGCCCGAGGTACTAGAGGTGACTAACACAGCCTTTCGACTTGTAATGTGAGGAAACTGCAACAAGGAACGCTTTTCGTGCATAGCTTTCAATTGTTCCTGCCGCCTATCCTCATGTACCGTTAAGTCACGTCCTCTTGAAAATGATGATCGTCGTAGCACTAGATGTTCTTATGCCATTGTTGATGACTCCAATTCTGATCATACAGACACACAGTCAGTCGTCAAATTTTCTCCGTCGCACATCAAACAGCAGACCGTAAGATTTGCGCACGGCCGGTTTAGGGAACAATTACGATGGCGTAGCACACAAAAATGTTGCCCAACACTTAACCTTGTTCCATTAGATTGGGTTAATGTGTAACCCAGTCTAATATGATCAGTAGAAAAGTTCACTGAAACTATAAAGGCGATTGGGTGTACACATGAACCCAGTCTAATGTGATCAGTAGAATAGTTCACTGAAACTATAAAGGCGATTGGGTGTACATATGAACCCAGTCTAATGTGATCAGTAGAATAGTTCACTGAAACTATAAAGGCGATTGGGTGTACATATGAACCCAGTCTAATGTGATCAGTAGAATAGTTCACTGAAACTATAAAGGCGATTGGGTGTACATATGAACCCAGTCTAATGTGATCAGTAGAATAGTTTTCGATTAGAGGAAACAGAGATGGGTTTTATCAGAAGAATTTTGAAAGTTTCCTGGACAGTTAGAAAGACCAAAGAGGAAATACTCATAGAGGCCGACATAACAAGGGACCTCCTAAGAAACATCAGAAATATACAATCATCATTTGTCGGGTGCATCATGAGAAGAGGAAAGTTAGAATACTTGATTACAACTGACAAAATACAGGGAATAGGAGATTGTGGGCGACACAGAGAGAAACTACTGGATAGCTTGGTGTTATGGCATGAAAGACATTCAACAACAGAACTGATACGTAACAGTAGATAGAAGATTATGGAGGGGCATGCATGCCTACCTCAAGCGGTATATATTATTATAATGATGGTGAGAATAGTTCACTAAATCCAAAAATGAGATTTGATGTACGCATTACCTCAGTCTCACCAAAACAAAAAGCTTGATCGAAGTGTCCGCTTCTGATGATCAGATTATCTAATGCTGCGAAGCTCTATAAAGGTTTCCTATTACTTTACCTGGTCACATGTGATCAGCAGACAGCCTCTGAACACTCATCTCCCCTTGATTTATGATAAGAGAAAGTTCTCTGACAGGAATTATTGTTGGAGATTAGATGTTGCTATCAGAACGTAGACATCGTTAGATCTGTTTACCAGGAAAAATCAAACACACGAGCGGAACATTACATCCTGTCACGGTAGTCGAATCATCATCACAAAACACAATGTTATAAAAATTACATCTCCAAGTAACACACTTCGGGTCTGGCACAGAACCGATATTATCCAAGCTTTTAGAATGTAAGTCGAGCGGATAAATACAAGGAAACATTCATATACATAGCACATGACTTCGATAAACATGAGTCCACGTTATTCCTTCTGATGAAGGAGATGGGAGTTGAGATAGGCACAGCCAGAAAAGAGAGACTTAATGGGCGTATAAAAAGACTTATCAGCCAAAATAGAACTGGAGTCGCTGGACACTGCGAGACTTGGATGACAGCAAACAACTCAATAACTCAATACATAGCCAGAACACTTTGATGGTTTTAAAAATTCAGAGATAAATATCTTATGTGTCATTTTGAATGACAGAATATGGACTCGAATTTTCGATACAAACACATAAATAGTGTTTGATTCACGCTTGTTATAAAGGCATTGACTCACAGTGACCATTTTATCTTGATAGCATTTTAGGGTTGGTGACAATTTAAATGTAAACTTCATAGAAGTCATGTGGGGCAGAGGATGGATCTATCAACAAACATGGTTCTCTCATCCGATCGTTTATTTGAGAAATGTATGAGGTGAAGAATAGATGTAGTAGAAGTGGGACGATAGAGGGTGGGCAGTAGATAATGTAGAAGTGGGAGGTAGGGTTGGGGTATAGATAAAGTAGAAGTGGGAGGTAGGGGTGGGGAATAGATAAAGTAGAAGTGGGAGGTAGGGGTGGGGAATAGATAAAGTAGAAGTGGGAGGTAGGGTTGGGGTATAGATAAAGTAGAAGTGGGAGGTAGGGGTGGGGAATAGATGAAGTGGAAGGAAGAGGTAGGGGTGGGAAATCATGAAGTAGAAGGGGGAAGGTAGATGACGGGGAATGGATGTAGAAGAGGGAAGGTAGAGGGTGGAGTATGGATGTAGAAGAGGGAAGCTAGAGAATGGGGAATGGATGTAGATGAGGGAAGCTAGAGGATGGGGAATGGATGAAGATGAGGGAAGGTAGAAGGTGGGGCATGGATGCACAAGAAGGTATGTAGAGGATGGGAAAAGGATGTGAAAGAGGGAAGGTAGATGATGGGGAATAGATGTAGAAGAGCGAACGTAGAGGTTGGGGTAAGGGTATAGAAGAGGGAAAATGGAGGGTGGGGAATAATTATTTAAGAGGGAAGATAGAGGTTAACGAATGGGTGTAGAGGAAGAGGGATGGTAGATGATGGTGTATGGCTTTAGAAGAACAGGGACGTTAGAAGATAGGGAATGGATGTAGAAGATGAGGGATTGTGGAGTGTGGGGAATGGATAAAAAGAAGAGGGAATGTAGAGGGTGGGGAATGGATAAAGAAGAAAAGGGAAGGAAGAGGGTGGAGAATGGATGAGGAAGAAGAGGGAAGGTAAAGGGAGGGAAATGGATGTAGAAAAGCGTAGTTAGAGGATGGCGAATGAAGTAGAAGAGAGGGGAAGGTAGAGGATAGGGAATGGATGTGGAAGAAAAGTTAAAGAAGAGGATGGGGAGCGGATTTAGAAGAAGGGGAAAGTAGAGTGTTGTGAATGGATGTAGGAAAAAAGTTAGAAGATGGAGAATTACTGTAGAAGAGGGTAGGTAGATTGTGACGAATGTATGTAGAAGAGTGATATTAGAGGGTGAGGAATGAATGTAGAAGAAGAGGGAAGGTATAAGGGGATTATAAAAAAAAAACGGCCCAATGTGTAATACTCTCAGTTGGCATCCTCAGTGTGTGTCCTATCCAGCGCCATCGTCTTCGCTGTATCTCTTTATCCACTGGTATTTCACTGGTACATTTCCATATTTCTATGTTAGTGATTTTGTCCTGCCATTTCCATTGTTTTATTCTGCGTAAGTATCCATTAATGAAAGTATGTATCTTCATGATTGTTAATTTTGTTGTTCTCCATGTTTCACAGCCATATAAAAGGACTGACTTAACATTGGAGTTGAACATTTTTACTTTTATATTTAACCTAATTTATTTGGACTTCCATATGTTTCCCAGTGCAATAAAACCTACACTTGCTTTTGATATCCTTATTTTGGTATCATTTTCTGTTCCTCCCTCTTTATCTATATTAGTTCCCAGATATATGTAAGATTGTACGTCTAGTAGAGGTATTTCTCCTAATTTTATTTGGTTATTGCCAACTGCATTAATTCTCATAATGTTGTTCTTATCTCTATTAATTTTCAGTCCTAGCTGTTTTGATCTTTCATCAAGTATTTTCATGTTATCCTGCATCTGGTGATAGCTGTGTGATAGGAGAGCTATGTCATCAGCAAAGTCTAAATCATCAAGTTGCTTGATTAGTGACCACTGGATTCCATTTCTGTTGTTTTGAGTTATTTTCATGATCCAATCTTTCTGTAAGCTGCCCTTACATAATAAGTTATATAGATTAAGTATTTGATCAGCACATGATCTGTTCTTCATAAAACCTGCTCGTTCATCTCTCAAATGTTTCTCTATGGCCTTTATTAATCTCTCCATAATGATTCTGTTAAATATTTTTCTTGGCACTGATAGTAGCATAATTTCCCTTTGTGCACTCATATAAACTTCCTTTCTTTGGTAGTTTTATCATATAACCTACTATCCGGTATTTAGGTATTTATTCCCTCTCCCAAATTTTATGAATGTAACATCTTGGTAGAGGTGTTAATATCTGCTGTGATGGCTTCAGAAGGAATTTCATTTGGTCCTCTAGCTTTACCATATTTTTAATAGCTTGATTGCTTTCATTATTGCTTCTTTGCTCAATTTTCCAGAGTTAACGTGTAACTCGTCTTCTGCTGGTAGTATATCTGGAGGATTATTTAAGCCGTGTCTGTTCAAAAGTTCTTCAAAGTGCTCTTTCCATCTATCCATTTGTTCCCTTATATTACTAAGCAGATTCCATAACCAATAACCAATAACTAAGCAGATTTCTTTTCTTATCTTTAATAAAGTCATTGATCTGTTTGTATTTTCCACTTAATTTCTTTGTGCGGTTTTACAGTTCTTTCATATTCCATTTAGTTGCTGCTTCCTCTGTCTCTTTAGTTAGTTCATCTATATATTTCCTCTTATCCCTTTTAAGGCATCTTCTCACTTTTTTTCTTCACAATTTTTTTCTAAGTTTCCTGTGTCTTGGCTTTATTACTTCTCGTTTTGCTTTTATTTATGTCTGCTTTCTTGTTCTTTCTTTCCTTAACTTTATCCAGGGTCTCTGCTGTCATCCATGCCTTATTCTGGCGTTCTATTTTCCCAGCATTTCTTCGCATGTCTCTTTCCATATATTCTTTACCTGTTCTTGTACTTTAAGAAACTCTACATTGAAATACTTTCTACCCTTATTCGATGTAGTATATGCTTTCTTTTACTATTATGTTATTCATGTTTGTAGTTCTTTATCTATCTCTGCTATTAAGACTGTGTCATCCGCATATCTCAAATTGTTTTTGTTGTGGCCTTTGACTTAAATTCCTTTTATATCTGCTATTGTTCACATACTATTTTAGCTGTAAAGTGAAAACAAATCCGGCGACAGAAAACAGCCTTGTCTGATATTTCTTCTCCTTCTTCTTTTATCTTTCCTTCCTCCGTTGCCGTTGTCGTCGAGGGGAGATACAATCTGCGATTCTTTGCTCTTCTGTTGGCTTCTTCTGGTTTTATCCCTCCTAGTGACTCATGTATTCCCTTAATTCATCTCTTTCTCGGTCTTCCTCTTAATCCGACGTTTTTGTAGTGTTTGTTTATGGCTCTTTCAGTCATTACTAGTTCTTTGTGTCTTGTCTTTTTACGTATTCGATGGCTGGTTCAATTTTGAGTTTATTCCTCAGGTCAGTGTTTCTTACTCTGTCCATTAAGCTGTTTCCTGTCATTCTTCTGACACATTTCATTTCGGTGGTCGTTATCTTTCTTATTGTTCTAGAGTCCATCGTCCAATTGTGGCACTGATAGCACAGAGTTGATAGAAAAATTGATTTGTATATTGCCCTTTTTGCTTCCGTATTTATTGCTTTGTTTTTCAATAGTGTTGATATTTGGCCTTTTACTTGGCTTGCTTTGTTACACCTTATATCTATTTCTGCCCCTTGGTTATTGTCTTGTGTTAAGGTGCTACAAGAAATTTATAATTTTGTCTGCCAGTTTCAGAGATGTATTATCTATTATGATGTTTAGTTTTTTCATTGCATTGTTTTATAGACGTCTTTGGTTGCTGATTTGTGAGTGTTACTAATCCTTTCTCCAAATGTTACCCAAGTTTTATGTTTTTCTTATTTGATTAATCTCTTCACTTCTCTTCTTTCTGTTTTGTATATGTCATAATCGCTTTGCTTTTTAGTTTTTAGCCAGATTTTGTATAGTTTTTTCTTACTTTTTATGGCGTTCTTTACTATATCATTTTACGATGGAGTGCTCATCTTTCCCTAATTTTTCCTTCGTCTTGTTTCGCATATTGCGGTTGTTATTTTCGTCAATGATTTTTTGAATGTGAGCAACTCGTTATCTACTGAAGTTATTTGTTGTGGTAGTGGTTTAATTTGGTTTTCTAGTTGTTTTTCTGTTTCTTTCTTTTTGTCTTCTGTTTTATTTTGGTTTAATTTTATTGTCCTTTCGAACTGTGTTCGTGATTTCCGTTGATACCTGTTTTCTTGTTTTGCTTTCTGTATGGTTATTAGCTCTCCGAGTATTTTAATTTTTCTTTTTATCATTGTGTCGATTAATTGTTCTTCTTTGTCTCTGATCCCACACATATTGATGTTTGCAATTTTATTTACGTTATGTCTGTATGTTCGCGATTGTTTCTCCATTATTTTGGCTCTGAGCACTGTTGTGTGTATGTTACATTGTCCTCTGCCGCTGTGCTAGTTCTGTCGCAGAGTAAGGGCTGTTTATGCTTCCAGTGCTTGCTTGTGTACTGTGATCACTGTCGTCCGTAACGCGTCTTCTAATCGTGTTGTTTCTCTACATTTTTGTTAAAAAAAAAAACAAAAAAAAGTATATATGTCTATCCTGCTTAATGATATTTGAGATCACATTTTATCATTCTCTGGAATTGAAAGCTTGACACATAATCCTTATAGAATAGAAATATTTGATGTTCCACTGCATCAAAATAAATACCAGCACAGTCACTCCGCCATTTTGAACAGTCTGACACTTACTTCCCTTTGTCTGATGTTTATATCCTGGAATTGCCAGGTTTGGTTGCTGATTCTTGTGCGTGCTGTTTGTTGCCAGTACATGTGTTTATTTATCATTCCCAGATCCTTGCCTTCGATGTTTATTTGCTCCAGCGTATTGATTATTTCTACATGTTTTATTTTGTCAAATGAATCTGTGTTGTCTATAAAACATTAATATACAACTTTCTATATTTTTATAGTTCTTTCTTTCAGTGTTCTTGGGATATATATTGCATTACATTCCATTTCCTTCCACAAATCCACATTATTCCTCACTTATTTATGGTTTTATTTTGTTCCTTACACCTCTCATGATGAATTTTAGTAATATTTTCGTCATATGGCTCATGAGAAATGAAATGGACTTCACAATCATTGGCGCCTGACTTCTTCCGTATTGCTATAAAGATATATTTTAGTAGATCTTCTGGTATGTGTCCAGTGTTATATTTGTCATTGAGTAGTTTTGTTATGACTTGTAATCCCAGTTGTCCTAATGCATTTATCTCTTCGATTGTTATATTGTCGGGACCCGGAGTTTTGCCGCTTTTCATGTATTGAATTGCATACTTCACTTCACTTTGCATTATTGATGGTCCTGTGGCTTTGTTTTAATTTTTTAGCTCTGTTTTCTCATCATCTTATAGTTCTTCTACTTCATTCCTTCCTCATTTACCTTTCAGTGTCGTGGACAGATATAATTTGAAGCCTCCTGCTCTTCTGCTCGCATCTGCTGCTGTTATGTTTCCTAGTGCTTCTAATATTCCGTCCCTCCATCTTCTTCGTGATCGACCCTTGGTTCTGGTGTTGTCACAACGTGTATTGAGGTTTCTTTGTGTTGTTTTTTGATCACTCTATCTTGTCATATGGCCAAACAAATGTATCTTTTGTGTCTTAATATATTCTATAGTTGGGGTTATTCCTAACTTTTTTCTCAGTTCTTCATTTCTGATCTTATCTCTCAGGCTGTTTCCTCTCATTCGTCTGAAACATTTCGTCTCAGTTCAGGTATTTTTTTTTGTTCGTGCATCTAGAGTCCAGGTCTGCCATTGGTAGCACAACGTTGGGGTGAAGATTGTATTGTAAAGTGCCTGGTTTGCCTCCAGAGTTATTTCCTTATTGGTGATAGCTATCCAATGATTTGACAAGCGTTCATGCATCTTTTGTTTACTTCTTCTATTTGTGAATTGTCGTTTGTCACAAGACTTTCTAAGCATGTAAGTTCATCTTCTTGTTTTAGTTACTGCCTTCTATACTTATGTTGATGTTCTACTTCTCTTTTGCGACATTCATGACTTCTGTTTTGTTAATGGTGATGTTCGTGTTGTATTTTGTGTCTGTGCTGTTGAGTTTATTTAAGTGTTTTTGTTGTAGGTCTTCTATTTTTCCTGTATTAGTGCCTGATCGTCTGTAAATAGAAGCTCGTTGATCTATTCTGTCTCTGAAGGTTGGCTAACTTGCATATATAGTCCATGTATGTAATAAACAGAAGTAATGGTATCAACAAAGAAAAAGACATCACCTCATTGCAAAATGAAGACAAGTAGAACAATATTAAAACGGAGGCGAAGGCGCGCCTCACAGCACCAGATCTGGAAGTTGTCAGCGACCCACAGCTGATGGTTTGCGCCAGGATCGGTGAACCAAAACCATCCAGACCCTGCCCAACCTCTCCGCGTTGCCTCTAGTAACAGACTAACCTGTCTTGTCTGGCCAAGCGAGCAGGGATCGAAGAGGGAAGACAAGCCAGTACACAAAAATGTCGTGCTGAAGTCGGATGTGTTCGGCCGAAAGGCGCAAATATAACAGCTATACTGCAAACCACAACACAACGCAGACACGTACTTTTAAGGACGGATGACGAAGAGGATTTCTACAGTCAACTAATACTCTAGAATACTTTAGTCATCGGGCGAACGTAAGCAAGCAGTATATTAAAACAGGTAAATGAATTTAAATATTTGGGAACTTTGTTAACCTCAGACGGAAGCTGTAAAACAGAGTTGAGATGCAGAATGGCTCAGACAAAAGCAGCTTTCCAAAAAATGAGGAAGATACTATGCAATACATTTTTGACAATAGAAACAAGAAAAAGAGTTCTTAAATGTTATGTAGAGCCAGTCTTAACACATGGAAGTGATTTATGGACAATAGGACAACAAACAAGAAAATCACTGGAGTCTGTAGAAACGTGGTTTTACAGAAGAAGTTGAGAATAATATGGACAGCTCAGAAGAGTAATGAAAACGTTCTGAAAGAGACCAAAGCAAAAAGAGAGCTAATTTCCAATATTAGGAAGAAACAATCATCAATTTTTGGGCCATGAAACGAGAAGAGAACAAGTGGAACATAATGTAACAACTGAGAAATTTGAAGGACGATGAGATAGAGTGACGCAAAGATAAAAAAAATACCAGACAGCTTAAGAGAATGGCTTGGCAGAAAGTCAACAACAGAAATGATAAATAACTGTCGTGATCGTAAGTTGTGGAGAGACATGATCACCAACGCCAGCAGGCCCGGTACTTGATGATGTTGATGTAATAAACAATAAAAGCGATAGTACGTAACCACTGTCTTACACGTGATCTAACTTCGAAGTGGTCTGTGTAACATGCTGCTGTTCTGACTGTGCTCTGCTGTTGATGTAGAGATGTTTAATTAGGTTGGTTACATGTTGGCGTACTCCGTATGTTTATAGTATCTCCCACAATTGTTCTCTGTTTACTCGGTCGAATACTTTTTCCTGATCAATGTAAGCTATGTAGAAATGTTGATTGTGTTTTGCAGTCTTGTCTGCAATCTGTTTTAAGGTGAATAGAGCAACATAACATCATCTTTTTTACCCTATCAAAAGTTTGTATGATAATTGAAACTACTATAGCTTAAACAATGTCATTTCATAATAGCTGAAACCATTGTTATTGAAACACTCTCACTGAATAATAGCTGAGACCATTATAGATGGACCCCTGTTACTGTTTAAGAGATGAAAACATTGTAGGTGAAAAACTGTATAAAAGATGAAAAATGTATAGTTCAAACACTCTCACCTTGTAATACCCAAGAACATAATAATGTTTTTTATTTAATTAGTGAAAACATTATAGTTGAACTCTCTGAAAGTATAATAGCTGAAACCATTATAGTTGAACACTCTCACTGTATAATAGTTGAAAACATGGTAGTTGAACATTCTCAGTGTATAATAGTTGAAAACATAATAGTCGAACACACTGACTGTATAATACTTGAAACCATTATAGTTGAAACAAAATCACTGAAAAATAGTTGAAAACATGATAGTTGAACAGTCTCACTCTATAATAGCTGAAAACATGATAGTTGAAATACAATTACAATATGATAGCTGAAAAAAATTATAGTTAAACACTTTCACTGCATAACAACTGAATTCGTGACAGAACGTTCACTGTATGAGATGTCAGAACTGAAAACATTATTGTTGGACACGTTCACTTTGTAATAACTGAAAACATGATACTTGAATACGTTCACTGTATAATAACTAAAATTATGATAGTTGAACACTCTCACTGTATAATAGCTGGAAACATGATATTTGAAAACTCCAACTGAATAATAGCAGAAAACATTATGTCTGAACACCCTCATTGTATCATAGCTGAAAACATGATAGGTGAACTCATTGTATAATAACCAAAAAAATTATAGTTGAACACTTTCACTGTATAATAGCCAAAAAAAAGTATAGTTGAACACTCTCACAGTATAATAGCCGACAAAATGATAGTTAAACACTCTCACTGAATAATAACAGAAACCATTATGGTTGAAGACTTTCATTGTGTAAGAGCTGAAAACATAATGGTTGAAACTCAGTGTACATTAGCTGAAAACATGATATTTGATACACTCTCACTGTATAATAGCTGAATACATGATAGTTGAACAAGTTCTCTGTATAATAGCTGAAAAAAATTATAGGTGAACTCCTCTCATTGCATAATAGCTAAGAATATGATAGATGGAATACATTTAATAATTATTGGCTGAAAACATGGTAGTTGAAACACTCTCGCCTTAAATAGCTGAAAACAATATAGTTGAACATTCTCACTGTATAATAGCTGAAAACAGGATAGATGGATTCATCTTACTATTTAATATCTGAAAACATGATAGTTGAACACTCTCACTGTACAATAGCTAAAAACATTATAGTTGAACACTCTCACTGTACAATAGCTAAAAACATTATAGTTAAACACTCTCACTGTATGATAGCTAAAAACATTATAGATGAACACTCTCACTGTATGATAGCTAAAAACATTATAGTTAAACACTTTCACTGTACAATAGCTAAAAACATTATAGTTGAACACTCTCACTGTACAATAGCTAAAAACATTATAGTTGAACACTCTCACTGTACAATAGCTAAAAACATTATAGTTGAACACTTTCACTGTATTCGCCCGTGCGCTGTTGGGTCCGAAAGGGGAGTAAACATTAGTTGCGCTGTACCAGCAACGCTCATAAGAGACGAGAAAGGAAGTTTGGGCATGGGACTGTCTATCCCATACTGTAAGAAAAGAAGCCGAAAAAACTTTATAAACATGGACAAGGCAAAGAAATGAATAAAAGTAAATACGCCAACCAGGAAAGATAAAGGGTCTCTTTCTAAGAGATGTATGATTAAAGCGGAGAATGCCTTAAGGAGTCAATGTTGAAGACTCACCATTTGTCTTCCAGAAAAACCTCCAGAATTGGCATCTGAAATGTACGTACCCTCAACGAACAAGGAAAATCTGCACAGGTAGCAGCAGAAATGGGAAATTACAATCACAATATCCAATGATATGCACCAACCAATGATAAGGATGATTTCTTTAAATTTACATAAATGGATGCATGGCTGCTTACAGAAGCATTTTTAATAAGAACAGGAGTAAGGCAGGGATGCATTCTATCTCCATTTATCTTTCTACTGGCCATTTATTGTGTTATGAAAATAACTCAAAACAACAGAAATGGAATCAGGTGGTCACTGACCAAACAACTTGATGATTTAGACTTTGCTAATGACATAGCTCTCCTATCACACAGCCATCGACAGATGCAGGATACAATGAGCATACTTGATGAGAGATGACAACAGCTAGGACTGAAGATTAATAGAGATAAGTCCAATATTATGAGAATTAATGCAGTTGGCAATAACCAAAAAAATTAGGAGAAATACCTCTACTGGACGTACAATTTTACATATATATAAGGGCAGTAATATAGATAAAGAGGGAGGAACAGAAAATGATACCAAAATAAGAAAATCAAAAAGCAAGGGCAGGTTTTATTGCACTTGGAAACATATGGAAATGCAAAGAAATTAGGTTAAATACAAAAATAAAAATTTTCAACTCAGATGTTAAGTCAGTCCTATTATATGACTGTGAAACATGGAGTTCAACAAAATTGACAATCATGAAGATACAAACTTTTATTAATGGATGCTTACGCAGAATAAAAGGATGGAAATAGCAGGACCAAATCACTAACATAGAATTATGGAAATGTACCAGTCAAATTCCAGTTGATAAAGAGATACAGCGAAGACGATGGCGCTGGATGGTACACGCACTACTGAAGCGAATTTAGAATATTACACATCAGGCCCGTTTTTGGAATCCCCAGTGAAAAGACCAAGAGGAAGACCAAGACATTCTTGGAGAAGACAGATAGAAACAGGGATGAAGATGATACGGAAGACATGGAATGATCTTAAAAGAATGGCAAAAAGCAGAACGACTTGAAAAGTGTTTGTTGAAGACCTATGCTCCACAGGGAGCTGAAAAGTAGAAGAGGAAGAAGAGGAAAAAAGATAAAATGGTTTGGCCAAGGGACAGGGCAGAAAGATCAAAACACAACACAACGAGTCTTCAACACACGTTGTGAGAATACCAGACCCAGTGGCCAACCATGGAAAAAGATGGATGGATGGAATATCAGAAGCACTAGGAAATATAACAGCAGCAGAGGCAGACAGAAGGGCAAAAGACCGCAAATTATATCTCCCCTCGACGCTGAAAGGTAAATAAGGAAGGAAAGAAGTAGAAGAAGAAGAAATGAAATAATGGATTTTGATAATCGTTATAGCAAAACTCCATTTTAATGCTGAAACAACAAATGAAACATCCACATATTATGGATAAAGTGTCAAACAGAAACAGATGCTCAGTTTATTGTAATAATGAAAGAATCGAGATTCGTCTCAAACAGTTTTAGGGCTCTCTTTTTTAAGACTATGAATGATATGAATGACTATGACTGACAGATGAATGACACAAGTGACTATGAATGACAAATGAATGACATGAGAGACTTTCGCTGACATGTGCATTACTATGAATGCCATGAAAGAATATTGCTGACAGATTAATGATATTAGTGATTAAGAATGACAGAGGAATGACACGACGGACATTGAATGACAGATAAATGACTACGGCAAAGAGAAATATGACATAATTACTGTCAAAGAGATTTACATGACATAATTGACTACTACTGAATGATGAATGACATGAATGACATGAGTGACTAAGAATGACAGATAAATGACTATGACAGAGAGAAATATGACATAATTACTATAAAAGAGATTTACACGACATAAGTGACTACCACTGAATGATGAATGACATGAGTGTCTAACAATGACAGATGAATGACTACGAATGATATATGGATGACATGAATGACTAAGATTGACTTCAGTAACTGTGAATGACATAAGTGAATATGATTGACATACGAATAACATGAGAGATTATGAATGACGTCAAATTACATGTAAATGCCTATCAATGATATATGGTGACATGTGAGACTATAACTGATAGATGAATGAACTGAATGACGATCACTTACATATGAATAACATGAGCGACTATGACTGGCAGATGAATGACATGAGTAACTATGAATGCCATTTGAATGGCTAGACTACATCTGACATGAATTAATGCAAGTGACAGATGAAAGACATGAATGATAATGACTGACAGATTGATGATATGCATGACTATGACTGATATATGAATAGCACAGGTACTATGATTGAAATAAGTGACAATAAATGAGAAATGAATGATTAAAAATGGTCGATGAATGACATAGCGACTATTATTGACAGATGAATGACATGAGTGACTATGAATTACAGCGAATGACAGATGTATTATTATGAATGACAGATGAATGTCTATGACTGATATATGAATGATATGAGTGACTATAACTGGAAGATGGATGACTTAGATGATTATGACTGACAGATAGATAACATGTGTGACTCTGAATAACATAAGAGACCACGACTGACATATCAGACTGCGAATGACAGTTGAATTACATGAATATTTTTTCCGAAAAATGAATGGCATGGATGAACATGAATAACAGCTGAGTGACTACAGATGACAGATGAATCACATGAATGACTACGAATGGCAGATGAATGTCTGCGGATGACATATGAATGACTATGAATGACAGTTGAATGTCATGAAAAACTATTAATAACACATTACTTTATTAAAGTACACCTTACATCCTACGCCCACTGGCTCCCGTTACGCCCACTGTCTCCTTACTACCAGCTATGCCGTAGCACTGCAATCATTTGCCTGTTCCCTAATGGACAGATTAAACAGATGTTAAGGGCGGGGCCATACCAGGTATAGTATTTAAACCCAGCCATTTCGAATCTACAATCTGTTTGTCAACGTTGCTACAAGCAGCTAGATAGTGTTGTGTTCAGAAGATCAGTAAGTACGATACTACTTACATTTTTATTTTGACTTATTTTTTTGTTTTGTGAAATTATACAGGGAAGGTTTTATTGTTAATGTTATTTTTATTTCTTATTTTCGTTCGAAATGATTATATATATATATATATATATATGTTTATTGTAAAGGCAGGATAAGATGGTCTAGGAGTTGGCTTGCTGGTCTGTTTTCAGAGTAGAGACTTGAGTAATGTTCAACCCATCTTTCCAGCTGTTTAGTTGTCACTGATAGGCTCACCGTTTGTGTCTTTTAAGAGAGCAATTTTTAAAATTTATCTTTAACAAGAGACGAGATCCCACAGTCAAGGATGCACGACTTTAGTCGGTTCAATGAATCATTGTCACTGTCGAGGTCTTCTGCTCTTTCAGTGCGTTTCTGGAAGGCATTCGGGAACAGAACTTGGTTGTCGGGTAATTTCGTTGCAGCGATATTAATCATAGGACTGGCTGGTTCTCTAGATTTGTATATCTTGTTGGTGGTTGCCTTCACTTTAGTAATGACAAGTGTGGGTTGTGTGTCACAGTTTACGCTATGGTATGCTCTGGTTACTCTAACATTATTTAAGTGTTGTCTGCGAACTAGGACACAGTCTTGCTGGTGCCAATGCACGGTCCTTGGGTAACAACATCTTGCTTTTTGGTGGGTTTTTAACGATGAAGGAGATGTTGGTAGCACACAGGTTGTTAAGGGAACAAAATTCTAGAAGCCTCTGACCATTATCGTTCATTTTGGCAATACCATGATGACCTAGGAAAGATGACCATGAATGATTTTCAGATCCAAACGTGTATTTAGATCGCCCAGCACGTAAAGGTGTTCTATTTTTGTGGATTGAATCAGAGGTAACTTGGAACATCTCGCAAAATTTATCTTTATCGCATGTGGTTGTTGCAACTGTTGTTGCATAGGCGCTGACGATGTTGATTGTTCCAGCTTTTGAATGGATTTTTTATGTTTTTATGTTATTTGGTTATGGAAGGCCCCAGTATCACTTCAAAGCGAATTAAAACCCATAATTGCTCAACCGCCCGTGCCAGCGGAATCATCGGAATCTCATCTCCCCAACAAAGAAAGGTAACTGTCGTCCCCATCGTAGCAGTCTCAGTACACGCCAAAAGACATAAGGCGAAACTGCGCAGAATGTGAACACAGCCAACTATTCCCTGCCATACGATATTATCATTCATCGTAAACAATTGGACTATCGAAATATGATCAAAGCGGATGAGACACACAGCTCACGGTGTGCACAGAACACTTAACTCAGTAGCTCCTGCAACAAGCCAGACTTGGAATATGAGGAAACTGCAACAAGGAACACTTTTCATGCATAGCCTTCAATGGTTCCTGCCGTCTATCCACCATATACCGGAGCGTCACGTCCTCTTGAATAATGATGATCGTCGTATTTTTTAAAAATGTATAGCGCTTGATGATGTTAGGCCATCGTTGTTGACTCCAATTCCAAACATATAGACACACAGTTACTCGTCAGACTATCCCCGTCGCACATCAAACAACAGACCGTAAGATTAGCGTACGGCTGGTCTAGGGATGTACAATGAGCCATTACGATGACGTAGCACACAACATGGCTGACCACCGTGAAAGAGATTGGAGCCTCCAGAGGAAGCCATGGAGAGTCGGAGAAATTTGAACTTATGTCGGAGGAAAGATCTTAAAATAAGTACTTGGAATGTTAGGACTCTATATCGACAAGGGAAATTGGAAAATCTGATTCAAGAAGCAGAACGAATAAATATAGATATTTTAGGCATATCAGAGACTAGATGGAAAGAATGTGGGTACATTGAAGACGAAAAATATACATTTATATACTCAGGAAACACAACAGAACATCAAAGAGGGGTAGGAATACTGATAAAAAGAGAGCTACACAAATATATAAGTACCCACTGAACATACAGTGATAGGATTATACTACTCAAGTAGAAAGCAAAGCCATTCGACATAGCAATAATACAGACATATGCACCTACTCAAGACTACACAGATGAACAAATAGAGGCATACTATTAAGACCTAAATAAAGTTATGAAGCAAGTGAAATCTTCATACATCTTGATTGTAATGGGTGACATGAACGCTAAAGTAGGAAAAGGTAGATATAAGACAATTATAGGAAATCATGGTTTAGGAAAAAGAAATGACAGAGGAGAAAGATTAATACAATTCTGTGAAAAAAATTGGCTGATAATATGTAACACCTACTTTGAGCAAGAGAAAAGGAAACTATACACATGGAAAAGCCCTGGAGATAGGAAGAGGAATCAAATAGATTACATAATGATAAAAGAAAGGTTCCATAACAGCGTAAAGAAAGCCAAAACCTACCCAGGAGCAGATATTAATTCTGATCACAATCCTGTAATGATTAAAATGAAAATCAAACTAAAGAGAAACAAGCAAAAATCTAATTCATCAACAAATCCACTCGATATATAGCAGCTTTAAATCAAAAAGATATTAAAGATACCTATACAATACAAGTAAAGAACACATACCAGAAGCTGCTAGAGGAAGGAATTGAACAATACAGAAGAGAAAATCCTGATGAAAAAGTAACAACCAAATGGCAATGCATAAAGAAAAGCATACAAAAAGCCTGCGACACCTTACCCAAAAGAGTAAAGAACAAAAAACAAAAATGGATAACTAACACCATCTTAGAAAAAATGGAAGAAAGGAGACAAGCGAAGAACACTGCCCAATACAATAAAATAGATAATGAGATACGCAAAATGTGCAAAAAGGCAAAAGAAGACTGGCTCAGCCAAAAATGTATAGAAATAGAAACTATGGAAAGCAAACAAGACCTAAAAGGAATGCACACAGAAATAAAGAGAATGACTAATAACAATAAAAAAGCCACAGAAGGTGGATGCATTGCAGACAAAAAAGGAAAAATACTAACAGACAATAAGGATATCATAGATAGATGGCAGGAATATATAACAGAACTATTTCATGATCAAAGGGACAAGAAACCAGTTATAAAATGTACATCAGGCTATAAAATCTTAAAATCTGAGGTGGAAAAAGCTATAAAAACAATGAAAAGGGGAAAAGCAGCAGGACCTGAAAGCATACAGATAGAGATGATACAGGCACTTGAAGATTTTGGCATTGAAGTGATTACAGACATATGCAACGACATATACCACACATGATACATACCTAATGAACTAAAAACATCAACTTTCATTGCATTGCCTAAAAAGAATGGTGCAGTTGAATGCAAGATATCTGCAAGATATCTTAAGATATCTGCAAATCATCTCTGAAAGACTGACTTCTCCATCTGTGAAAACGACTGGCAACATCTGGCAAGTGATCGCACATCATGGAGAGCACGTATGAGGAACGGTATAACAACATTTGAGACTGTTCTAAGACAGGACTTAGAAGAGAAGAGACTCATGAAAAAGGATGGTAAACCCTGTGGACCAGCGAGCCTGACCTGTTCATTATGTGACCGCGTGTGTTTGTCAAACATTGGTAGAATTAGCCACGAGAGAAGCTGTTCGGCAAAAACAATACCTCAAAAAAATACGCAATAGCCTCCACTAGACCGTCTGACAAGACGAAAAGGGCCATATAGTTGAATGCAGTGACTTTAGAACAATAAGCCTAATGAGCCATGTTACAAAAATCTTGCTAAAAGTTATACAAGGAAGGATTCAGAATAAAATCAATACTGAATTAGATGAGCAACAATTTGGATTTAGGAAAAATAGCGGGACAAAAGAAGCCATATTCTGCATGAGAACATTAACCGAAAAATACACAGAAGTAAACAAACCAATATATGCCTGCTTCATAGACTACACCAAAGCTTTTGATAGAGTACACCACAAACAACTTATAGAATGCCTAAAAGAGATACATCTAGATGACATGAATATACGACTAATATGCAATCTATACTGGGAGCAAACAGCAATAATACAATATAACAAAGAGTTCTCTACACCCATTGACATAAAAAGAGGAGTAAGACAAGGATGCATCCTATCACCAAGCTTGTTCAATCTATACACTGAGCAAATCTTTAAAAACATCATAGAGATGCCAGGCCTACAAATTAATGGAAAGATAATCAATAACCTAAGATATGCTGACGATACTGTACTACTAGCAGAAAATCCTAAAGACCTACAACAATTACTTAATGAAATAAACACGACAAGCAAAAAATGTGGACTAGATATGAATATCAAAAAGACTAAAACTATGATCATAAACAAAGAAAATACTCAAAACCCACAAGTGAATATCAAAATTGAAGGAATAGACCTTGAGACAGTTCAGAACTATAACTACCTTGGACATACTATAACCAGTGATGGAAAATGTACAACTGAAATAAACAAAAGATTAGGAATGACAAAAAGTAATTTTAATGTCATGAAGGGCATACTAACATCAAAACAAATAACACCAGAGCTAAAACTAAGAATAGCAAAATGTTACATCTTCTCAATAATCCTATATGGTGCTGAAACATGGACATTAGACAAGAAAACAGAACAGAGAATTGAAGCCTTTGAAATATGGATATATAGAAGAATAGGTAGAATTGGATGGAAGGAAAAGAAAACAAACGACGAAGTCTTAAAACAACTAAAAATGAAAAGAGAACTTCTGAACACAATTAGAACAAGACAAATGCGATTCTTAGGCCATGTTAACAGACACAACAGCCTACTGAAAGTAATCCTGGAGGGGAAAATACAAGGTAAAAGAGGCAGAGGCAGACCAAGATTAACATGGACGAGTAACATCAAAAGATGGACAAATCAACCGATGACAACCTGCACCATCAAAGCAAGATATAGAGCAGAATGGCGCTGCATGGTAGCCAACCTTCGTTGCGGAGACAGCACTCAATGATGATGATGATGAGCACACAACAATATCGCTTCCTTTAGAATTCTGATTATTCTAGTGAAAGCAGCTTACGACGAGCAAAACACGGTGCAAATTCCCTAAAGCGATAAAACTGCGGCTGACAAAGTAGTTTACATTAATGAGTAACGGAAATAACTTGCGTCAAGGAATTCCAACAACGGTCATGAAAAGCACAAATGTGACGTAAAGCGCAGATCAAGTATAGACGTTGGAAGGTCGCATTCACATAATGTTATTATGTGTTCTCATGGGAAAATATAGACTTGGAGAAATGAATGTGTATGGAGAGATATTCGCAGAACGATTGTGATTTTAATCAAATGAGATTATGAGGAACAATATTCCAACATGAAAGAATATATAAAGCAACATGGGTGTGATCAGATCATAGATCGGAGAGTGAAATTGACCACATATGTCTTAGTAAAAATTGTAAGTCATTCTTAGGTGATGTAAAAGTATATAGAGGAGCAGATGTGGCTCTTCTAGCCAAACTTAAATTGAAAAGATATACTACAGCACATAAGGGTAGATATGATATCAATGTATCATCATCATGTGCCGTACCGGTTGGCGTTGGCCATCATGTCCTTCCACAATCTTCTATCCATAGTGCATCGAATGAATTCTGTTGTTGACTGTTTTCCATGCCATGACACCAAGCTATCCAGTATTTTCTCTCTTTGTTGTCCGCAATCTCTCTTTCAGTTTATTTTGCCAGTTGTAACCAAGTATTCCAACTTTCCTCTTCTCATGATGTGCCCGTAAAATGTTTATTGCTTCTTTCTGATATTTTTTTTAAGAACTCCCTTTTTGTGTTGGCCTCTTTGAGAAATTTCTCATTGGTCTTTTTAGCTTTCCAGGGAACTTTCAACATTCTTCTGAGAAATCTCATGTCTGTGGCCTCTAATCGTCTTTTCATTTGTTTGTGTATTGTCAATGATTCGCTTCCATAGGTCAGAATTGGTTCTATATAGCACCGATGAACTCTCTTTCTTATTTCTATTGACATAGATTTGTTGCATAAGATATTTTTTATTTTCTGAAATGCTGTTTTGGCTTGAGCTATTCTGCTTTTTATTTCTGTGGTGCATCTCCCATCTGATGTTATTATTGTGCCCAAGTATTTGAAACGTTGCACTTGTTTCAGATCTGACTTGTTTATTTTTTTATACTCCATGATGGTGTTGATTGTTTCTTCGATATAACCATTACGTCTGTTGTCTTACTATTCAGACTGAGACCTTTCTTGTTGCTTTCTTTTACTATTATATCTATCATTTCTTGTAGATGTCGTTTTCTCTGTCTCTGCTATTAAGACTGAGTCATCCGCATATCGTACATTATTTATGTTCTGACCGTTGACTTCAATTCCTTCTTTGTCTACTATTGATCTCATAATATGTTCGCTGTAAAGTGAAAAAAATCCGGCGACAGAACACAGCCTTCTCTGACTCATTGTTTTATAAATTGAAATTGTCCTGTTTTGCTGTTAATTCTTATAGCTGCTGTTTGTTGCCAGTACATGTTTTTGTATGATTCGCAGATCCTTGCCATCAATGTTTAATTTCTCCAACATATTTATTAATTCCACGTGCTTTACTTTGTCAAATGCTTTCGTGTAGTATATAAACCACATATATAGATATTTCTTTACCTCTATAGATCTTTCTATCAATGTTTTTAAGATGTATATTGCATTATCATATCAATGCAGTGTTTCTTTAAATGCCATGAATTAAAGAGAAATTTGCTGTCACAGTATCAAACAAATACCAAGTTTGATCACGGGATTAGACACAAAAATACAACACAAACATGTTATTTTATTTACGGCGATCAAGACAAATACTGTAACATATTAGACGCCATCTTGCTCTTTCAACAGTTCATTGACCTCAAATCGGTTAGAATACCGGAAATACTCGCCGAAACAAAACAAAAAACACATAAACTTCAGATCCATCACCTATTACAATATGGCGACGTCACTGATGGCTTGTCTAGCTCTGGCTTGTCTCATGGTTCTTGTTGGTAAGTTGTAAGATTGTTTCTGTATGTTGAAGAATGTGGTAGAAGCTCAAGATGTGAATGTTGACATCGTTTTGTTTGATTCAGTCTTGATTGTTGATTCTTGCTGGTAAATTATAAAGGGCTTCTTTATCTAATGGGATGAATGAAGAACTCACGATATGGGCACGTTGAGAGGGTGTTATGTGACTCTTCTATATTCTATGTTATTTATGGAACCAGCTCAGTTACATTCAGAAACTACCCATATCCGCTCCACCACCTGATGTGTGTTACAATGTACTAAGGCAAACTGCAGAGATGTATAAAAGAACGTTACCAGCATCCATAAGTTATAAATAGCCAAAGAGGATTGAGCGTCACTACATGTGGCGTCACTAAATAAAGCGTCACTAAATGCAGCTTCATAAAAGCGTTCACAAGTGTTTGCTGTTGTTTAATAAATTATATCTCAGCATTAGTGATGTAAAGAAAACGCGCATTTTTTTATATTGATATCATCAAGAACAGCGTGTTACAAATGTTTAATTCTTGCCATGTAATTAGGATATATTTCTGCTCCTTCCAGATACATAAATATATCCTAGTCCTAGCTTGGTTAGTATTTACAAGTTTTACAGATCATATTGTGGTATTTTCACCCGGCCGTTCAAACTAACTCATTTCATGTTTCATTTAAGAAAATCTTAAACTAATTTGCGCAAGATGAACGTGAAATTCCGAAAGCGCTGAAAATTTGCGTCACTGCCTCGTTTTCTGAATCTCAGTGCAGTATTCAGAGGAGTTTCCTAACTCAAAATGTGTGGTTTTTTCGGAATGGCGTTTGTACCTAGAATCATTACTTTCAAGAACTTGACATTGGAGTTATATAAATATTTTATATTTGAGGCTAAATGTGAAAAGCTGCTTCTTTGAACTTTGAACCCACATGTCCTTGGTATTTGTGCCCAGACATCATCGAGTTGGCTCACTGAGCAAGATAATGTTTATCATCATCGCCAAGTACCGGGCATGCAGGCGTAGGTGGTCATGTCTCTCCACAGCTTTCGATCTCGACAGTTATTTAACATTTCTGTTGTTGCCCTTCTGCCAAGTCATTTTCTTAAGCTGTCTGGTATTTTTTCTCGTTCCTTCCCTCTGTCTCTCCGTCCTTCAATGTTCCCAGTTGTTGCAACATATTCCAGTTGTTCTCTTCTCATTACATGGGAAAAAAATAATGATTATTTCTTCGTGATGACGGTCGGGTATCACCTGTAGCACATGATATCCCCTACCGAACGAGGGTTTTCCATTGAAATCCTCTTTAACGTTGTTGTCGTGATTTCTATTATTGTGGCTGGCGATCCATGATTGTTCATAGAAATTACGACGGTGGTTTTCTGTTGCCTTCCGTCGGTTTGTTTACGGTTGGCTCCGCTAGCCTTTGACTAAATGGTCTCACCCACAAGGCAGTGGGATTGTTTTCCTTTGGGGTACCCTCCCTTAGCCTTTTACTCTCCCGAGCTTACCTGCAAGGCAGCAGGGCAGCCATAGGTTGTACTGTTTACTGCATAAAGTAGCAGGTAGAATTACCTGACCTAACTCGTAATGTTTAAACAAAAACAAAAGAGGGCAAGCAGGGAAATATAAATTCGACAACTTTGATAAAGAAGTGATTTAACGAGATATATCTATTTTTCGTTAATTATTGACTCTAAAGAAATTAAAAACTGAACTTAGATGGAACAAAGTCATTGACATATCGGCAATCATTTTACGGAGTATTACCTAATGATGAACAATTGTACGCTGTTGATTTGTGAAATATAATAAATATACTACACTACTGTCAAATTAATTCGGTGTGAGGAATAATGTATTAAGAAACTGATAAGCATAAGAAAGAAAATGACGGTTTTGATAAATATGTGCAATCAATTTATCAATTTAAAAATCAAAGTTCGGGCAAAAACAGGACAGTGGGAAAAGGAAAAAAAAATCATTTCTATAAAACGTATTTGCTGAGAAATTCAAGAAAATGAAACGGCAAACATTTGTGACGGCGGTATAGTTTATTGTAATACTTCAACAAATAATCAACTCTTCCTTATGTTTTCTAGAAATAGTCAACGCGTATATTGTAACTTTGCAACAAATAATAAGCTGATGTTTTCTAATCTTATTACAAATAGTCAAGTAATATATTCTAATCTTATCTCAAATAGTCAAGTAATATATATTCTAATCTTATCACAAATAGTCAAGTAATATATATTCTAATCTTATCACAAATAGTCAAGTAATATATTCTAATCTCATCACAAATAGTCAAGTAATATATTCTAATCTTATCACAGATAGTGATGATGATTGGATTTTTTTTTTACTTTGCAATTTGGATAAACTGTTTAATTTTTTATTCTCTTGTTTTTTTTCTTTTTTCGCTTCTTTCCATTCTTTCAGCCTGTTGCTACAGTTTTCTCAATGTCTTCTGCTCGCATCACGTGTCCAGTAAATGTAGATTGTTTTCCATATGTTCCTTATGTTATTTCGGTTTATCCAGTTCGATTTAAAAATTCTTCGTTAGTGATAGTTGCTATCTATGTAAATCGTAGCATTCCTTTGATAAACCACATCTCAGCTGCCTCTAATGTTCTTTGTGTTGTCACAAAGAAAATATATATTATTACAATACATTCCCTTGTTACACTCCTTGCCCTATTTGTTCATAGACTTCATGTTTGTTTTCACTAATGGCAGATTCCTCTTTCCAACGTAAATGTTTAATAATCATACTATCTTTACTGTCTTATTTGATTTGTTATAATTAAAATGATATTTTCTAGCGTTTTATGTACATGTTCATGACTGGCTTTATTGACAGCTTTGGTCTAGTCAATGAAGCCTAGCTATGTATCTTTGTGTACCCCTAGGGCTATCACCGACGGTGGGGTATACATAATATTTTGTATTCCTTTTTCTTGAACTAATCACAATTACTCGCCCAATGTTTATCATTTAACATTTTCTCTTATTCCTCTGACAACGAATCCTATCATAAACTTTGTATTATGACATGATACATTAATAGTTCTATATTCATCACATTCCTTTTCTCCTGGTGTTTTGGCCAAAGCTATAAATGAGGATAGTAGAAAACCTTTAGGAAAATGATTGCTGTTATAAATGCCATTCAGCAAATTCGTTATATTTAAAAAAACTGTCTCACATAAAGCTTAAAATTCCTATAATGATATGTTATATTGCCCCGGCGCTTGTCCTTTATTCGACAAATGGTCAAATAATATAATCTAATCTTGACATAAATGATCAACTAATATTATCTAATCTTGACACAAATGGACAAATAATATATTCTAATCTTGGCACAAATGATGAAGCTAATATTATCTAATAATGATAGAAATGATCAACTAATATTATCTAATCTTGACACAAATGATCAACTAATATTATCTAATATTGACACAAATGATGAACTAATATTGTTTAATCTTGACACAAATGATCAACTAATATAACCTAATCTTGACACAAATGGTGAGCTAATATTTTATAATCATAACACAAATGGTTAGCTAATATTATCTAATCTTGACACAAATGGTGATCTAATATTATCTAATCTTGACACAAATTGTGAGCTAATATTATCTAATCTTGACACAAATTGTGAGCTAATATTATCTAATCTTGACACAAATTGTGAGCTAATATTATCTAATCTTGACACAAATTGTGAGCTAATATTATCTAATCTTGACACAAATTGTGAGCTAATATTATCTAATCTTGACACAAATGCTCAACTAATATTATCTAATCTTGACACAAATGATCAACTAATATTATCTAATCTTGACACAAATGATCAACTAATATTATCTAATCTTGACACAAATGATCAACTAATATTATCTAATCTTGACACAAATGATCAACTAATATTATCTAATCTTGACACAAATGATGAGCTAATATTATCTAATCTTGACACAATGATCGACTGATATATTCTAATTTTGACACACATAATAAATTAGTATAATCTAATGTCACTACAAATAATCAACTTGTATATTATAATCTTAACACCAATCACCATCCCAAATGGTTTATTTTTCTAACCTCCGTTTAGATTGCCGCGATAAACATTTTGATGATTGTATGGCCCTTCTTGATTGTGGTGCACCACTATCGGGATTCCTCAAAAGGGATTACATCCCCGATTTTTTCACTTTCGCCGATTATTCTACGCTGGAGCAGTTTTGTCAGTGAGTTTGTGCAAAATAATAGAGATTGTATATATTTATACAGCTGAGTTGTAATGTATATGTGTTTATTCTGCTGAGCTTTAATATACGTGTTTATTCTACTGAGTTGTAATGTATGTTTATTTTACGAGTTGCAATGTACGTGTTTATTCTACTGAGTTGTAATGTATGTTTTTATTCTGCTGATTTATAATGTATGTATTTATTCTACATTACTATAATGCATGTATTTATTTTGCTGATTTATAATGTAACCAGTTGTTGTATGGCAGATAATTGTAGGACTCTTCAGTGGAGGAAAGCATTTTGTTGAAACAATAGTTATTGAAAGGGGAGGTTACCTCAGTGGTTAGTGAATTGAACTACAAAGGACAAGAGATCCTGTTCGATCCTGATCGACGGCCTCCAGGTTCACCCAGCCTTAGATAGGTACCTTTTTTTCTGGGAAGATGAAGCAGCATGGGTGTAATACCGACCACTTTACCCATAAAATCATGTGTCGAGGGTCTATAAAAATTATTGTCACTAACACTATATTCCCTAAACGTTATCTATATATATACATGTATATATGTACACTATATATTAAAATTATATATATATACTATATATAGAATATATTTATATATACTGTATATTATATAGATAATAAAAGAGGTACTGCCTCTGATGCTCAGATTGCCTTCTGCTGCAAAGCTCAAAATAACCAGTTTGCTGCTGGCTGGAGACAAATAAACTAGACAGATTTTTGTTTAAATATAAAATGGACAATGTATAGTTTAGGTAATCGTTCTTTAGGAAGTCAGTAGTGGGGTTTAAGGTACAGTCCGAGTGATGTGAAGAGCGATCGTCTTCAACGATAACCGGCATGGCAGCACCTATTGATGAGGATGAAGAGTTAGAGTCACGTAGATAGTGACTTTACTTGTATTTGCTTTTCTTTTCTTTTGGATGGGGCACATGCATGTTCGTCTACATTATTGCGGTAACGTGCTGTCCACCTTTGATTGTGTATATGTAGCAGACTCATTACTTTGAGATACTTGTCTTAACAGGAAAAATATTTCCGAGCTGTGTTCGCAGCCTTATGATATAGTCATGAAACATACCTTCGCGAAAAGACATTGTCCACGATAGCTATTTTTTTAGTTAGCTGAGTGGCAGTGTTCCCTAGCGTTTGGCTTTTCGTGACAAGGCGCTGTGCCACTGTGTACGGGTTCGATCCTGCTTGGGTCCATATTTTTCTCTGTTGTTGATTATTTGTCATTTTTTTCCGAGTGCTGTAAACATACCTCTTTCTCTGAATTGATTCGCTCATTTTTGTATGTCTTGTTAGCGTGGCTATCTCGTTGGTTATATATTCTACTCATGAAGATTTGCTTTCATATGTTTAGAGCATGATCTGACATCAAATCTGGAGTAGGGCATCAATCACAATTTATATTCACCGCCATCACGATTATCATGGACTCTTTAAAAACAACAGTGCTTATCTATGCTTTTTTACGTAGATAGTAGAATCGTATGTACAACAGAGGTGAGATGAAGAATGGTTCAGGCAAAAGCAACTTTCCAAAAATTGAGGAAGATACTATGCAATCCAATATTGACAACATAAACAAGAAAAAGAGCTTTTAAATGTGATGTCTTAACATATGGATGTGAATCATGGACAATAAGACAACAGATAAGGATATCACTGGGGTCTGTAGACATTTGTTTTACAGAAGAATGTTAAGAATAAAATGGACAGCTAAGAATAGTAATGAAGACGTTCTGAAACAGGCCAAAACAAAAAAAGAACTAATTAAAAATATTATGAAGAAACAATCATCTTTTTTTTATCAGATAATCGGAAGAGCACGGCTGGAATATTTTGTGACAACTGGGAAAATTGAGGGAAGAAGAGATAGAGGGAAGAAAAGAGAAAATATACCAGAAAGCTTATGAGAATGGCTTGGCAGAAGGTCAACAACAGAAATGATTTAAAAAAACTGTCGAGATCGAAAGTGTGGAGAGGCATGAACACCTGCGCCAGTAGGACAAGATACTATACAAAATACTTAGAGATACTACACAAGATACTTAGAAGATACTACACAAGATACTTAGAGATACTACATTAGATACTTAGAGACTACTATACAAGATACTTACAGACTACTATACAAGATACTTAGCGACTACTATACAAGATTCATAGAGAATACTATGCAAGATACTTAGCGACTACTATACAAGATACTTAGAGACTACTATACAAGATACTTAGCGACTACTATACAAGATACTTAGAGACTACTATACAAGATACTTAGAGACTACTATACAAGATACTTAGCGACTACTATACAAGATTCATAGAGACTACTATACAAGATACTTAGAGACTACTATACAAGATACTTAGAGACTACTATACAAGATACTTAGAGACTACTATACAAGATACTTAGAGACTACTAGACAAGATACTTAGAGACTACTATACAAGATTCTTAGAGACTACTAGACAAGATACTTAGAGACTACTATATAAGATACTTTGAGACTACTATACAAGATTCATACGGACTACTGTACAAGATACTTAGAGACTACTATACAAGATTCATAGAGAATACTAGACAAGATACTTAGAGACTACTATACAAGATTCATAGAGACTACTAGACAAGATACTTAGAGACTACTATACAAGATTCTTAGAGACTACTAGACAAGATACTTAGAGACTACTATATAAGATACTTTGAGACTACTATACAAGATTCATACGGACTACTATACAAGATACTTAGAGACTACTATACAAGATTCATAGAGACTACTATACAAGATACTTAGAGACGACTATAAGTGGTTTTTACGGTACAATATGTTTGATCCTAAAGATATTTAGAAAGAATATCCAGGAAGCGAATCATATACAGTAGTCAAACAAATGAAAAGACGATAAGAGGCCACAGAGATGAGATTTCTCAAAAGAATTTTGAAAGTTCCCTGGACAGCTAAAAATACCAATGAGGAAGTTCTCAAAGAGGCCAACACAAAAAAACAACTTCTAAAAAAAATCAGAAAGAAGCAATCAACATTTTAGGGCACATCATGAGAAGAGGAAAGTTGAAATACTTGGCTACAATTGGCAAAATAAAAGGAAAGAGAGATCGCGGACGACATAGAGAGAAAATACTGGATAGCTTGGTGTCATGACATGAAAAACAGTCAACAACAGAACTGATACTATGCACTGTAGATATAAGATTGTGGAAGGACATGATCGCCAACGCCAACCGTTACGGCACATGATGATGATGATGATCCAGAGCTTTTTTAGCAAAAGTAAAAAGATGGCCAACATGGGAAACAAGCGACATGTAAAAAGGAAAAGGACAACGTGAGAATAAAGTGGAAAATGTCAAATTGGATGGAAAAAGGTGAGTGGAGAAACGAATTTGAAGGGAACTAATGAGAGTAATGAGAGGCATAACAATATAGCCTTGCAATCATGGCACATAATGATGATTTAATGATTCAATCAAACCATTACCTTGTCGCTTCTGATGGACAGCTTCTGTTCGCTTTTTTTTTTCTTAAACAGGCAGAAGACGCCGTTCGAACATGTAAGGCAGATCGCATGTCTAAATGTCCAAACTCTGTTTTTCTCCGCCTTATTGAAGGTTTAGAGGCAGCTCTCAGGTACACCTGTTCGGAAGAGGGTCGCGCAAGTATACCAGTTTTGTTTAACGTTATGTTATCAGTAAATTAATGCGCAGGCTTATTTCTCTCGAAGTATGCCCTGGTGATATAGCAGTTGATAGGGACACTGAATCGAGAGATCATGTTGATTTGATAGTTACAGCACTCCATATATCCGCTCTACTATTTGTTACAGCATTTCCAATATCCTTTCTACTACATGTTACAGCATTTCCCGTAATCCGCTCTACCATTTGTTACAACATTTCCCGTAATCCGCTCTACCATTTGTTACAACATTTCCCGTAATCGGCTGTACCATTTGTTAGAGCATTTCTTATTTATTTGTCTGATTAAGAGGACTGCCAACACCTTCGGTGGTTTTTTTTTTTTTTTTTTCACAGAAAATACATTCAAGTTCACGGTCACAATTATAGGAATCAGGGATCAACTATTCAGAAGTTCAAAATATGACAAAGGAGTGAGCTTTGGCGCTCATTGTGAAAGTCTGGTATCTCAAATGTCAGTTCGTTTTCTAATAAAACTAAAAAAACATTCAAAGCCCAAAGAAATAAAAACTGCCTTTGTTTCGAAAAATAAAATATATAAGGCTCTACATACACATTTTCCAGCCTTAATTGGGCATCGGATTTTTTTGGGAAAGTAAAGCAGCACTTCGTAATACCGACCACATTACCCCAAAAATCATGTGCTGAAGGTCTGTAAAATATAGGGTTACTAACACCATATTTCCCTATACGCCACTTGGCGTGACGGGGGTACTTTACTTTTTTTTTACATACACATTTTGTATATATATATATATATATATATATATATATATATATATATATATATATATATATATATATATATATACATATATACATATATGTATATATATATATATATATATATGTATATATATATATATATATATATATATATATATCTTGGTGTGTGTCTGTGCTAGCCATGGCTCATATCTTAGCGCGTGTGTGTGTGTTTGTGTGTGTGTCCGTGTTAATCATGTCTCATATCTTTGTGTGTGTCTGTGTTTAGTCATATCACATATCTTAGTGTGTATCTGTGTTAGTCATGTGTCATATTTTTGTGCGTGCATGTCTGTGTTTAGTCATATCTCATAACTTAGAGTGTGTATCTGTGTTAGTCATATCTCATACTTTAGAGTGTATCTGTGTTAGTCACATCTCATATCTTAGAGTGTGTGTGCATGTCTGGGTTAGTGAAATCTCATATCTTTGTGTGCATGTTTATGTTAGTCATATATCATATCTTTGTGTGTGCATGTCTGTGTTAGTCACCTCTAGTGACTCGGACAGATGGTGCTCGTAAACCTGTGAGGGCCGACCATCTAAGGGCAGAATCCCCCTACAGAAAAGACAATCTTCTGCCTTGCAGGAAGATTGGGGACAATCAATGTCGTAGGTAAATAAACCTGAATAAAATGCTGGCTGAAATCGGATGCACTGGGCCACTGGTGCAGAAAACAGTGCAACGTTTTAACAGGTACTCGATCAGAGTGGATCTAACGGACTATATTTATGATGTTCTGTCTGTGGGGTCGATCAATTCACTTAAACAGACAGCTGTCTTCATGTGACTGACGGATTCCGGGTTCACCCAGCCTTAAATTGGTACCGGATTTTTTTTTCTGGGAAAGTAAAACGGCAAAGGCGTAATACCGACCACATTTCCCCAAAAATAAAGTGCTGAAGGTCTGTGAAAATTATGGTCACTACCGCCATATTTCCTATACACCACTACTTGGCGTGAAGGGGGACTTTACTTTACTTATTTAACATACACCTATGGTATGTGTTTCTCACCTAAATTCAGCTGTTTATCACACATTTGATTTTTTTTTTCGTTGTAGAAAAAAAGTTTGATTTAATAATAGCTTTATATATATATATATATATATATATATATATATATATATATATATATATATATATTCCAATTTTGAACCGATATATGCCTGCTTCAAAGACTACGCCAAAGCGGTTGATAGAGTACGCCTAAAACAACTTATACACGGCCTGAATTTATATACACAGACATACGACTAATATGTAATTTATACTAGAAGCAAACAGCAATAATAATATATAACAACCAGGATTCTACACCCATTGATATAAAAAGCGGAGAAATACAGAAATGCGTCCTATCACCAAGCTTGTTGAATCTATACACTGAGCGAATCTTTAAAAACAGCACAGAGATGCCTAGAAGATACTACTCAAATCCTACAAATGGATATCAATGTTGAAGTAATAAACCTGGAGACAGTTCAGATCTACAGCTACATTGGTCATACTATATCCAGTAATGGAAAATGTAAAACTGAAATAGATAAAATAATAGGAATGGCAAAATATAGTGTTATTATCATGAAAAATATGCTAACATGAAAACAAATAACACCAGGGCTAAAAATAAAATAGTAACATGATATATCTTCTCAACCTTTTTGTATGGTGCAGAAACATGGACATTAGATAAGAAAACTGAACAGAAAATGTAAGCCTTTGAAGTGTGGTTTTATAAAAGAACAGGTGGAGCTGAATGGAAAGAAAAGGAAACCAACAATGAAAGGTAAAGAAATCAATTTAAAATGAAAAGAGAAATACTAAACAGAATCCGAACAAGACATATGATATATTTATGGCACATTAATAGACACAACAGCCTACTAAAAGTAATCTTGGAAGGGAAAATACAAGGTAAAAGATGAAGAGGCAGACCCAGACTAACATGGACTAGAAACATAAAAAGCTGGACAAGTCAACGAATGACATGTCTGCACCATCAAAACAAGAAACATATAATTTTAGACATCAATGTGAGATAACCTTAGACATCAATGTGAGATATCTTTAGACATCAATATGAGGTAACTTTAGACATCAATGTGAGATAACTTTAGACATCAATGTGAGATAAATTTATACATCAATGTGAGATAACTTTAAACATCAATGTGATATAACTTTAGACATCAATGTGAGATAACTTTAGACATCAATATGAGGTAACTTTAGACATCAATGTGAGATAACTTTAGACATCAATGTGAGATAACTTTAAACATCAATGTGAGATAACGTTAGACATCAATGTGAGATAACTTTAGACATCAATGTGAGATAACTTTAGACATCAATGTGAGATAACTTTAGACATCAATGTGAGATAAATTTAGACATCAATGTGATATAACTTTAGACATCAATGTGAGATAACTTTAGACATCAATATGAGGTTACTTTAGACATCAATGCGAGATAACTTTAGACATCAATGTGAGATAACTTTAGACATCAATGTGAGATAACTTTAGACATCAATGTGAGATAACTTTAGACATCTATGTGAGATAACATTAGACATTAATGTGAGATAACTTTAGACATCAATATGAGGTAACTTTAGACATCAATGTGCAATAACTTTAGACATCAATGTGAGATAACTTTAGACATCAATATGAGGTAACTTTAGACATCAATATGAGATAACTTTAGACATCAATATGAGGTAACTTTAGACATCAATGTGAGATAACTTTAGACATCAATATGAGGTAACTTTAGACATCAATATGAGGTAACTTTAGACATCAATGTGAGATAACTTTAGACATCAATGTGAGATAACTTTAAACATCAATATGAGGTAACTTTACACATCAATATGAGGTAACTTTAGACATCAATGTGATATAACTTTAGATATCAATGTGAGATAACTTTAGACATCAATATGAGATAACTTTAGACATCAATGTGAGATAACTTTAGACATCAATATGAGGTAACTTTAGACATCAATATGATATAACTTTAGACATCAATGTGTGATAACTTTAGACATCAATGTGAGATAACTTTAGACATCAATGTGAGATAACTTTAGACATCAATATGAGGTAACTTTAGAGATCAAAGTGATATAACTTTAGACATCAATATGAGTAACTTTAGACATCAATGTGAGATAACTTTAGACATCAATATGAGATAACTTTAGACATCAATGTGAGATAACTTTAGACATCAATATGAGGTAACTTTAGACATCAAAGTGATATAACTTTAGACATCAATGTGAGATAACTTTAGACATCAATGTGAGATAACTTTAGACATCAATGTGAGATAACTTTAGACATCACTGTGATATAACTTTAGACATCAATGTGAGATAACTTTAGACAACAATATGAGGTAACTTTAGACTTCATTGTGATATAACTTTAGACATCAATATGAGATAACTTTAGACATCAACTTATTAAAGAAGGTGGAGAAAAAAATTAAATAAAAGTAACAACAGTAATTGAGCTTAATATTAGTGATGGCATTTTCTATAGTAAAATAAAAGTTAAGGTACATTTTTTAATGTGACGAGAGATTCATGAATCGAAAATTACTTCCTTATTTTCTGTTACAGATGCATTGCATTTAATGACATCTGAATGTGTGGAATACGAGCGTAAAGAGATGGAACTCGATAACGCATTACAAGCATGTCTTGTGAAGTATCATACTGATTTTAGTAATGCGTACAACAGAGCTATGGATGAGGGCAGACGTTTTGGCAACCCTGACATATGTCCGTAAGTTTCATTGATGTCCAAAAACGTATATACACGTAATGAACAATATAAGAGCGGCCCTCAGTTCACAGTCACTTTAGAAACAATAAATTGTTGTAATAAATGTTCCCTGAGATTGGGTCTTTAAAGTTTGCAATCTCGAAGTTCAGAATTTAATTGCATTCCTTGTTTGTATACACTAGAATACATGATGTTTATATTTAACTTTATTATATATGCGAACATGTTTGCCGCTATGCCCGTGTGTATTTCGATTGCCTGTGATTGTTTTTATTTCTTCGATGATGCTTGTGTAATTTCATTGATAGGGATCGGGTGGGTTTTCATTTATGCGGACTCAATGTAAGTTGACCAATCTTCGGTAATGCAAACAATGAGATCATGTGTAGAGAGAGCTTAGGCACAATCCAACTGCCGCTCCGCACACAAGGGTAGGTGGCTTGACCTACTTCTAAACGGGTCCACTAGTGGAACCATGGTCAGCCTCTAGACATTGAGATGTGCTGCGAATATAGAATAACCAGTCGCGTAACGTAAAACGAAGTCAAGTGATGATTACAGAGGGTGGGGTGAATTAATTGGGTGGGGTAACTAATTCTGTAAACTGCCCCACATGCCCTATGACGCTTACATAGGCAAGTAGGGGGATCCATAACCTCCTTCGAGGGTTGATGCGACCCGTTAACCTAAATAGGTCAACGCATCTAGGAGATGGTCAACTTCGATTATAAACCCAAGCTTTCTAGCGGGACTACCCGTTCACGGAATAGACCTTGGGACTAAAACCTGAGAACACATTTGGAAATGGAGTCCCTAAGGCAGTTCAGTGTTGAAAAAAAAAAACATAAACCCTGAAATCGGCCACCATTAACTACAAACATTTGCTGAATTAGAATACCAAGCCAATTTCTTCGTGAAATAACAGAGGGGAAAAATGGATAATCTTTACACCCCTGACGATCTAACCATTGAGTATTTGACGTGGGCTGGTTTTAGATTCACCTTTTTTTATTTCAATGAATATACAATAGTTGGTACATTAGTTTACCTCATGATTATTTGTGAGTGCCATGTATGAGGAAAGAAAACTTAACACAATGATAGTATGGCGCTGCAAAAGGCATTTTTTTTTTTTTTAGCACAGAGTGAATCGGAAGACATTTGCTTTATAATATAGAATATAAAATGGATCTTGAGAAATATTTTTGTTTACTGTACACTCTCAACTTTATATTATAAATTATTTATATGTACACTTTTTATTCTTAATAATAATTTAATTTCATTTAATAGGCATTTAAAAATAATTTTTTTCTCGAGTAATGTCCCTCGATGTTATCAACATGATAAAGACAACAATTTAAAGTCAACCATTATTTCTTTTTTAACGCACACTCACTGGGACAATTTCAAGGTAGCCTACCTATTAAATGCATTGAAGTAGTTGGATATTATGTGAACTACAAATCATTGAGCTTCAATTATGTGGATATTGTTTTACACCGGTTAGCGCGATAATTGCAGAGCGAGTGGCCGAAACGTAGAAGTGGCACTTGATCTCAACATTTCAATTACTTTAATTTGTTGACCATCCAGAAGAAGATGCCCTGTACAAGAATGGGATATTAATCATTAAGTGGGTCTGATATGTCGAATGTAAATTTCCAGATTTTAATAAGTGTCTCGGCTGGTCCTGCAGGAATTAGTCAAAACAAGGAGACTTGCCCACAGTAATTCTGAAGCGCCTGCAATTATTTCTTTACATTCATTTCTACATCTCATATTAGCTGCTAAAACACACTAGCTGCTACAACACATTAGCTGTTACAACACATTACCTGCTACACCACATTAGCTACTACAACACATTAGCTGCTACAACACATTAGCTGCTTCACAACATTATTTGCTAGAAGTCACTCTTCTCCTACTTTCCTTCCTCATCTGCCTTTCAGCGTCGAGGAGAGATATAATATGCGGTCACTTGCACTTCTGTTCTCCTCTTCTGTGCTATGTTTCCTAGTGCTTTTAATATTCCATGGATACATATTTTTCGTGGTCGACCCTTGGGTCTGGTGTTCTCACATCGTTTGTTGAAGACTCGCTGTGTTGTGTTTTGATCTTTCTGCCTTGTCATGTGGCCAAACCATTTTATCTGTTGTTTCCTTATATATTCTACGGCGGGGGCTATTCCTAGTTTTTCTCAGTTCTTCATTTCTGATCTTATCTCTCAGACTGTTTCCTGTCATTCGTCTAACACATTTAATCTCAGTAGAGGTTATTTTTCTTAATGCTCTTGCATCTAGGGTCCAGGTCTGGCAATGGTAGCACAACGTTGGGATGAAGATAGTATTGTATAGTGCTCGTTTTGCCTCCAGTGTTATTTCCTTTTTGGACAATAGTGGTGATAGCGGTCAAATGATTTGACAAGCTTTGTTACAGCTTGATTCTATCTCTGCTTTTTGAGATCGTTTGTCACTACACTTTCTAGGTATATGAAATCCTCTACTTGTTTTAGTTGTCTGCCTTCTATAGATGTGTTGATGTTCTGTTTATTTTTGGCGACATTCATGACTTCTGTTTTATTGATGTTGATTTCATATTGTATTTTGTTCCTGAGCTGTTGAGTTTGATTAAATGTTCGTGTAGGTCTTATATTGTTTCATGTATTAGTGCCTGATCGTCTGCAAATAAAAGCTCGTTGATCTCCTCTGTCACTGATGGATTGCCTAGCTTGCATATATAGACCATGTATGTACTAAACAGTAGGGGGGATAGTACGCACTCCTGTCTTACACCTGATCTAACTTCGAAGTGGTCTGTGTAGCCTGCTGCTGTTCTGACCCTGTAACTACTGTTGATGTAGAGGCATTTAATTAGGTTGGTTAGATGTTGGCTTACACCGTATGTTGTTAGTATCTCCCACAGTTGTTCTCTGCTTACTCTGTCGAATGCTTTTTCCTGGTCAATGAAAGCTATGTATAAGTTTTGATTGTGTTCTGTCGTTTTTTTTTTCTGCAAGCTGTTTTAATGTTAATAGTGCGTCAGTACATCCTCTGTTTTTTTTCGCAACCCCATTTGCGAATCGCTTAACTGTAGTTCTATTATTGGTCGCATCCATTTTACAAATCATTAGCTGCTACAATACATTAGCTGCTACAATACATTAGCTGCTACAATAAATTAGCTGCTACAATACATTAGCTACTACAATAAATTAGCTGCTACAATACATTAGCTGCTACAATAAATTAGCTGCTACAATACATTCGCTGCTACAATAAATTAGCTGCTACAATACATTAGCTGCTACAATGCATTATCTGCTACAATACATTAGCTGCTACTACAAATTAAATGTTTCAAAAGTGAGACTCCACTCCACCCCCCCCCCCAGAGATTTATTGATTATAAACATATAAAAGAGAAGGAAACATATCGTCTATTGCATGCTATATAGGGCTGACAAAAAAAAAAAACAAGGTTTAACACACGATCATTTATTAATAATGACATACATGACAATAAAATATGAACTAGAACAAACTTCAAATCATGCTCCAGAGTTATGTCTCAACAAAATATGTTATCTGTTGGCAGTCTTGTTTCTAGTCCAATTTCTAATGAGACTGTTTTAGCCCCCCCACAATCCGGGAAGTACAAATTTCATCTAGTCATTCACTTGTAACTAGCTTGGTTCTATAAAATAAATCCTATAACTTATATAATTGTTATCTCTTTTTTGAGTTATTGAGTTATTTGAGGGTCATTATCATTCCACTCCGAACATTGCCATGCGTGCTCAGATCCGCTCCTCAGCAAGTCCCATCAGTGTCCAGCGACTGACGACTCATGGTCTATGTTGGGCTTCCTGCGTCCAAGCCATGTTAACAATGTTGACTTTCCTTGTCTCCAACAGTTTATCTCATTCTATTAGAGAATTTCATGCTATCTGTTACCACAGCGAGTTGGCGGATTTTTTTAAAAATGTAATCATGGGTTTGATAATAAATGTGTGTACACAGTTCGTTAACTATCGCTGTAGATCAAGTCTTTATTCGCTGGCTTCGTTAGCAACAATGGAAGCTAATGACCTTACTTGTGCAGACGGTTGGTTTGTGGAAATTGTACGTTACAATGTCACTGATATAATGACTTAGTTTGTGACAAAACTACAGGGACATGCCCAAACAATGACAGTTGTCAGCACGAATATTTCGGACCCCAGTGTCAGTACTTGGATTTTATATACAAATATGCCCAACAATCTGAACCTACTTTCCTGTTTGAAAACAACAACACCTCATGTAATCCGGACACAGATTCTACATCAGTTGAGGCAACTCTCAATCAATCTTTGCCGTGCTCCTGGTTCAGGATTTATGTGAATGACTTAACACTTCCGGACAGTTTCACGGTAAAACTGAATGGTTCTGCTTCATGTAACAATGTATCAAGGTTTGTAGTTAGTCCGCACGAGATTGCTGTCTTCTGCTCTGGGGCTGGTCTGATTAACAAGTTACGGATTGAAGGGGCGGTAGTTACAAATATCTGCTCCATCTACATTAGCGGGGGTCGGAAAGTGGCTCTCAAACAGAACACAAACCAGACCGACACATTTGATGCTTGTTATACAGGAGACGGATGTGGATCAGAGGCCGCAGTTAGTAGCAAAACAAAGGCCAATCTCTATGACAATGACTGCACACACACATAATGGAGAAGTGGAACCAATTCTGTTTACTGGTATCTGAACTTTGCAACACCCCAGAAGACTTACATCATTCGAATCGAAGCGAGCTAGCACTATGATTCGGATAAAGAATGCCACTCAAAGGCTTCCTCTGACAGTGGCGGAGTAGTGCTCCAGTATAATGATATATCATACCCTAATTTATCTGTGAACACTATTGTAGTCAAAACACAAACGCTAATGGCACACATTAAGATTGAGTTCTCACCGGCCATTTCGCACGCCGACAGTGCACTGACGGTATGTGAGGTGCAAACATTTACAGACACCTATTGTCTGGACGAGCATTCTTGGTCGTTTTGTGCAATGTGTAGTGGGTGTAGTAAAGGCTGCAATGTCATCATCGGTACGTGTCACGGCAACTGTTCACATGGGATCTATGGACACGACTGTTCCGGGTCTTGTCTCAGTGTATGTCCTTTATTTGAGGAAAAATCCGGAAAATGCCTCCAATGTAAACATTTTGGCGATACATGTAATGACACTTGTCCCGATGGTAATTTTGGGCTACAGTGCGAACAGATGTGTTCTAATAGCTGTGACATCATATGTACTCTCAAATGTCCGGACAACTGTTTCAACGACACCTGTGAACAGTCAATCGGGAATCTGTACATGCAAGAGAACGTTCTATGTGTCAGACTGCACTCTCAAATCTCCGGACAACTGTTTAACGAAACCTGTGATTCCCACGCTCAGTAGAGTCTGCCGACTACAACAGGCCCAAGCATATGGACACTTTAATGTGTTTCTGTGCTAGACATGGTTCATTACTTTGTGTTTTTTCGTGAAGCCATGGCTTTTATCTTGTTGTATTTCTGCCCTAGCCATGGCTCATATCTTAGCTTGTGTGTGCTGGCCATGGCTCATATCTTGGTGTGTGTTATGTTAGTCATGTTAGTCATATCTCATAGCTTGGTGTGTCCGTGTTAATCATGTCTCATATCTTTATGTGTGTCTGTGTTTAGTCATATCTCATATCTTAGTGTGTACCAGTTTGAGTCATATGTCATATCTTTGTGTGTGCATGTCTGGGTTAGTCACCTCTAGTGACTCGGGCAGATGGTGCTCGTAAACCTGTGAGGTCCGACCATCTAAGGGCAGAATCCCCCTACAGACAATCTGCTGCCTTGCAGGAAGATTGGGGACAATCAAAGGCTAGGGATAGCAAACCCGAATAAAATGCTGGCTGAAATCGGATGCTCTGGGTCACTGGCGCAGAACACAGTGCAACGTTTTAACGGGTGTTCAATCAGAGTGTATCTGGCGAACTCTACTTGTGATGTTCTGTCTGTGGGGGCGATCAACACACTTAACCTGACAGTTGACTTCATGTTAGAGTCTGGAATCCTTACTCTGATTGAGCCCTGATCGCAGACAGAGAGAGCTGTTCTATGTTGGATGATTGGTCTTCTTACACGCCCATATTAAACGTATCGTTTCTGACTGTGCCCATCTTTACTCCCATCTCTTTCATCCGAAGGGGTGACGTCGACTCATGGTTGTTGAAGTCCTATGTCCCTCCCACATCTCGGAGGGAATTGATCATGCCCGCCCGATCCATTGCTTGACCGTCCTCAACAATAGCGCATCTAGACAGCATGTCCGCTCTTTCATTTCCCCGTACTTTCACATGTCCTGGATCGTAGACAAAGGTGACCTTTCGTATTTTCGACTTCTGCAATGACTCAACCCATTGCATACATACAGAGCCCGCGTGCACTTTTCTTATCATGCTCATCAAATCACTCAGTATACAGGTGTGGGTGTAGTCTGGAAATTGGGTGTAGGCTAAAACGAGATAAATCATGGGTGGGCAGAGCAAAAGATGTCAGCAAAGGGGGTTTGAAGGCTTACCAATATCAATGCTAGCGAAAAGTGGAAACCGGTCTCTACGTCATTCAAGGGTACATTCTCGTGTATTGTTACAGTCGATAGGAAATGTAGAGAACAGAACTCAGTCGTGGTCATTGCGGAGGTCAACGGTCTCCTCTATGATAACGGGGTTAAGGCAAAGAAATGCAAATGAATGCTTAAAAATGCGAAGCTGCAGTAAAGCTGAATGTGAGGGAAAATTGAAAAAAAAATAGAAAAAATGGTCTGTTAAAAGCTTTACGTGATTAGTAGACGACACAGATTTTAACGACGTTTCGGCTCAATAGGCCTTCAGCAGGAACAAGCAAAAGACACGCACACATAGATATTTAAGTAAATAAAAATTATCCTACATAGCTACCTTGTAACGAAACATTCAAAACAAAAATAATCGAAATTGGTTAAAGAAAAGAACATTGACTTCCCTGTGTCGTGGACCGTGGTCAGGATGCGAAAGGGCTAGTCACACGGGTGTAGCTATAATTATACCTTCAGGTCAGGTGAAGGGTTCTAAAAATACACGAGTGCGGGGAATGCAGTCTAGGTTACCTCGACTGCAAAGACACTGTCAATGTCTGAAAGTATCTAAGGGCCCATGTTCTATTTTTTTTCAATTTTCCCTCCTCTTGGATAACACTGATGAGAGAGATGCAGTCATCTATACAGACGAATTTGTAATCAACTTTTCACTTCGCTTAATACATGAACTTAATTATTCAATCTCTGTGGCCCCTTACTTTGTGAATCCCTGGGATTAATGCAAACCCGTGTACTTAAACTCAGAATTTAGATTCAAACGTCATAATTACCTCCATTTGTATTTAAAAAAGTTATACATCTACTTTATTATACTATAACATATATTATCTCAGTTAACTTCCAGAGACCACAGCAAGGTCAAGAAGACAATCACACACGCACTCTAGCTCGCACACATGCACCAGCTACATTCTCACATGGACTAGCTACATGCACACATGGATCCGTTACATGCACACATGGATTAGCTACATGCACACATGCACTAGCTACATGCACACATGGACTAGCTACATGCACACATGGACTAGCTACATGCACACATAGATTAGCTACATGCACACATGGATTAGCTACATGCACACATGGATTAGCTACATGCACACATGGACTAGCTACATGCACACATGGATTAGCTACATGCACACATGGACTAGCTACATGCACACATGAACTAGCTACATGCACACATGGACTAGCTACAGGCAGACGTGGACTAGCTACATGCACACATGGACTAGCTACATGCACACATGGACTAGCTACATGCACACATGAACTAGCTACATGCACACATGCACTAGCTACATGCACACATGAACTAGCTACATGCACACATGGACTAGCTACATGCACACATGGACTAGCTACATGCACACATGGACTAGCTACAGGCAGACATGGACTAGCTACATGCACACAAGGACCAGCTACATTCACACATGGACCCGTTACATGCACACATGAACCAGCTACATTCACACATGGACCAGTTACATGCACACATGGAATAGCTACATTCACTGATGGACCTGCAACATGCACACAAGGACCAGCTACATGCACACATTGAGCGGCTATACGCACACACAGCCCAACTGTATGCACACATGGACCAGGTATGAGCATACATGCACTAGCGACATGTACACATGTACCAGCTACATGTACACATAGACCAGATACATGCATACATGCATTAGATACATGTGCACAGGCATCAGTATCATGCACACATGGATCAGCTTCATGCACACATGGACCAGCTACATGCACACATAGACCAGCTACATGCACACATGGACAAACTACATGTACACATAGATCAGCTTCGTGCACATATGGTCCATCTTCATGCACACATGGACCAGCTACATGCGCACATGGACCAGGTTCATGCACACATAGACCAGCTACATGCACAAATAGACCAGCTAAATGCACACATAGACCAGCTACATGCACACATGGACCAGCTTCATGCACACATGGACCAGCTACATGCATACATAGACCAGTTACATGCACAAATCATGTATCAGGTTTTACGACTGACTACAGAGCTTGTTGACACGCTCCAACACGTATGTCAGAACATGAACGGATTAATAGACTGCGTCCTGATAGATATGGCAGAGATGTTTATATTAGATAAGGAGAACAAAACTAGGAAACCATCTAGCATTTTTATTGTCTAAAGAATCTAACTGGCACCCACAATTTGACAGACGCATATAGACACACATATAAATGACACGTTTGTCACACACAGAAACACCACTCACAGCAGGGCAGCAAGACTGGACATGATTTACCACCTCATCTTATCACTCAGACCTACCATATTTACATACACAACGTTAAACAAACATAAAGCTTTCATCGTAAACATTGTCAGTGCAGGCACGAAGACTCAACACAGGAGGTCACAACACTGGACATTTAATAAAAGCTGTTTCTGCTACAGAACAAAATGTTTGTGGGGAAATATAGCCCAACGTTGATCAAGCTCAACAGAGAAGTAATTAGCGCATGGTAGGAGACTCCTAAAGGACACGATATATACAGTGACAGAGATTGTGGCTCAACAAATAATCACACATACCCTATCATAGAAAAAATAAACTTACGGAATTGAGATAAGGGGCAGGTTCATAGACTGCTGGGAAGAAATCAAACAGAAAATCAACCACCCAGCAAGAAGGTGCTGCACTCGCTGCTTTGTTGGTGTCTATGTTTCGTTACGGGCAGAATAATGACGTGCTAGTCACGTGAACTAACTTAGAATCATTGACATTCATCATCATTATCATCATGTGTCATACCGGTTGGCGTAGGCGATCATGTCCTTCCACAATCTTCAATCCACAGTGCATCGGATCATTTCTGTTGTTGACTGTTTTCCATGTCATGACACCAAGTTATCCAGTATTTTCTCTCTTTGTCGTCTGCGATCTCTCTTTCCTTCTATTTTGTCAGTTTTAACGAAGTATTCCAACTTTCCTTTTCTCATGATGTGCTCGAAAAATGTTGATAGCTTCTTTCTGATGTTTTTTAGGAGTTCCCTTTTTGTGCTGGCCTCTTTGAGAACTTCCTCATTGGTCTTTTTATCTGTCCAGTGAACTTTCAACATTCATTGACATTAGTGGATTTTTCATCGAGGCTGTCAATCTACCGTACCATCATGGTCAGACGGTCCCATTCAATAGCAAGTGTTACATGTGTACACTAACATTAACCAATTGTTGTTATCAAGTCATACAAGAATAAAACAGTAGACATAACTATACTAATTACTGTAGAAGATGTGCTCTATATATGTTGTTTCATAGAAGTCGGTCTTTTTTTCATGTCAAATTATCGTTAACTTCACAGATCGTAAAAATGCCATAATTAAACCGGTTATATGAGTCACTTAGTTCAGAACGAGTAGTTACAACAATGGGCGAATGAACAGGAACCTTTGGTTGTAATCCAGAATGTAATAAGATTTTAGGAAATATAATATTTATACACATGTAGGTTATTTGTTATGATAAATGATGTCCATTTGCACAAACAGACCTCTGAAAGCTCACACACAATGCGTGATTGATGTAGCAGATACCGTATGTGGCCGTCCATATGCGATAATGGTATGGAAATTTGAAAATGCCAAAATAAGGCCAGAGTTGAAGGCCAGACGTTGTTGAGAATAGGACAATTAGATGTAAGGTGAGTACAATAGTTCAGCATTTGGCGTAAAATAAGATGTATTCTGTTGGAGTGAAAGAAGTAGACATTATAGAGAAAGAAAGCAAAAAAAATAATAATAAAGGACTCCGCCTTAATAGCAAAAAGAAAGACATAATGGTAACAACAAAGAAAAAGATGTCATCTCAAGGCAAAATAAAGACAAGTGGAACAATGTTAAATCAGGTAAATGGATTTAAATATATGGGAACGTTGTTAACCTCAGAGGGAAGATGTACAAAAAAGGTAAGATGCAGAATTGATCAGGCAAAAGCAGCTTTAAAAAAAATGAGGAAGATACTACGCAAGCCATTTTTGGCAATAGAAACAAGAAAAAATGTTTTCAAATATTATTTAGAGCCAGTCTTAACATATAGATGTGTATGATGCACAATAGGACAAAAAACAAGAAAACACTGGAGTCTGTAGAAATGTGGTGTTGAGAATACCATGGACAACTAAGACGAGTAATGAAAACGTTCTGAAGGAGGCCAAATATAAAAGAGAGCTAATTTCCAATATTAGGAAGAAGTAATCATCATTTCTTGGTCATGTAATGAGAAGAGAACAACTGGAATAAATTGTAACAACTTGGAAAATTGAGGGACGAAGAGATAAAGGGAAGCAAAGAAATAAAAAAAATACCAGACAGATTAAGATAATGGCTTGGCGGAAGGTCAACAACAGAAATGATAAATAGCTGTCGATATCGAAAGTTGTGGAGAGACATGAACACCTACGCCAGCAGGCCTGGTACTTGATGATGATGATGATTTATTACACATTTCCTTGTATATCTTGTTTCTCCTTTATACGCCTCATCTTCTGTATTACATTCCTTTTCTGCATTTATTTTCTATGTCACGTTCTGCGTGATTGTTATTGTTCCTTTTATTATTCCTCTTTCTGTGAGTTGCCTAACCACAATGCTACATTAGATCACTACAAGCTGTAAAATACCTCACCAAACATGTCACATTATATCCACATTAGCGTTCGCTTTACACACAGGTTGTAAAAGACCGTCCATGTCGCTATACATGATACAAGCGATGTAGGTCTCCTACACAAACATAATGAGATCATACACGAAGCATTTATTAGCTTCCCAGCACATGATATAGATCACCTTCAAATAATAATTTTAACTCATACCACCGATACATGCGACCATCTATTCACTACACATGATATAGATCACATTAAATAATACATTAAACTTATCCATCCCTACATGTGACACATCTATTCACAACACATGATATAGATCACCTTCAAATAATACATTCAACTCATCCATCCCTACATACGACACATCTATTCACTACACATGATACATTTGGTCTTTCAACAAGAGTATATTAGATTTCCAGAAACCACCAAATACATGAACCTTTACCTAGAAGATTGTCCGAAAAGAAAGAGAAAGAATTGATAGAGCCCATGTTATTTATGTTAAATCCTTTAAAATAAACGTGTTAATCGATGTTGTATAACTTGTTATTGTTTCGTTTCTTCAGATCGAGCAGTAACAGCATTATCTGCTAGGAAGGGAACAACAATTATCTTTTGATGAAGAGTAAACAAGATGAGCTAACAGACAAGATGAGCTAACAGACAAGATGAGCTAACAGACAAGATGAGCTAACAGACAAGATGAGCTAACAGACAAGATCAGATAACAGACACGATTAGCTAACAGACAAAATCAGCTAACAGACAAGGTTAGCTAACAGACAAGATGAGCTAACAGACAAGATCAGCTAACAGATAAGATGAGCTAACAGACAAGATCAGATAACAGACACGATTAGCTAACAGACAAAATCAGCTAACAGACAAGGTTAGCTAACAGACAAGATGAGCTAACAGACAAGATCAGCTAACAGACATGCTGGGCTATCAGACAAGAACAGTTACAGACAAGATCAGCTAACAGACAAGAACAGTTACAAACAAGATCAGCTAACAGACAAGATCAGCTAACAGACAAGATGAGATAAAATAGACAAGTTCAGCTAAAAGACAAGATCTGCTAACAGAAAAATTCAGTTAACATATAGTTGCGCTAACAGACAAAATCAGCTAAAGGACACATTTAGCTAACAGACAAGTTCAGATAACATACAAGTTCAGAAAACAGACATGATCAGCTAACGGCCAAAATCAGCTAACAGACTAAATCAGCTAATAGACTAAATCAACTAGCAGACAAGTTCAGATAACAGACAAGATTAGCTAATAGACAAGATCAGCTAACAGACAAGTTCAGCTAGATAAAATCAGCTAACAGACAAGTTCAGATAACAGACAAGATTAGCTAACAGACAAGATCAGCTAACAGACAAAACCAGCTAACAGACAAGATCAAGTAATAGACAAAATCAGCTAACAGACAAGTTCAGCTAACAGTCAAACTCAGATAACAGACAAGATCAGCTAACAGACAAAACCAGCTAACAGACAAGATCAAGTAATATACAAAATCAGCTAACAGACAAGTTCAGCTAACAGTCAGATAACAGACAAGTTCAGCTGACAGACAAGATCAGGTAACAGACAAGATCAGGACATTCAGTTTAGTCTAGTTGTTCCCAAACTGCCACGAGTCCTGACCTCCTTTAGCCACATTTAAGACAGTCTCATGAATATTTATTTTTTCCCCCACCATATCAGCCTGTTTATGTAAATTAAATACACAGCAAAGAGCACATACTTTTTGAAGAGAAAGTAGAAGTAAAGAAGAAAGAAAGAGCAGCTAATTTTGTCAGATCTAGAACGTCTATGAACATCCTTCCCTATATGTTAGTTATGTAATGTAGGAAAACCACAAATAATGTCAGGATTGTAAGATCATTGTTGTCTTCATCTCTACACAGATATTGCAGCTTTACTATAAAATAAAGAAATAAGTAATTTGAGAAAACGTTTGTTGTGGAGTTACTTCTAATAATAATAACAAATTAATAACGTTTGCTCTCCTCATAAAAGCAGGAGTCAAACCCTCCAGTTGGGAACTTCTGGTTTAGAAGTTAGCAAGTAAATTTGACGACCTAGATCATGCTCCAATGATCCTACATTTATTTTTAAATTGACTACTACCTGCCAGGCTCTTCCAAACATACTTTTTTCCTGCCAATTTCCTGAAAATAAAACGTGTCCCTTCCTTCTCAACACGATATACTTTCTTTATTAAACTTGATGCGTTATTAATCACACTGGCCTATCATCATCATAATCGTCATCTACAGCAAAACGAAATGTTGCGTCTTGGGTTGTCAACGACTATTGTTCAAAACTAAGTGATCGTCATTAAATAAGAAAAGTGTATTTCTGTTGAGATAATATATAAGTCAACAATTTACGCTTTAGGATCACCTTATGTCAAAATCGTTACCGAGAAGAAAGGAAAGACACGTCACAACATGGGGGATATATGCTTGAAGAATGTAATTTGTGCGACTAGAAAAGAAAAACACAAATACACAACCAGCAATTGACGATGTGTTGCTGAGACTGGCCGCTTCAACCAGGGAACATACAACAAAAACACAAATACACAACCAGGAAATGACGATGTTTTATTGAGACTGAGCGCTTCAACCACGGAACATAAAACAAAAAAACATTAACCAAAACATACGAGCAACATACAATGCTTTGACTTTAATGGATGCATACCAAGAGTAATTAACGCAGACAATATAATCTTTGAGTAATAAACACAGAGAATGTAGGAATATAGACTTGTCCTTAGATGATCGAGGTACACCGAACGCAATATCCCAAGACAATATAGCAACAATGGCGAGAATTGGGTGGTAGGAAAAGAAGACAAACAAGAAGTTCTAAATCAGTTAAAAATGAAAAAAATAAAATAATAAATAGAACTACTTAACACAATTTTTTTAAAGTCACCTGAAATATTTGAGTTATGTGAACAACACAATATGCTATTAAAGGTGATCTTAGGAGGGAAGATACACGGTTGAAGAGGCAGAGGAAAGCAAAGTCTAAAGTGGAATGTTGACATTAAAAGTTGAACAGGCGAATGTATGACAACGTGCACCGTCAAGACAAGAGACATAGTAAAATGGCGCTCCATGGTAGGCAACCTTCAATGTGGGGACGGCACCCAACGAGAAAATATCAACAGAGACCTTGGTCTCTTTAATCAAGACAGGGCAAGAACAATATACAGAGACGCTAAAGCAACACAGACCTTGGTCTCTTTAATCGAGACAGGGCAAGAACAATATACAGAGACGCTAAAGCAACACAGACCTTGGCTTCCGGATTCAATGAGCGATGCAGGCCACAAGTAATACACAAAGACAATACAGATTTAGCGGTGGTAAAATCTAATAAATGATAATATTGCATGTATAAGGAAACATGCAATTATAATTGCCTTCGTTTGTGGATCATGTCGAGAGACGTTAGATATCACGTCCCACCATCAACCTCAATCTTGTGCGCTGTTTAACTGTTCCACTGTTGATTGTTTCATATTCCACGCAGTCAAATTATCCAAATTGTGTTTTTTGATTGTATCTCTATCTTTCCAGCCTTCTTTTTGTTCATGTTGTCACTCTGAATTTTAACCCGCCTCTTCTCCACGCCTATTCAGAAGTGTTCGGAGATTCCTGTCTAGTGTCGCCTCAAGTATAGTAACTCACAAGCGAGGCACCATTCCTCACCTTCCCAGACAGATACCCTGCTACCCATTCCTGCAGTGGCTGGATCGACCGCGGGGGATATTTTTTTTCCAACGACGAGTTCAATTCAAACTACTTCCGGTGAGAATCGGACACGTGTTATTCGAACCTTGGTAGCGAAATTGTTTTCCTAGCTAGATTACCGAAACCCCCCCCCCAACTCTCTTTCTAAGTACATTTTGGTCTTCCTTTGTGAGTCCTCCACTGGAGTTTCCACGTTCCTTAAGTCTCCATCTAAAATCCTCCATATCAACTGATTTTGCTCAGTGTTGTATATCTTTCTTTAGTGATCATGATTCTCACCAACAGGGTAACACTGGTTCAACATAGTACGTTACAATGCTCTAACGTTCCATGATAATGTGCATTATTGCCTATGTGATATGGACAGTTAGTTGATACAGATGGTTCTGTGTTACGTAATCAACAGAGTGCTTGGTCATTCACTGGCCGCTCCAATGACAGAACTATTCATGTTGATAGCGGCAACTTATGCAATACCGACCAATAGTTTGATGAAGGAAGTAATGGCAGTGACCAAGACTTTTGATTGGTTGGAGACTCAAGAGTGTACGTGTGTTTGTGTGCTGCGTGACTCAATGAACATGAGCGCAAAGTAGAGTCAGGACTACTTCGTCATCAAAAGTTGGGATCTATACAGTGGAACAAGATTGTCAGTATCTCCTTCATCAAAAGTTGGGATCCGTACAGTGGTTCAAGATTGTCAGTATCTCTTTCATAAAAAGTTGGGATCTATACAGTGGTTCAATATTGTCAGTATCTACTTCAACAAAAGTTGGGATCTATACAGTGGTTCAAGATTATCAGTATCTACTTCAACAAAAGTTGGGATCTATACAGTGGAATAAGATTGTCAGTATCTCCTTCAACAAAAGTTGTGATCTATACAGTGGTTCAATATTGTCAGTATCTACTTCAACAAAAGTTGGGATCTATACAGTGGTTCAAGAATGTCAGTATCTACTTCAACAAAAGTTGGGATCTATACAGTAGTTCAAGATTGTCAGTATTTACTTCAACAAAAGTTGGGATCTATACAGTGGTTCAATATTGTCAGTATCTACTTCAACAAAAGTTGGGATCTATACAGTGGTTCAATATTGTCAGTATCTACTTCAACAAAAGTTGGGATCTATACAGTGGTTCAAGATTATCAGTATCTACTTCAACAAAAGTTGGGATCTATACAGTGGTTCAATATTGTCAGTATCTCCTTCATCAAAAGTTGGGATCTATACAGTGGTTCAATATTGTCAGTATCTACTTCAACAAAAGTTGGGATCTATACAGTTGTTCAAGATTGTCAGTATCTATTTCATGTACGTTCCGTCAAGTTGGTGTTGAGGACAACTACAGAGCAGACACACCGGTTCGGGAATATTAGATCCTGGATGGTCAGTGGACCTAGTAGTTATCATTAGCAATCTACTAGAGATGAGTAGAACAAAGGATTTTGACAGAAGTACAAATGCATGCTGTCTAGACTGTGTGAACTGGCAGTGAAGACCGACCTTGTGAGAACAGAGCGATATTCTGGACGAACGAGAGGATTTGTCAACCAACATCGAACTGGCACAATTAGTCGGTGTGTGCTGACATACATTTTGAAGAAAAGATCGCAGCACCTATGAAGGTGCCCGGGTTGCTGTGATAATGAACCAAATTTAACATACTATAACGTGCATATGTTCACTAGTACACACAGCTGCTGGTAGAAAGGGCTGAGGAGCGAGAACCATCTCAAAGGCTGAAGCAGAAACAATCTGGTATAAGGCTCAGGATACACAAGGGATCTAAAATGTTAGCAAATCAGAAAAGTAAATGTGAATTACTGATTGCAAACTGCTAAGAAAAGCAGACAAGGAGAATAAAAGAAGATTATCTGTAGCTACAGAAAAATTTAATGAAGAAAGAATGGGACAAAGTCAAAGAAGGGTGAAATTTAAATTACCAAATGCATGTATGGTTATGATTATGTTTATGGAAGGCCCCGGTATCACTGCAAATTTTACATTAAAATGCATAATTACTCAACCGCCCGTGTCAGTGGAATCATCTGATTTAATACCTCATCTCACAAACAAAGAAAGGTACATGCAGTCCCAATCATATCAGTCGCAGCACACGCCAAATGACATCAGACGAAACCGCACAGAAAGTGAATACATCTATCTTTTCCCCACCCATCATACGATATCATCATTCATGGTCTGCATTCATGGAATAACGAAACACGACCAAAACTGATGAGATGCACAGCTCACGGTGTGCCCAAAGAACTTAACTCAGTAGCTCCGGCAGCAAGCCGGACTTGGAATATGAGGAAACTGCAACAAGGAACACTTTTTAGACACAGCCTTTAACGGTGCCTGTCCCCTATTCGCCATATTGACCGGAAGTTCACCAAGGGCATGTATCTTCCCGCAAGCCATATATATTTGTGATTCATTAATTCAAGATATTTGCAAACAAGCGAGAAAAAAATCGATTCATTGGAAAAGAAATGCTACAGAACAAAATATGTAGGTTACTCTGGTTAATTAAAACGAGCAATGGTGACTGTAAAAGTGAAATGGCTTTTAAACACGACTCTACAAAGGAAATTTCAATACAATGGCCACGTCATTAGACACAGCCGGATAGTTAGAACAATAATGGAAGGCATGGTTCCTGGGCGATGGGATGGGTTGGCCTAGAAGAAAATGGTTTCCAGCCAGCATAAAAGACCTTGCACTAGTCAAAAGAAAAAGTTGGAGGACTGGCTAGAGACAGATTTTTGTTCAGACTGGCTATGGTAAATGCTATGGTTATGTACGAGATCTGGTTAGAGTCAGAGATTCGTTCAGGCGGGCTGTGGTAAATGCTATGGTTATGTACGAGATCTGGTTAGTCAGAGATTCTTTCAGGCGGACTGTGGTAAATGCAACGTTCTGTTGGAGATCTGGTTGGAGAGAAATTATTTGAGACGGGCGGTAGTGAATGCAACATTCTGTGGGAGATCTAGTTAGAGAGAGAGAGAGAGAGTCTTTAAGACTGGCGGTAGCAAATGCAACCTTCTGTGGGAGATCTAGTTAGAGAGAGAGTCTTTAAGACTGGCGGTAGTGAATGCAATGTTCTGTGGGAGATCTAGTTAGAGAGAGAGAGAGTCTTTAAGACTGGCGGTAGCAAATGCAACCTTCTGTTGGAGATCTAGTTAGAGAGAGAGTCTTTAAGACTGGCGGTAGTGAATGCAATGTTCTGTGGGAGATCTAGTTAGAGAGAGAGAGAGAGAGTCTTTAAGACTGGCGGTAGTGAATGCAACATTCTGTGGGAGATCTAGTTAGAGAGAGAGAGAGAGAGTCTTTAAGACTGGCGGTAGCAAATGCAACCTTCTGTTGGAGATCTGGTTAGAGAGAAAGTCTTTCAGACTGGCGGTAGTAAATGCAACGTTCTGTGGGAGATCTGGCTAGAGAGATGAGTCTTTCAGACCGGTGGTAGTAATTGCAACGTTCTGCAAGGACGTGCAACCTGATGATGACTTCTCTTAACTTTTAACCACTTCCGTATATATTCCACTTTGGTAAATCTTGTCTTTTGTGATCACCATTACTTCTGTTTTCTCTTCATTTAATCTAAGACCCGTTTTTTCGCTTGCTTCAATAATTGTATCTATTAGTAATAATGTACACATTAAAACGGTGAAACTTATTTCTTTACTAAAGCTGGCGTGATTGTCTTATTAGTCATTGTGTTGTGTATTCATCTTTATTCATCTCCAGAGAAATTATTTCTTTAAGCTCAGGAATGGTTGTATGAACCGCTCTGTGTTTAGCTAAACTTACACGCTACTGTTTATTCTTGTCTTCTGGCAGATTGTTAAGAATTATTGTTTTCTGTTTGCAAAAACACCATCATTGTACTCGTCATGTGTTTATATACGTTGACGTATTTTTCAGATTAACCATGGTATTGCAGCGCAAAGCACGCTCTGTGTAATAACCTTAATTTAATCAACACGTGTGTAGATCTAACATAATAGTAAAGGCTTTTTCCTAATTCGGGATATAAAACGATGTGGCATAGTAGACCACTCAAGAGAGAGTGTTTTGTTTATTTTCGCACACAATCTCCGTTATACCTTTGCTAATGTATGGCAAGTTGTGTCTATACTTAGCTCCTGTTTTGAGAATCTCTCTGCTGGTATAGAACTACTTAATGTCGCTCAAGTAGCCATCTTTAAACCAGAATGTGACTCGACCAGCAGATTGCGTGTCTTCCGCCGGTTTACTGCCATGCTCCAGGTGTACGAACTATCTCAAGCAACGTTGGCATAATAAAGTGAGCATTTGGCTTATATCTGCTGAACAGTGACAGCGAGGTTGAATATACGAACCTAAAGGTAAAGGTAAAGTACGAGGCTTCAATCGGCGTCTTATCACGTAAGTTTTCACACACACATTTACACGCCGATTTGTAATAAACTTTTCCCTTCGCTTAACACATGAACTTAATTATTCAATATTTGTGGCCCCTATACTTTGATAATCCAAGGGTTTCACGCAAATCCGTGAACTTAAACTCAGAATTTAGATTTTAACGTCATAATTACCTCCATTTGTATTAAAGGTAGTAACATTTACTTTATTATGCAATCATATATTATCTCAGTTAACTTCTACAGACCGCAGCAAGGTCAAGAAGACAACCTCACACGCACTCAAGCTTGCACACATGGACCAGCTACGTGTACACATGGACCAGTTACATGCACACATGTACTAGCTACACGCACATATGGAGCAGCTACACACACCATATATCAATTTTTACGACGGACTACAGAGCTTGTTGACACGCTCCAACACGTGTGTGAGAACATGAACGGATTAATAGACTGTGTCCTGATAGATGTGGATATCGTTGGCAGAGATGTTGATATCAAATATGGAGAACAATCAGGAAGACACCCAGCATCTCTATTGTCTACAGACGCTAACTGGCACCCACAATTTGACAGACGCATATAGACACACATATAAATGACGCATATGCCACACACAGAAACACCACTCACAGCAGGGCAGCAAGACTAGACTTGATTTACCGCCTCATCTTATCACTCAGACCTACCACATTTCATACACAACGTTAAACAACCATAAAGCTGTCATCGTAAACATTGTCAGTGCAGGCACTAAGACTCAACACAGGAGGTCACAACACTGGACATTTAATAAAAGCTGTTTATGCTACAGAACAAAATGTTTGTGGGGAAATATAGCCCAACGTTGATCAAGCACAACAGAGAAGTAAGTAGCGCATGGAAGGAGACTCCTAAAGGACACGCTATATACAGTGACATAGATTGTGGCTCAACAAATAATGACACATACCCTATCATAGAAAATATAATCTTGTGGTTTTGAGATATAGGGCAGGGTCATAGACTGCTGGAAGAAATCAAACATAAAATCAACCACCCACCAAGAAGGTGCTGCACTCGCTGCTAAGTTGGTGGCTGTGTTTCGTTACGGGCAGAATAATGACGTGCTGGTCACGTGGACTAACTTAGAATCATTGACAATAGTGGATTTGTAATCAAGGCTGTAAATAAACCGTACCGTCATGGTCAGACGGCCCCATTCAATTGCAAATGTTACATGTGTACACTAACATTAACCAATTGTTGTTATCAAGTAATACAAGAATAAAACAGTAGACATAACTATACTAATTACTGTAGAAGATGTGCCCCATATATGTTGTTTCATAGAAGTCGGTATTTTTTTCATGTGAAACTATCGTTAACTTCAGAGATCGTAAAAAATGCCATAATTAAACCGGTTATATGAGTCAATTAGTTTATAACGAGTAGTCACAGCCAGATGTAAATGAATAGGGACCTTTGGTTGTAATCCACAATGTAATATGATTTTAGGAAATATTATATTTATACACATGTAGGTTATTTGTTTTGATAAAGAGAATCAACCGCTTTCAGAGCTCACATAGAATGCGTGATTAATGTAGCAAAGGACGTATGTGGCAATGCGTATGAGACATTAATAAGGAAATATGAAAATGCCTTAAAGGTACCAGTGTTGAATGCTTTGAGTTGTGGAGAATAGGGTAATGAGATGAAACGTGAGTACAATAGTTGAGCATTTGACGTAAAATAAGATGTTTTCTGTTGGAGTGAAAGAAGTACATCTAGCAACATCTACGGAAGGAGAATAGGAATAATATACCTACAACAATAGTAGTAGTAATGATATTAATGATAGCATTAGTAATAATAATGACATTAATGATAACATTAGTAATATTACCGATATTAATGTTAACACTCGTAAAGCAGGAGAGAAGGATACAAGGATTCCATATGCGATGTCTACGCCGCATTCTTGGTATTACCTGGAAGGATAAAGTGACAAACGTGGAGGTCATCACTAGCACAGGCCTCCGGAACATCTAAACATTGATCAAACAACGAAGGTTGCCGTGGCTTGACCACGTACACCGTATGAATCATGACCGCACACCAAAAGGTATACATTATGGACAACTAGCTGATGGTAAAGTTATTGGGTGCACCCAAAACTTTGATGATTTGTAGACGTGTGTAAACGTGACATGAAGACTCTAAACATAAAGGTGATGAATGGATAAAGATGAAGAGGGAAGGTAAAGGGAGGGAAATGGATGTAGACGAGCGTAGTTAGAGGATGAGGAATGGATGAAGAAGACGGAAGGTAGATGGTTGGGAATGGATGCAGAAGAAAGGGGAAGGTAGAGGATAGGGAATGGATGTGGAAGAAGAATGAAAGAAGAGGATGGGGAGTGGATGTAGAAGAGGGGGAAGGTAGAGTGTTGGGAATGGATGTAGGGAAAAATGTTAGAAGAAGGGGAATAGCTGTAGAAGAGGGAAGATAGATGGTGACGAATGGAAGAAGAAGAGTGATAGTAGAGGGTTTGGAATGAATGTAGAAGAAGTGGGAAGGTATAGGATAAGGAATGGATGTAGAAGAGAGGGAAGGTGGATGACGTAGAAAAAGCGGGAAGGTAGCCTGGTGGGTATGAATATTGAAGAGGGAATGTGGAAGGTTGGTGAAGGATGTAGAAGTAGAGGGAATGTAGAGGGTGGGGAATTGATGCAGCAGAGGGAAGGTAGTGGGTGGGGAATTGATTTCGAAGAGGGAAGGTAAGTTAGGTGAATGGGTGTAAAAGAAAGAAAGTAGAAGATGGGAAATGGATGAAGAAGATAAGGAAAAATTGATGGTGGGAAAAAGATGTAGAAGTAGAGGGAAGGTAGAGGGTGGGAAATGGTTGTAGAAGTAGACGGAAGGTAGAGGGTGGGAAATAGATATAGAAGTAGAGGGAAGGTAGAGGGTGGGAAATTGATGTAGAAGTAGCGGGAAGATAGAAGGTGTGAATTTGATTTAGACGAGGGAATGTAGAGGTTAGGCAATTGATGAAGTAAAGGGAAGGTAGAGGGTGTGGACTGGATGAAGAAGAGGGAATGTAGAGTTTGGGGTATGGATGTAGGAGAGGGAAATTGTAGGTTGCTGAATGTTTGCAGAAGAGGGAATATAGAGGTTAAGAAATGGGTGTAGAAAAAGAGGGAAGGTAGAGCATGGGAAATGGATGTAGAAGAGGGAAGGTAGACATTTGGGAATGGATGAGTAAGAAGAGGGAAGGTAGAGGGTGGGGAATTGATGTAGCAGAGGGAAAGTAGAGGGTGGGGAATGTATATAGAAGACTGTGGAAGGTAGAGAGTGGGGAATGAATGAAGAAGAGGGAATGTAGAGGATGGGGAATGGATGTCGAAGAGGGGAGGTAGACGGTGGGTAATGGATGAAAAAGACGAGGGAAGGTTATGAATTGATGTAGAAGTTGAAGACTGTGAGTGGGAATGCATGTAGAAGAAGGAAGGTAGAGAATGGGGAATGGATGTAGAAGAGGAGGGAAGTTAGAGAGTGGGGAATGAATGTAGAAGAATGTGAATGTTAGATGGTGGAGAATGGATGTAGAAGAGGGAAGGTGGATGGTGGAGAATGGATGTAGAAGAATAGGAAAGGCAGAGGATTGTGAATTGATTTAGAAGAGGGAAGGTAGAGCGTGGGAATGGATGTAGATGAAGGAAGGTAGAGGGTGGGGAATGGATGTAGAAGAAGAGGGAAGATAGCGGGTGTTGAATGGATGACAAGAAGAGGGTCTGCAGGAGGCATAGAATAGATGAAGCAGAAGAGGGAATGTAGATTATGGGAATAGACGAAGCGGAAGAGACAGGTATGGAGTGGAGGATAGATGAAGCAAAAGAGGGAGAAAGTCGTTGATGAACCGATGAAGTAGATGAAATGTAAGTTTGAGGTAGTGTATGGTGAATAGATGAAATATAAGATTGAGGTAGTGTATGGTGAATAGTTGAAATGTAAGATTGAGGTAGTGTATGGTGAATAGATGAAATATAAGATTGAGGTAGTGTATGGTGAATAGATGAAATATAAGATTGAGGTAGTGTATGGTAAATAGATGAAGTAAAAGTGGGGAGGTTGAGGGTGGGAGGTAGATGAAGTTAAAGACCAAGGTAGGGGTGGGGAGTAAACGAATTTGAAGAGGGAAGTAGAGGTGAGGGATAAATGAAACAGAAGTGGGAGGTAGGCGTGGGAAATATACAAGTAGGAGGGAGAGATAAGGGAAAGAACAGATTAAGTAGAAAAAGAGGATAAGGGTGGTGAAAAGATGGAGTAGAAGAGAGAGTTAGAAGGTGGGGAATAGTTGATGTAAAAGAGTATCGTTGGAATTATATGAGGTAGAAGTGGGAGGTAATTTGGGGAGAGGTAGTGGAATAGATAAAGTAGAAGAGGGAGTTAGGAAGTGCAGAGTTGATCAAGTAGAAAAGAGGTGTGAAAGGTTTAATGTAAATTAGGAGTGTATATAGAGGGAGGGGAGTTATATAAAGTAGATGAGGAAGATGGATAGAGGAAGTAGAAGAAGGAAGTGAGAGATTGGGAGAAACTTCAAGTTATTGTTATTATTATTATTGTTATTGGTTATGGAAGACCTCGGTATCACTGCAAACGAATTAAAATAATTAATTGCTCAACCGCCCGTGCCAGTGGAATCATCCGAATTACTAACACATCTCCCAAACACAGAAAGGTAACTGTAGTCCCCATCGTAGTACTTCAAGTACATATGACAGCGTTTGCAGATAGAGAACTAACAATATTCACATGTTATCTAACACTCTGTCCTCAGACACTCACTGAAGTCTGTGAACTGTGTCAGGGCGGTACTTTATTGACGAGGCTTCTCATTCTGAGAAGGCCCGCAACTCTCCACTGACATCAAAACTGAGTCCCCATTTAACTCCATCTCTACGTTACGTGTGGTGACATCGTATAACTGTTTCTTTACGTGCTTCCTCGACACTGATGTGCCCTCCTCATGACACATGTCATATGCCCTCTTACACGGCAGTTATATGTAGCTCCTACAGAAGGTACTCTTCTTTCCCCTCTGTTCGTGGGCCCAAGATAATGACTAGATCCATACAGGATTCGGACCAGTTGCTTTGTGGGAAATAACAGAAGAACATTGCGTACGTGCTTATTATTCACAAAGTATTTTCTATGTTAAATAAATGTCAAGATCAAACGTTATGGAGAGTCACGATCACCTACGCCAGCATGCTCACTACTTAATGATGATGATTATCTGTGTGTGAGTATAGCAGCAAGGTATTGTAGGTTTTGTAATTAAAGGTCTCTCCTACATAAAGATAAGTAAACACGTCTACAAAATCTAGAGGTCGTGGCAGCTCCATGACGATTAAGACTAATCTATTAGCATTAACATGTTACTTTACATAATCAAGCACCACACGAAGCAATAACTTGACGCCAGCTGTACCAACCATTCCTCTTTTACTTAAGGTTTGTTTATTGAACATTCTTAGATGGCCACAGTATCAAATGTGTTCGTGACCATTACTAAGTGTTTATTTGATGATCCAGTAGAATCAATGCATGCCGGGTAAACCCGGAGGCGTAGACACGTCAGCAGATGGTGTATTTTTTTGCACTTTTATAATTGATACCTAGTCATAACAAACGTGTCCAAATGCGCAGATGTCATTAAAGTCCGAATGTGGACAACTTTAAAATAGTACATTATCATCATCATTTGCCATACCATTTGGCTAAGCGAGCATTTCCTTCCACATTCTTTTATCTACCGTGCATCGTATCAGTTCTGTTGTTGACTGTTTTCCACTCCATGAAACCAAGCTATTGAGTATTTAGAACCAAAGAACTCTCTTTCTTAATGCCATTAGCATCGATTTTTTGCATAAGACGTTTTTCATTTTCTGAAAAGCTATTTTGACCTGAGCTATGCTGCTGTTTATTTCTGTGGTGGATCTTCCATCTGATGTTATTATTGTGCTCAAGTATTTGACGTGTTGCACTTGTTTTAGATTTGTCCTGTTTATTGTTATGCTGCATGATGGTGATGATTGTTTCTTCTATATGACCATTACTTATGTTTTCTTACTATTCAGACTCAGAGCTTTCTTGTTGCTTTCTTTTCTTCTTCTACCTTTCAGCTCCATGTGGAGCATAGGTCTTCACAAACCCTTTCTAAGTTATTTTTTTTTCTTTGTGTAATACTCTCAGTTGGCTTCCGCAGTGTGTGTCCTATCCAGCGGCATTGTCTTCCCTGTAACTCTTAATCCCACTGGTATTTGACTGGTACATTTCAATAATTCTATGTTAGTGATTTTGTTTTACCATTCCCATCCTTGTATTCTGCGTAAGCATCCTTTAATGAAAGACTATATCTTCACGATTGTTAATTTTGTTATTCTCCATGCTTCACAGCCATATAATAGGACTGACTTAACATTGCAGTTGAAAGTTTTTATTTTTGTATTTAACCTAATTTCTTTAGACTTCCATATGTTTTCCAGTACAATAAAGCCTGCTCTTGTTTTTGATATCCTTATTTTGGTATCATTTTCTGTCCCTCCCTCTTTATCTATATTACTGCCCAGATATATGTAAAATCGTACGTCTAGTATAGGTATTTCACCTAATTTTATTTGGTTATTGCCAACTGCATTAATTCTCATAATGTTGGACTTATCTCTATTAATATTCAGTCCTAGCTGTTGTGATCTCTCATCAAGTATTATCATTTTATACTGCATCTGGTGACAGCTGTGTGATAAGAGAGCTATGTCATCAGCAAAGTCTAAATCAGCAAGTTGCTTGGTCAGGGACCACTGGATTCTATTTCTGTTATTTTTAGTTATTTTCATAATCCAATCTATGGCCAGTAGAAAGAGAATGGAGACAGAAGGCTTCCATGCCTTACTCATGTTCTTATTTCAAATGTTTCTGTAAGCTGTCCTTACTGAATAAGTTATACAGATTAGTTATTTGATCAGCACATGATCTGTTCTTCCTAAATCTGCTTGTTCAACTCTTAAATATTTCTCTATGGGCTTTTCTTAATCTCTCCAGAAATATTATGTTTAATATTCTTCCTAACACTGATAGTAGCATAATTCCCCTTTGTACACTCCTGTAAACTTCCTTTCTTTTGTAGTTTGATCTTATAACCTTCTGTCCAGTCTTTAGGTATTTCTTCCCTCTCCCAAATGTTATCTATGTAACATCTTGGTAGAGGTGTTAATATCTGCTTTGATGGCTTTCGAAGTAATTTCACCTGGTCTACGGATTTACCATTTTTAAATAGCTTGATAGCTTTCATTATTTCTTCTTTACTTGGTTTTCCACAGTTAACGTGTAACTCTTATACTGCTGGTAGTATATCTGGAGGATTATTTGAACCGGGTCTGCTCAAAAGTTCTTCAAAGTGCTCTTTCCATCTCTCCATTTGTTCCTTTATATTACTAAGCAGATTTCCTTTTCTTATCTTTAACAAAGGAATTTATATGTTTGTATTTTCCACTTAATTTATTTGTGCTGTTGTACATTTCTTTCATACCCCCCTTATTTGCTGCCTCCTCTGTCTCTTTAGCTTGTTCATCAATATATATTTCCTCTTATCCCTTTTATTGCATCTTCTCACTTCTTTGTTCACCTCTGTTTCCCGTGTCTTGGCTTTATTACTTCTCGTTTTGCTTTTATTTATGTCTGCTTTCTTGTTCTTTCTTTCTTTAATTTTATCCAAGGTCTCTGCTGTCATCCATGCCTTTATCTGGCGTTATCTTTTCCCATCGTTTCTTCGCATGTCTCTTTCCATATATACTTTACCTGTTTCCAACGATCTTCTATATTTATTGTATTTTCTAGTTGTTGGATGACTTGGTATTTGTTTGCTATTGTGACTGCGAATTTATATGTATTTCCTTGTTCTTCAAGAAACCCTACATTGAAATACGTTCTACTCTTATTCGTTGTAGTATATGCTTTCTTTTACTATTATGTTATTCATATCTGTTGTTCTTTATCTATCTCTGCTATTAAGACTGTGCCATCCGCATATCTCACATTGTTTTTGTTGTGGCCTTTGACTTAAATTCCTTTTATATCTGCTATTGATCACATATTATTTTCGCTGTAAAGGGAAAACAAATCCGGCGACAGAAAACAGCCTTGTCTGATGTTTTTTCTTCTGCTTCTATCCTTCCTCCATTTCCGTTATCGTCGAGGGGAGATACAATCTGCGATTTTTTTGCTCTTCTCTTCTGTTGGCTTCTTCTGGTTTTATCCCTCCTAGTGACTCATTTATTCCCTTAATCCATCTCTTTCTCGGCCTTCCTCTTAATCTGACGTTTCCGTAGTGGTTGTTTATGGCTTTTTGAGTCATTACTAGTTCTTTGTGTCTTGTTATGTGGCCGAACCATTTTATCTGTTGTTTCTTTATGTATTTGATGGCTGGTTCAATTTTGAGTTTCTTCCTCAGGTCAGTGTTTCTTACTCTGTCATTTAAGCTGTTTCCTATCATTCTTCTGACACATTTCATTTTGGTGGTCGTTATCTTTCTTATTGTTCTAGAGTCCAGCGTCCAATTCTGGCACTGATAGCACAGAGTTGGTAGAAACATTGATTTGTATATTGCCCTTTTTGCTTCCATAGTTATTGCTTAAGCAAGCCCTCATATGGGAAACAACAGGTAAGAGCAAAAGAGGAAGACCCAGAGAGACACTGTGAAGACCATTAATGAGAGAGGCAAGAACAGCAGGATTCGGCGCCCTCAATGAGATAGAGCTGCTTGCACAGAACAGAGACACATGGCGAGATTTGATGAAATATCTTTAAGAAAACTGCTAGAACAAAAATTCAGATAAGAGAAGGAGCATCTTGGTCTACGCCCTATGGGCCGGCTACAGCTCGAAAGGTTAATAGATAGATATATTTATTGCTTTGTTTTTTCAATAGTGTTAATACTTGGCCTATGACTTGGCATGCTTTGTTACACCTTATATCGATTTATGTCTCTTGATTATTGTCTTGTGTTAACGTGCTACCAGAAATTTAAAATTGTCTACTTGTTTATGAGTTGTATTGTCTATTATGATGTTTAGTTTCTCTTTCTTTCTCGCCATTGCCATTACTTCGGTTTTGTTTATGTTGATCTTCATTTTATATTGTTTACAAGTGTTGCTTGGCCTATTGATATGTTCTAACAGGTTCTCAGTTGTTTCATGTATTAGAACTTGGTCGTCTGCAAATCGTATTTCATTTATTTCGTTCTCTCTTCTGCTGTTTTCTGGTACGTATATTTCGTTCTCTTTTGAGTTATCGCTTGTTATCATCATTGTTGATGAACTTCCTATGCTTGGTCTTGCTAATTTTCATATATTGTGCATATATGTGATGAAAAGTAGGGAAGAAAGCACGCAGCCTTGTCTTACTCTGGAGTTAATATTGAAATGTCTAGAGTAACCTGCCGAGGATCTTACTGCAGTGCGACTACTTTCATAGAGGAGCCAATGGTGGGGTGTGCTAAACACTCCAAGGTATGGTGACAGCTTTACAAATAAAGAACACAACACAATACTGACGTTTCGGCCTGTGGCCTTCTTCAGAATACAGGGACAGCGACAACAAGCGGTGAAGCACAATTACTACATGTTAGATGATCAAGTGGAGGGCGAGGAAAGTAGGATGCAGAAATAAGAAAAGAGAGAAATGAATAAAATGAATATTACAAGACTGAGGAGAGATAGAATAGGTAGGTGAAAGAACGGAGTGGAAATGGTTCTAACTAAAGTACACAGAGATGAATGACGTTAAACAAACATAAAGTAGCAGCGATATCAATTGAGTAGGGAACAGGCAAATAATTGCAATGCTGCGGTAAAGCTGGTAGCAAGGAGCCAATGGTGGGGTGTGCTAAACACTCCAAGGTATGGTGACGAAGAAGGCCACAGGCCGAAACGTCAGTATTGTGTTGTGTTCTTTATTTGTAAAGCTGTCACCATACCTTGGAGTGTTTAGCACACCCCACCATTGGCTCCTTGCTACCAGCTTTACCGCAGCATTGCAATTATTTGCCTGTTCCCTACTCAATTGATATCGCTGCTACTTTATGTTTGTTTAACGTCATTCATCTCTGTGTACTTTAGTTAGAACCATTTCCACTCCGTTCTTTCACCTACCTATTCTATCTCTCGTCAGTCTTGTAATATTCATTTTATTCATTTCTCTCTTTTCTTATTTCTGCATCCTACTTTCCTCGCCCTCCACTTGATCATCTAACATGTAGTAATTGTGCTTCACCGCTTGTTGTCGTTGTCCCTGTATTCTGAAGAAGGCCACAGGCCGAAACGTCAGTATTGTGTTGTGTTCTTTATTTGTAAAGCTGTCACCATACCTTGGAGTGTTTAGCACACCCCACCATTGGCTCCTTGCTACCAGCTTTACCGCAGCATTGCAATTATTTGCCTGTTCCCTACTTTCATAGAGGCTCTTACATATCTCTACTAGGTGGTGACTCAGTCCGTACAACGGCAGAACGAACCACAGTTGTTCCCTGTTCACCCTATCGAACGCCTTATCTTGGTCAATAAAAGCTGTATATAGTGTTTTATTATGCTCTATTGTTTTCTCCGCTAGTTGTTTTATGATAAATAGGGCATCTGTACAGCCTCTGTTCCTCATGAAGCCTATCTGAGCATCGCTTAGTTGAGGGTCTATAATTGGTCTCAGCCTTTTATCGACTATCTTGGCATACAACTTCCCTGTGTGGCTTAATAGCGATATTCCTCTATAATGGCTGCAGTTTCTTCTGCTGCCCTTCTTTTTCCATATTGGTAATATAATGTTGTTAAATGGTATGTAGAGTCAATCTTAACATATGGATGTGAATCATGGACAAGAGTACAACAAACAATAAAATCAATGGAGTCTGTAGAAATGTGGTTTTACAGAAGAAAGCTGAAAATACCATGGACAGCTAAGAAGAGTAAAGAAACAGTTCTGAAAGAGGTCAAAGCAAAAAGAGAGCTAATTTCCAATATTAGGAAGAAACAATTATCATTTTTTGGCCATGTAATGAAAAGAGAACAGCTGGAATATATTGTAACAAGTGGGAAAATTAAGGGACTAAGAGATAGAGTGAAGCAAAGAGAAAAGATACCAGACAGCTTAAGAGAATGTCTTGGCAGAAGGTCAACAACATAATGATAAATAACTGTCGAGATCAAAAGTTGTGGAGAGACATGATCACCTACGCCAGCAGACCCGATACTTTATGATGATCGATATAATTGATTATTTCAAATCGGCTGGGACTTGCTGTTGTATCCATCGAACATTGAATGATTCTGTGTAGCCATTTGCATCGTGTCTCTCCCCCTGATGCTAACATTTCTACTGGGATATTATCGAAGTATTTTGATTCTTCTTTTTTTATAATTGCGTCGATTAATTGTTCTTCTTTGTCTCTGATACCACAAATATTGATGGTTGCAATTTTATTTACGTTATGTCTGTATGATCGCGATTGTTTCTCCATTATTTTGGCTCTGAGCACTGTTGTGTGTATGTTACATTGTCCTCTGCCGCTGTGCTAGATCTGTCGCAGAGTTAGGGCTGTTGTTTAGGTTAGGGAATATGGTGTTCGTGACCATAAATTTGATACATCTTTAGCACCTGATTTTCAGGGTAATGTGGTCGATATTACGCCCGTGCCGCTTTACTTGCCCAGAAAAAAAATCCGGTAACCTTTTCAGGTTAGGTGAAACCGGAGCCGTCAGTTGAAATCGAACCCTACCCCTTGTCCTTTGTAGTCCAATTCACTAACCACTGAGCTAATGCGGCTCGTTTTCCCATATAAACTGTTATTATACGCTTTAAAAAAAATTATATATGTCTATCCTGCTTAATAATATTTGAAATCACATTGTATCATTCTCTAGAATTGAAAACTTGACACATAATCATTATAGAATAGAAATAATTGATGTTCCACTGCATCAAAATAAATACCGGCACAGTCACTCAGCCATCTGGAACAGTCTGACACTTACTTCCCTATGTCTGATGTTTATATACTGGAATTGCCCTGTTTGGTTGCTAATTCTTGTGCGTGCTGTTTGTTGCCAGTACATGTGTTTATTTATGATTCCCAGATCCTTGCCTTCAATGTTTATTTGCTCCAGCATATTGATTATTTCCATATATTTTATTTTGTCAAATAAATTTGTGTTGTCTATAACGCATTCATATCGATCTCTCTTTACTTCTGTAGTTATTTCTGTCAGTGTTCTCATGATGTATATTCCATTATTGGTGTCATTTCCTTCCATAAATCCACATTGATCATCACTTATTTCTGGTTTTATTTTGTTCCTAACACGTCTCAGGATGATTCTTAGTAATATTTTCGTCATATGGCTCATGAGAAGTGCGATGGTCTTAACAATCACTGGCTCCTGACTTCTTCCGCATATCTACATAGATAGATTTTAGTAGATCTTCGGGTATGTGTCCAGTGTTATATATGTCATTGAGTAGTTTTGTTATGACCAGCTCTCCTAATGCATTTATCTCTTAGACTGTTATATTGTCGGGACCCGAAGTTTTGCCTCTTTTCGTGTATTTAATTGCTTTCTCCACTTCACTCTGCATAATTGGTGGTCCTGTGTTTTTGTTTGAATTGTTTTTCTCTGGTTTCTCATCATCAATGAGTTCTCCTTCTTCTTTCCTTCCTCATTTACTTTTCAGTGTCCAGGTCAAATATAATTTGAAGTCTTCTGCTTTTCTGTTCGCCTCTGCTGCTGTTATGTTTCCTAGTGCTTCTAATATTCCGTCAATTCATCTTCTTCGTGATCGACCCTTGGGTCTGGTGCTTTCGCAACGTTTACTGAGGTGTCTTTGTGTTGTGTTTTGATCACTCTATCTTGTCATATGGCCAAACCAATTTATCTGTTGTTTCTTAATATTCTATGGAGAGGATTATTCCTAGATTTCTTCTCAGTTTTTCATTTCTGATCTTATCTCTCAGGCTGTTTCCTCACATTTGTCTGACACATTTCGTCTCAGGTGAGGTAATTTTTTTTTGTTCGTGCATCTAGGGTCCAGGTCTAGCATTGGTAGTACAACGTTGGGATGAAGATTGTATTGTAAAGTGCCTGTTTTGCCTCTAGAGTTATTTACTTGTTGGACATTAGTGGTGATAGCTGTCCAATGATTTGACAAGCGTTCATGCATCTTGAATCTACTTCTTCTGTTTGTGAACTGTCGTTTGTCACAAGACTTTCTAAGCATTTAAGTTCATCTACTTGTTTTAGTTGTCTGCCTTCTATACTTATGTTGATGTTCTGCTTCTCTTTTGCGACATTCATGACTTCTGTTTTGTTAATGGTGATTTTCATGTTGTATTTTGTGTCTGTGCTGTTAAGTTTATTTAAGTGTTTTTGTTTTAAGGTGAATAGAGCGTTCAAACTTCATCCTTTTTACCGGATCTCCATTTTGTTTGACAGCTGAAAACACGATAGCGTAAACAATGTCATTTAGCTCAAACTATTGTATTTGAAACACTCTCAATGAATAATAGCTGAGACCATGATAGATGGACCCCTTTTACTATTTAGTAGCTGCAAATATAGTAGTTAGAACACTGTATAATAGCAGAACAATTTATAGATAAAACAATCTCACCCTGTAATAGCCGAGAACATGAGCATTGTTTCTATCTAATTAGTGAAACCATTATAGTTGAACACTCTCAGTGTATAATGGCGGAAAACATGACAGATGAACACTGTCATTGTATAGTAGGTGAAAGCATGATAGTTGAGACACTCTCACTGTATCCGCATCATCATCCTGTGCCTTACCAGTTGGCGTATGTGATCATGTCCCTCCACAATCTTATATCTGCAGTGCATCGTATCAGTTCTGTTGTTGACTGTTTTCCATGCCATTACACCAAGCTATCCAGTATTTTCTCTCTTTGTCGTCCGCGATCTCTTTTTCCTTTTATTTTGCCACTTGTAACCAAGTATTCCAAATTTCCTCTTCTCATGATGTGCCCGAAAAATGTTGATTGCTTCTTTCTGATGATTTTTAAGAGCTCCCTTTTTATGTTGGCCTCTTTGAGAACTTCCTCATTGGTATTTTTATCTGTCCAGGGAACTTTCAACATTCTTCTGATAAATCCCATCTCTGTGGCCTCCAATCGTCTTTTCATTTGCTTGTCCACTGTCCACGATTCGCTTCCATATGTCAGAATTGGTTCTATATAGCACCGATGAACTCTCTTTCTAACTTTTATTGACATAGATTTGTTGCATAAGATATTTTTCATTTTCTGAAATGCTATTTTGGCCTGAGCTATTCTGCTTTTTATTTCTGTGGTGCATCTTCCATCTGATGTTATTATTGTGCCCAAATATTTGACGCGTTGCACTTGTTTCAGATTTGTCTTGTTTATTTTTATGCTACATGATGGTGATGATTGTTTCTTCGATATAACCATCACTTCTGTTTTCTTGCTATTCAGACAGAGACCTTTCTTGCTGCTTTCTTTTACTATTATAAATATAAGATTGATATTGTTCATGATTATTCCAGGCAGTGTAAGAAGGTAGTTTGCCATTGCTTTCCTTCTTGGCAGTGACTGTACTAATCGGAGATCGCAGCCATTGTCTCTATACATGAGATCCTCACCCTGCCATCGCGGCGTGGGGACCATAACCGGCACTACTTGTCGGCTGCTCCCACAACACCATCCACCACCTGCTCCAATGACTTCACATTACCCTGATAGGGGGGCTGAACAGGAGCTCCACGTTGCCCAGGGGTGTCCCGAAGACTAGCGGAGGAAAGTAGAAGTCTTACTCCTACTTTGGTAGGGCAGTGCTCTAACCCGCTAACCTACTCACTGTATAACAGCTGAAAATATGATAGTTGAGACACTCTCACTTTATAACAGCTGAAAATATGATAGTTGAGACACTCTCACTGTATAACTGCTGAAAATATGATAGTTGAGACTCTCTCACTGTATAACAGCTGAAAATATGATAGCTGAGACACTCTCACTGTATAACAGCTGAAAATATGATAGTTGAAAACGGTCTATGTATAATAGCCGAAAACAAGATAGCTGAACTCCTCTCACCGAATAATAGCTAAGAACATGATAGATGAATCCTCTTATTATTTATTAGCTGAAAACAATATAGTTAGTGAGAGTGTTCAACTATATTGATTCCAGCTAACAAATATTTTTTTACAGTATGGGATAGTCAGTTCCTTGCCTAACCCTCCTTTCTCGCCTCTTAAGAACATGCCTGGTAGGGTACAGCGCTACTATTCTTTACTCCCCTTTCGGGCCCCGACAGAGCACGGGCGAATACAGTGAGTGTGTTCGTATCATAAGTGAAAACACGATAAGTGAACACTAGCTCTGTAATAGCTGACAACATGATAGTTGAACACTCCCACTGTATAATAGCTAAAAACATTAAAGTTGAACATGTTCTATGTATAATAGCTGAAAACATGATAGGTGTACCCCGCTCACTGCATATTAGCTAAGAACATGATAGATGGAATCCTCTGAATATTTATTGGCTAAAAACATGGTAGTTGAAACACTCTCACAGTATAATAGGTGAAAACATGATAGCTGAACAATCTCATTGTATAATAGCTGAAAACATGATAGCTGAACAATTTCATTATATAATAGTTGAAAATATGATAGCTGAACAATCTCATTGTATAATAGCTGAAAACATGATAGCTGCAATACTATTACAATACGTTAGATGAAAAAAATGATAGTTGAATACTCCCACTGCATACCAGCTGAAAACATTATGTTTGAACAACTCTCACTGTATAATAGCCAAAATACATTATAGTTGAACACTCTCACTGTATAATAGCCAAAATACATTATAGTTGAACACTCCCATTGTATAATAGCTGACAACATTTTAGTTGAACACTCTCACTGTATAATAGCTAAAAATTTATAGTTGAACACTCTCCCTGTATAATAGCCAAAAAAATTATAGTTGAACACTCTCATTGTATAATAGCCAAAAAACTATAGTTGAACATTTCCACTGTATAATAGCCAAAACACTATAGTTGAACACTTTCATTGTATAATAGCTGAAATCATTAGTTTTTAATTGAATATCCGCACTTCATAATTGCTAACAACAGTATAGTTGAACACTCTCACTGTATAATAGCCAAAAACATTATAGTTGAACACTCTCACTGTATAATAGCCAAAAAAATTATAGTTGAACACTCTCACTGTATGGGTGTCCGGTTAGCGCAATCGATAGGCGGTTGGCTTACCACGGCAACAGCCGGGGTTCGTAATCCTGGCGAGGACACCTGGGTTTTACTAATTCCCTAAAAATTAGTAGGAGCCGCGATAGCTCAGTGGTTAGTGAACTGGACTACTACGGACAAGGGTAGGGTTCGATCCCAACCGACGGCTCCGGGTTCACCCAGCCTTAAATGGGTACCGGATTTTTTCTGGGAAAGTAAAAGCAGCACGGGCGTAATACCGACCACATTACCCCAAAAATCATGTGCTGAAGGTCTGTAAAATATAGGGTCACTAACACCATATTTCCCTATACGCCACTTGGCGTGACGGGGGGTACTTACTTACTTACTTACTCTCACTGTATAATAGCTGAAAACATTAAGTTTGAACACTCTCACTGTATAATAGCCAAAAACGTTATAGTTGAACACTCTCACTGTATAATAGCTGAAAACATTATGTTTGAACACTCTCACTGTATAATAGCCAAAAACACTATATTTGAACACTTTCATTGTATAATAGCTGAAAACATTAAGTTTGAACACTCTCACTGCATAATAGCCAAAAACCTTAACGTTGAACACTCTCACTGTATAATACAATAAAAAACATTATAGTTGAACACTCTCACTGTTTAATAGCCAAAAACGTTATAGCTGAACACTCTCACTGTATAATAGCCAAAAACATTACAGGTGAACACTCACTTTATAATAGCCAAAAACATTACAGTTGAACACTCACTGTATAATAGCCAACAACATTACAATTGAACACTCTCACTGTATAATAGCCAAAAACATAATAGTTGAACCCTCTCACTGTATAATAGCCAAACACTCTGACTCTATTCGCCCGTGCGCTGTCGGGGCCCGAAAGGGGAATAAAGAATAGTGGCGATGTACCAGGCATGTTTATAGGATGCGAGAAATGAGGTTTGGGAATGGGACTGTCTATCCCATACTGTAAAAAATAAAGCCGAAAAAACTTCACAAACATGGACAAGTCAAAGAAATGAATACAAGTTAATACGCCATCCAGGAAAGATATAGGCTCTCTGTCAAAGAGACGTTGACAGAAGCCGGAGAAAGGAGTAAGGAGTCAGGGTTGCTGACTCAACTGTTGTCTACCAGGAAAACATCCAGAATTAGCACCTGGAATATTCGTACCCTAAACGAACAAGGAAATGCTGCACATGTAGCATCAGAAATGAGATATTCAAAAACATATATTCTGGGAATGTGCGAAACAAGATGGCTAGGTACGGAAAGAATAAAACTAAATACAGGAGAGATAATTTTATTTGTTTAAGGCTGTCATAGATTGACTTGTCCATCTTTTGATGTGTTACTCGTCCATGTTAGTCTTGGTCTGTCTCTGCCTCTTTTACCTTGTATTTTCCCTTCAAATATTACAGTTAGTAGGCTGTTGTGTCTTTTAATATGTCCCAAACATTTCATTTGTTTTTTCTTAATTGTATTTAGTAGTTCTCTTTTAAATTGCAGTTGTTTTAAAACTTCATCGTTTGTTTTCTTTTCTTTCCATCCAATTCTACCTATTTTTCAATAAATCCACATTTCAACGGCTTCAATTTTTTGTTCTGTTTTCTTGTCTAATGTCCATGTTTCTGCACCATACAGGAATATTGAGAAGATGTAACATTTTGCAATTCTTAGTTTCAGCCCAGCTGATATTTGTTTTGTTGTTAGTATGTCTTTCATGTCATTAAAATTATTTTTGCCATACGTATTCTTAAGTGAAGAGGTAGCTATAATGTTATCAAGGAAGGCACAGAAGACACTAATAGAATGGGAAGCAGATCTGTATATATTTATTTATTATAGTTTAATTCGTTCACCGTATAATAGCTAAACATATTATAGTTGATCAATATAACTGCAAATATCTGAAAACATTATATTTGAACACGTTCACTGTGTAATAACTAAAATTATAACAGTTGAACTCTCTCACTGTATAATAGCTGAAAACATGATAGTTGTACACACCCACTGTATAATAGCTTAAAACATTATGTTTGAATTGAATACCCTCACTGCATAATAGCTGAAAACATGATAGTTGAACACTCTCAAAACATGGATTTGCAGATATTAACAAGAATGGAGAGATATTTGTGAATTTCTGCGCTCTTAATCAAGTGAGCCTAGGAGGAACAATCATCATCATCATCAAGCACCGGGCTTACTGGCGTAGGTGATCATGTCTCTCCACAATTTTCTATCTCGGCAGCTATTTATCATTTCTGTTGTTGACCTTCTGCCAAGCCATTCTCTTAAGCTGTCTGCTATTTTTTATCTTTACTTCCCTATATTTCTTCGTCCCTCAATGTTTCCAGTTCTTACACTATAAATTCAAGGTGTTCTTTTCTCATTGCATGGCCAAAAAATGAAGATTAATTCTTCCTAATATTGGAAATTAGCTCTCGTTTTGCTTTGACCTCTCTCAGAACATTTCATTACTCTTCTTAGCTGTCCATGGTGCTCTCAACATTCTTCTGTAAAACCACATTTCTACAGACTCCTGTGATTTTCTTGTCTGTTGTCCTATTGTCCATGATTCGCGTCCATATGTTAAGACTGGCTCTACGTAACATTTAAGAACTATTTTTCTTGTTTCTATTGTCAAAAATGGAATGCATAGTATCTTACTCTTTTTTTTGAATGCTGCTTTTGCCTGAGCCATTCTGCATCTCACATCTTTTGTACATCTTCGGTCTGAGGTTAACAAAGTTCCCAAATATTTAAATCCATTTACCTGTACTGTTCCACTTGTCTTTATTTTGCACTGAGGTGATGTCTTTTTCTTTGTTGTTGCCATTACCTTTGTCTTTTTGCTATTAAGGCTGAGTCCTTTATTTTTGCTTTCTTTCACTACAATGTCCAACATTTCTTGTAAATCATTTTCACTCTTAGCGATTAAGACTGTATCATCAGCATACCTTAGATTATTTATATTATGACCTCCAATTGTTACTCCAGGCATGCGCCTTATGGATCTTAAAATAATCTCACTATAAATATTAAACAAATCTGGTGACAGCACACAACCTTGCCTAACACCCTGTTTTATTTGTTGAAACATTCCCAATTGGTTTCCAGTTCTTATGGCCGCTGTTCATTGCCAGTACATGTTCTTTATTATTCTTAGATCTATGCTGTCTAGGTTTATGCTTTCTAAAATTTTGATTATTTCTTGGTGCTTTACTTTGTCAAATGCCTTGGTGTAATCTATGAAACATAGCTATAGATATTTTTTTTCACCTCCTTGGCTCTTTCTACTAAAGATCTTATGATATAAATGTCATTGCTTGTTCCTTTATCTCTAACAAAACCACACTCTTCATCGCTAATTTCTGGACTGATTTTGTTTCGCACTCTTCGCATGATGATTCTTAGTAATATCTTAGTCATATGACTCATAAGGCCTATTGTGCGATGATCATCACATTCAATCGCACCCGATTTCTTTGGTAGGGCTATGTATATTGATTTGAGCATTTCGTCTGGTATATATCCGCTGTTATAGATATCATTCAATATTGTTGTTATTATTTCTATTTCAAAATCACCCATGGCTTCAATCTCTTCTTTAGTTATATTATCTGGTCCAGGAGCTTTGCCTGCTTTCATATTGCGCAAGGCGTCTTCCACTTCTTCTCTGAGTATTTCTGGTCCTTCTCCATTATCCTTAATATTTACTTCCGTTCGTTCATCCTTATAAAGATCTTTAATGTATTATGTCCATCGTTCCCTTAAGTTTTATTGATCAATCAACAGTTCTCCTTCCTTTGATCTTAGACATCCCTTTTTTTTATTGCGTTTTTCTTCCTGTTAATTCCTCAATTTGTTTGTATATAGATTTAGCATCTACTTTTTGTTGCATTTCAATATCTTTGCATCTCTCTTTTAGCCAATCTTCGTTTGCTTCATTGCATTTTACTACAATTTATTTATTTAATCTCTTATACTCATCTTTATTTTCTTTATTTCCTCTTCTTGTATCCATTAGCTGCAAAATACCATCTGTCATCCATTTCTTTCTTGAATTTGTCCTCACTGGTGGTATGAACTCTTTTGATGTTTGTTGCATTGATTCTTTTAGCATCTCCCACTGTTCATCAATGCTTTGTATCTTCTCTATTGCATTGTACCGGTTCTGAATTGTGATCTTATACTTGTCCTGCAGTTTCTTGTCTGATCTTAGTAAATCTAAATTTAACTTGATGTTAACTGAGGCTCGTTTTGTTATTTTTAATTTTACTCTAAGCGTTCCCACAACTGGTACGTGATCACTATTGCAATCTGCCCCTGGTCTAGTTTTCACACACACCAGACTGTTTCTAAATCTATTGTTTATCATTATATAATCAATTTGATTACGTGCGTTGTCCCCTGGGCTTATCTATGTCCACAGACGTCTTGGATGTTGCTTAAACCAGGTGTTTCCTATCATCATGATATGTGTTCTTGCCCAGTCAATAAGTTTCCCACCTCTTTCATTCCTCTCGCCTAAGCCATAATGATCAACTACTTCCTCAACTCTTTCCTTTCCTACTTTTGCGTTAAAATTCTCTTGAACTATGGTGTTTTCATGTGGTTTGCATTTATGAAGTGCCTCATTTAACTCACTGTAAAATTTATCAATTGTTTCCTATAGACTGTCTGCTGTTGGTGCATAAACTTGTATAAGATTTATGTCTATTGGCTTTCCATTCAATTTCACTAAAAGGACTCTGTCAGATATTGGGTAAAAGCCTTTCACTGTTGTTGCTCTTTCTGCATCCAAGATGATACCTAATCCTCTTTGGTGTTCAGTACCTCCAGAATAGATTATTTTATGTTTATCAGAATACATCTCCCCTGATCCGGTGTATCTCATTTCGCAAAGTCCCAATAATTGTAAATCCATTCTTTTCATTTCTTGTATGATGTTTTATAGCTTACCCTTCTGCATGAGTGTTCTCACATTCCAAGTATCTATCTCTAGAGTTTGTTTTATCTTTATTTTGCTTACAGTAGCTTGATGACGATCGGGTATCACCTGTAGCACATGATGTCCCTACCAAACGAGGGATTCCATTGGAATCCCCCTTAACGTTATTTCTATTGTTCTGGCGATTCATGGTTGTACAAAGAAGTTATGACGGTGGTTTTATGTTGCCTTCCGTCGGTTTGTTTACGTTTGGCTCCTCTAGCCTTTGACTAAAACGTCTCGCCCACAAGGCAGTGGGTTTGTTTTACTTCGGGGTACCCTCCCTTAACCTTTTACTCTCCCGAGCTCACCTGCAAGGCAACAGGGCAGCCACAGGTTGTACTGTTTACTGCATACAGTAGCAGGTAAAATTACCTGCCCTGACGAGGAGGAACAATAGTCCAACATAAAAGAATACATAAAGCTACATGGTTGTGACCAGATCATAGAACGGAAAATCAAATTGATCACATATGTATTAATAATAAGTTTAAGTCATCCTTACAGGATGTTAAAGTATATAGAGGGGCAGATGAAGCTTCAGATCATCATCTGCTGATAGCCAAACTTAAACTAAAAAGATATACTACAACGATTAAGGGTAGAAAGTATTTCAATGTAGGGTTTCTTATAGAACAAAGAATTAAAGATTAATTCGCAGTCATAATAGCAAATAAATACCAAGTCCTCCAACAACTAGAAAATACAATAAATATAGAAGATCACTGGATTGAAGACAGATTTAAATAGAGAATATTAATAACATGACATATTAATAACCTGAGCGACTTTGACTGGCAGATGAATGACATGAGTGACTATGAAAGACAGTTGAATGGCAGGAGAGACTACATCTGACATGAATTACTAAAAATGACAGATGAAAGACATGAATGATAATGACTGACATATTGATGATATGCATGCCTATGATTGACATATGAATAGCACAGGTACGATGAATGACATGAGTGACTACAAATGAGAGATGATGGGGAAGACATGGAATGATCTTAATAGAATGGCAAGAAACAGAACGACTTGGAAAGTGTTTGTTGAAGACCTGTGCTCCACAAGTAGCTGAAGTGTAGTAGTAGAAGAAAAAGACAAGATAAAATGGTTTGGTCACGTGACAAGGCAAAAAGATCAAAACACAACACAACGAGACTTCAACAAACGTTGTGAGAATACCAGACCCAATGGCCGACCACGAAAAAGATGGATGGATGGAATATCAGAAGCACTAGGAAAGATAACAGCAGCAGAGGCGAAAAGAGGGGCAAAAGACCGCAACTTATATCTCCCCTCGAAGCTGAAAGGTAACTGAGGAAGGAAAGTAGAAGAAGAAGAGGAAAGGAAAATAATTGGATTTAGATAATCGTTATAGCAAAACTCCATTTTAATGCTGAAACAACAAATGAAACATCCACATATTATGGATAAAGTGTCAAACAGAAACAGATGTTCAGTTTATTGTAATAATTAAAGAATAGAGATTCGTCTCAAACAGTTTTAGGACTCTATTTTTTAAGACTATGAATGATATGAGTGACTATGACTGACTGATGAATGACACAAGTGACTATGAATGACAAAAATATGACATGATAGACTTTCGCTTACATATGAATTACAACGAATGACATGAAGGAATATCACAGACATATTAATGATATTAGTGATTAAGAATGACAGATGAATGACATGAAGGACATTGGATGACAGATAAATGACTATGACAGAGAGAAATATGACATAATTAATATAAAAGACATTTACATGACATAAGTGACTACCACAGAATGATGAATGACACGAGTGAATATGAGTGACTGAGTGATTGATGAATGACAGATGAATGACTACAAATGACATATGGATGACATGAATGACTAAGATTAACTTCTGTAACTGTGAATAACAAATGACTGACTATGACTGACATAAGAATGACATAGAGTGAATATGAGTGACATACAAATAATATGATATATTATGAATGACGTCAAATGACAGGTGAATGCCTATCAATGACATTTGATCACATGAGTGACTATAACTGATAGATGAATGAACTGAATGACGATCACTGACATATGAATAACATGAGCGACTATGACTGTCAGATGAATGACATGAGTTAATTTTAAAGACAGTTGAATGGCATGAGATACTACGTCTGAAATGAATTACTACAAATGACAGATGAAAGACATGAATGATAATGACTGACAGATTGATGATATGTATGACTATGATTGACATATGAATAGCACATGTATGAATGACACGAGTGACTACAAATGACCGATGAATGACATAGCGACTATTATTGACAGATGAATGACATTATTGACTATGAATGACAAATGAATGACTGTGAATGGCAGATGGATGGCATGTGTGACACAGGAATTGATATAGATGAGAGATGAATGACATAAAGAATATGAATTATAAATGACTGACTAGGAAAGACAGGCGATTACAATTAACGACTATGAATGACATGAGTGACTGTGAATTACTGCGAATAACAGATGGATTATTATGAATGACAGATGAATGACATGAATGTCTATGAATGATATATGAATTATATGAGTGACTATAACTGGAAGATGGATGACTTGGATGATTATGAGTGACAGACAGATAACATGTGTGACTCTGAATAACATAAGAGACCACGACTGACATATTAATGACTACGAATAACAGTTGAATGACATCAAACTTTCCTAAGAATGAATGACATGGCTGACCATGAATGACAGCTGAGTGATTACAGATGACAGATTAATTATAAGAATGACTATAAATGGCAGATGGATGGCATGAACGACTATGAATGACAGTTAAATGAATACTGATGACAGATGAATGACATGAACGACTATGAAGAACAGTTAAATGAATACTGATGACAGATACATGACATGAATGGCTATGAATGGCAGATCAATGTCTCCGGATGATAGATGAATGACAGTTTAAATGACATGAATAACTATAAATAACACATTACTCTATTAAAGTACACGTTACACCCAACGCCCACTAGCTCCCGTTACGCCCACTGTCTCCTTGCCTATCAGCTATGCCGCAGCGCTGCAATCGTTTGCCTGTTCCGTAATGGACAGATTAAACAGATGTTAAGGGCGGGGCCATATCAGGTATTGTATTTAAGGCCGGTCATTTGGAATCTTTACAATCTGTTTGCGAACGTTGCTACAAGCAGTTAGATAGTGTTGTGTTCAGAAGATCGGTATGTACGATACCACTTAAATAAATGCTTATTTTGAATTATTTTTTTTATTTTATGAAATTATTCAGGGAATGTTTTATTTTTAGTTTTCTGTTTTATTTCTTTTTTCGTTCGAAATGATTATATATATATATATATATATATATATATATATATATATATATATATATATATATATATATATATATATTTAAATTTTAAATACATATGTGAATGTGTATATGTGCTATATGTTTGATTCTTCTTAAGATCTATTGAGCCGAAACGTCGTTGTGCTTTGTGTTGTTCTCTTTTTAAGTGAAGCTTTAACCAGTCGGGTTTTTTCCATTTTTTTTTTAATCGATTTTTTTTCCTTCATTTCACCTTTCCGCTTACACTCAGGAGAGAGATAAACCCTATAGTTATTACAATCTCCCTTGTTCCCTTTATTCTTGTATAACGCTACAATCTCGGTATCTTTCTTTGCCTGGGGTATATCTCTGTTTCTCCAGCATTGGACAAGGAGTTTGTAGAGGTTGGGCAGGAGTGGTTCAAGATTGTCCTTAAGTACTTCGGCGGGTATATTGTTACCTGAGACTTTTCCACGTGGGACTTCGTTAACAACATTATGAATTTCCTTCTCTGTGGGTTCTTTATCCAGTTGGATAGTTTTTTTTTTTTTTTTTTTTTTTTTTGGGGGGGGGGGGATAGCTGGTATAGTAGTTGGCTTGCTGGTCTGTCTTCAGAGTAGAGACTTGAGTAATGTTCGAACCATCTTTCCAGCTGTTTAGTTGTCACTGATAGACTCACCGTTTGTGTCTTTTAAGAAAGCTATTTTTTAAATGTTTGGGCCTAGAGCAAACTTTACGTTGTTGCACATAGTTCTAGAATCGCGCAGCTGAGAAGCTTTCTGGATCGTAGAGCACAGATTTGACCAATACTCGTTCCCATATCGCCTTCATTCCACTTGCGTTTCTGCTATTGCTTGTTTGAATTGGTCTTTTGTGATCAAGCATGGGTAATTCTTAAAGGTTAGGAAAGTCTTGTCCTTCTCTACAAGTGGTATGAGATTCATCGAGTTTTCTTGAGTCCAATCTTTGGTGGAGTGTTTATCTTTAACAAGAGAAAAGATTCCACAGTCAAGGATGCGCGACTTTAGTCGCTTCAATGAATCACCGACACTGTCGAGGTCTTCTGCTCTTTCAGTGCGTATCTGGAAGGTATTCGTGAACAGAACTTGGTTGTCGGGTAATTTTGTTTGCAGCGATATTAATCTTAGGACTGGCTGGTTCTCTAGATTTGTGTATCCTGTTGGTGGTTGCCTTCACTTTACTAATGACAAGTGTGGGTTGTGTGTCACAGTTTACGCTATGGTATGCTCTGGTTACTCTAACATTATTTAAGTGTTGTATGCGAAATAGGACAAAGTCTTGCTGGTGCCAATGCACGGACCTTGGGTGGTACCATGTTACCTTTTGACGGTTCTTAACGATGAAGAAGGTGTTGGTAACACACAGGTTGTTAAGGGCACAACATCCTAGAAGCCTCTGAACATTATCGCTCATTTTGCCAATACCATGATAACCTAGGTATGATGGCCATGAATGATTTTCAGATCCAAAGCGTACATGTAGATCGCCCAGCACGTAAAGGTGTTCTATTTTTGTGGATTGAATCAGAGGTAGCTTGGAGCATCTCGCAAAATTTATCTTTATCGCATGTGGTTGTTGAAACTGTTGTTGCATAGGCGCTGATGATGTTGATTGGTCCAGCTTTTGAATGGATTTGTTATGTTATTATGTTATTTGGTTTTTTGGTTATGGAAGGCCCCAGTATCACTGCAAACGAATTAAAATCCATAATTGCTCAACCGTCCGTGCCAGCGGAATCAACCGAATCTCATCTCCCAGACAAAGAAAGGTAACTATAGTCCCCATCGTAGCAGTCTCAGCACAAGCAAAAGACATAAGGCGAAACCGCGCAGAAAGTGAACACAGCCAACTGTCCCTGTCATACGATATCATCATTCATCGTAAACAATTGTAATATCGAAACATGATCAAAGCGGATGAGACACACAGCCCACTGTGTGCACAGAACACTTAACTCAGTAGCTCCTGCAACAAGCCGGACTTGGAATATGAGAAAACTGCAACAAGGAACATTTTTCATGCATAGCCTTCAATTGTTCCCGTTGTCTATCCACCATATACCGGAAGTTCACGTCCTCTTGAACATCATGATCGTCGTATTTTTTTTTTCATGTATAGCGCTTGATGATGTTAGGCCATCGTTGTTGACTCCAATTTCAAACATATAGACACAAAGTGCTCGTCAGATTATCCCCGTCGCACATCAAACAACAGACCGTAAGATTAGCGTGCGGCTGGTCTAGAGATGTACGTTGAACCTTTACGATGACGTAGCACATAACAATGTCGTACACACAACAATTTCGCTCCCTTTAGAATCTTGATTATTCTAGTGAATGCAGCCTACGACGAACAAAACACGGTGCAAATTCCCTAAAGAGATAAAACTGCGGCTGGCGAAGTAGTTTATATTATTGAGTAACATGGAAACAACTTGCATCCAGGAATTGCAATAACGGTCATGAAAAGCACCAATGTGACGTAAAGCGCAGATCAAGTCTAGGTGGTGGAAGGTCGCATTCACATAATGTTATTGTGTGTTCTCATTTACTATTATGGGTATTTATAGAATGCATGAGCCTATTAAACACAACAAAACACAGTCAATGTAGGTCAAGTGATTATGGGAAAATATGGACTTGGAGAAATGAATGTGAATGGAGTGATATTCGCGAACTTTTGTGATTTTAATCGAATGAGCTTATGAGGAACAATATTTCAACATAAAAGAATTTATAAAGTTACGTGTGTGTCATCGGATCATAGATCGGAGAGTTAAATTGACCACATATGTCTTAGTAAAAAGTGTAAGTCATCCTAGGATGATGTAAAAGTATATAGAGGATCAGATGTTGCTTCAGATCATCATCTTCTGTTAGCCAAACTTAAATTGAAAAGATATACTACAACACATAAGGGTAGACATTATATCAATGTAGGGTTTCTTAAAAAGCCTGGAATTAAAGAGAAATTTGCTGTCACAGTATCAAACAGATACAATGTTTGATCACGGGATTAGACACAAAAATACAACACAAACATGTTATTTTATTTACGGCGATCAAGACAAATACTGTAACATATTAGACGCCATCTTGCTCTTTCAACAGTTCATTGACCTCAACTCGGTTAGAATACCGGAAATACTCGCCGAAACAAAACAAAAAACACATAAACTTCAGATCCATCACCTATTACAATATGGCGACGTCACTGTTGGCTTGTCTAGCTCTGGCTTGTCTCATGGTTCTTGTTGGTAAGTTGTAAGATTGTTTCTGTATGTTGAAGAATGTGGTAAAAGCTCAAGATGTGAATGTTGACATCGTTTTGTTTGATTCAGTCTTGATTGTTGATTCTTGCTGGTAAATTATAAAGGGCTTCTTTATCTAATGGGATGAATGAAGATGAACAAAGAAATAAATATAATAACAATTCAGCCCCTTGTTCAACTCCTTGAACACAGAAATAGATATGATAACATTACATTCCCTTCTTGCACATTATTTGAACAAAGATATAGATATGATAACATTACATTCCCCTGTATGGGAATGAGCCCTGGTCGCCTTAGTATCAAGCTTACGAGTTTGTGGAGAGGAAAATCTCTCATAGATATGTTGTGTCGCAGAACGCAAACAATAACATTGAAGGTCGGAGTCTTTAGAATAGAAAGGCCCAAGCACGGTGTCGTAGCACACTGTAGATTACCAAATTAGATAAGGGACGTGAGCCCAAGTCGCTTAGTCATTGTTAAATAGAATAGATGCAAGGGGAGAAAGTCCGTCTTGCTCAACCATTGTGCATATTAGCGCAGCTGAGTGGTGCGAGGTAGTGAGTTAGCAAAATATTGGAAGTAGTGACTGTGAAGCATGTATTGATTATAATAGTAATAAAATGAGGAATCTGTTTTGATTCCAAGTGTTCCTTGATGTTCATATAAGCTCTACATGTAGTCAAGGGGTAGGGTTCGATCCCAACCGACGGCTTCCGGGTTCACCCAGCCTTAGATGGGTACCGGATTTTTTTCTGGGAAAGTAAAGCAGCACGGGCGTAATACTGACCACATTACCCCATAAATCATGTGGCGAAGGTCTGTAAAATATAGGGTCACTAACACCATATTTCCCTATACGCCACTTGGCGTGACGGGGGTACTTTACTTTACTTTACTACATGTAGTCGTCTGTTTCTAGTGAATCGAGCTTTGAGGGTTGTCGCACAAGCAGAAGTACTCCACTAACACGATCAGGTGGGCCGATAATTGAACGAGGCGATGCCTTTGGCGGGCATTGCTATCATTAACACAGAAGTACTCCACTAACACGATCAGGTGGGCCGATAATTGAACAAGGCGATGCCTTTGGCGGGCATTGCTATCATTAACACAGAAGTACTCCATGACACACGATCAGGTGGGCCGATAATTGAACAAGGCGATGCCTTTGGCGGGCATTGCTATCATTAACACAGAAGTACTCCACTAACACGATCAGGTGGGCCGATAATTGAACAAGGCGAATTGAACACAGGCGAGGGGCCATTGCTGCGGGCATTGCTAACACAGAAGTAACACCACTAACACGATCAGGTGGGCCATTAACACGATCAGGTGGGCCGATAATTGAACAAGGCGATGCCTTGGTGGGCATTGCTATCATTAACACAGAAGTACTCCACTAACACGATCAGGTGGGCCGATAATTGAACAAGGCGATGCCATTGGTGGGCATTGCTATCATTAACACAGAAGTACTCCACTAACACGATCAGGTGGGCCGATAAGGAACAAGGCGATGCCATTGGTGGGCATTGCTATCATTAACACAGAAGTACTCCACTAACACGATCAGGTGGGCCGATAATTGTACAAGGCGATGCCATTGGTGGGCATTGCTATCATTAACACAGAAGTCCTCCACTAACACGATCAGGTGGGCCGATAAGGAACAAGGCGATGCCATTGGTGGGCATTGCTATCATTAACACAGAAGTACTCCACTAACACGATCAGGTGGGCCGATAATTGTACAAGGCGATGCCATTGGTGGGCATTGCTATCATTAACACAGAAGTACTCCACTAACACGATCAGGTGGGCCGATAATTTTACAAGGCGATGCCATTGGTGGGCATTGCTATCATTAACCCAGGAGGGCTATCAATCACGGCCAGTTGCAGCAACAGGCAATTGGGTGACACCAGTGGGGGCACGGTAGCACTATCCGGCAGTATCGCGAGTCATGCTTATCGTGCGAAAGCACCCTTGGTAACATCGGACTCGTGATACGGAATATTGAGCGTAATAATGATACGTGGCAGCTTGTTACGGTGACGGGTTGAAGGATAACCCTGATAAAGAGTGAATAGGATAAAACGCAAATTGTTACTCCCCTGGTATAAACTAATGTAATCTAATCATGACACAAATGTTCAACTAATATTATCTAATCTTGACACAAATGTTCAACTAATATTATCTAATCATGACACAAATGGTCAACTAATATTATCTAATCTTGACACAAATGTTCAACTAATATTATCTAATCATGACACAAATGTTCAACTAATATTATCTAATCATGACACAAATGTTCAACTAATATTATCTAATCATGACACAAATGTTCAACTAATATTATCTAATCTTGACACAAATGTTCAACTAATATTATCTAATCATGACACAAATGTTCAACTAATATTATCTAATCATGACACAAATGGTCAACCAATATTATCTAATCTTGACACAAATGTTCAACTAATATTATCTAATCATGACACAAATGGTCAACTAATATTATCTAATCTTGACACAAATGTTGAACTAATATTATCTAATCATGACACAAATGGTCAACTAATATTATCTAATCATGACACAAATGGTCAACTAATATTATCTAATCTTGACACAAATGTTCAACTAATATTATCTAATCATGACACAAATGGTCAACTAATATTATCTAATCTTGAGACAAATGTTCAACTAATATTATCTAATCATGACACAAATGTTCAACTAATATTATCTAATCATGACACAAATGTTCAACTAATATTATCTAATCATGACACAAATGTTCAACTAATATTATCTAATCATGACACAAATGTTCAACTAATATTATCTAATCATTACTCAAATGTTCAACTAATATTATCTAATCTTGTCACAAATGATCAACTAATATTATCTAATCTTGACACAAATGATCAACTAATATATTCTAATCATGACACAAATGGTGAACTAATGTAATCTAATCATAACACAAATGATTAACTAATATAATCTAATCTTGATACAAATGATCAACTAATACTATCTAATCTTGACACAAATGGTGAACTAATGTAATCTAATATTGTCATAAATGGTGAACTAATGTAATCTAATCTTGTCACAAATGGCGAACTAATGTAATCTAATCTTGACACAATTGATCAACTAATATTATCTAATCTTGACACAAATGGTGAACTAATGTAATCTAATCTTGACACAAATGATCAACTAATATATTCTAATCTTGACACAAATGGTGAACTAATATAATCTAATCTTGATACAAATGATCAACTAATATAATCTAATCTTGACACAAATGGTGAACTAATATAATTTAATCTTTACATAAATGATCAAATAATATAATCTTATCTTGACACAAATGGTGAGCTAATATTATCTAATCTTCACACAATGATCGACTGATATATTCTAATTTTGACACGCATAATAAATTAGTATAAGCTAATGCTACCGCAAAAAATCAACTTGTATATTATAATCTTAATACAAATCACTATCACCAAATGGTTTATTTTTCTAACCTCCTTTTAGATTCCCTCGATATACATTATGAAGATTGTGTAGCCCTTGAAAATTGCGGTGAACCACTAGCGAGATTCCTCAAAAAGGAGTACATGCCCAATTTTTCAACTTTCGCTGATTTTGATACGGTGGTCCGTTTTTGTCAGTGAGTTTGTGCAAAATAATAGAGATTGTATGTTTATACAGCGGAGTTGTAATGTATGTGTTTATTCTGCTGAGTTCTAATATACGTGTTTATTTTACTGAGTTGTAATATATGTGTTTATTCTACTGAGTTTTAATATATGTTTTTATTCTGCAGATTTATAATGTATGTACTTATTCTATATTGCTATAATGCATGTATTTATTTTGCTGAGTTATAATGTATGTATTTATTCAACTGTGTTATAATGCATGTGTTTATTTTGCTGAGTTATAATGTAACCAGTTGTTGTTGTATGGCAGATAAATGTAGGACTCTTCAGTGGAGGAAGGCATTTTGTTGAAACTATAATTATTGAAAGGGGAGGTTACCTCAGTGGTTAGTGAATTGAACTACAAAGGACAAGAGGTCCTGCTCGATCCTGATCGACGGCCTCCAGGTTCACCCAGCCTTAAATGGGTACCTTTTTTCTGGGAAGGTAAAGCAGCATGGGTGTAATACCGACCACTTTACCCCTAAAATCATGTGCCGAGGGTCTATACAAATTATGGTCAAAAACACCGTATTCCCTATACGTCATTTGCCGTGACGGGTCACTAACACCATTTCCCGATATGTATATATATATATATATATATATATATATATATATATATATATATATATATATATATACTATATATTATATAGATAATCAAAGAGGAACTTCCTCTGAGGAAATGCTCAGATTGCCTTCTGCTGCAAAGCTCAAAATAACGAGTTTGCTTCTGGCTGGAGAAAAATAAACTAGACAGTTTTTTTTTTAATATAGAATGGATAATGTATAGTTTAGGGAATCGTTCTTTAGGAAGTCAGTAGTGGGGTCTAACGTACACTCCTGAAAGGTATGATGACAGCTTGTTTTGACAGCTGACCGAGTAATGTGGAGAGAGATTGATCGCGAACACTAACCGGCATGGCAGCACCTGATGATGAGGATGAAGTGTGAAGGCACGTAGATAGTAACTTACCATATATTTGCTTTTCTTTTCTTTTGGATGGGGTACATAAATGTCCGTCTCCATGATTACGGTAACGTTCTGTCCACCTTAGGTTGTGTATATGTAGCAGACTCATTTCTTTATGTCTGGTTAGCGTGGATATCTCGTTGGTTATATATTCTGGTCATGAAGATTTGCTTTCCTATGTTTAGAGCACGTTCTGACATCAAATCTGGAGTAGGGCAACAATCATAATTTATATTCACCGCCATCACGATTATCATGGACTCTTTAAAAACAACAGTGTTGATCTATGCTTTTATACGTAGTTAGTAGAATCGTATGTACCACAGAGGTGAGATGAAGAATGGCTCAGGCAAAAGCAGCTTTCCAAAAATTGAGAAAGATACTATGCAATCCAATTTTGACAACATAGATAAGAAAAATAATTTTTTAATGTGATGTCTTAACATTGTGATGTGATTCATAGACAATAAGGCAACATATACGAAGATCACTAAAGTCTGTAGAAATGTGTTTTACAGAAGAATGTTAAGAATACAATGAACAGCTATGAAGAGTAATGAAGACGTTCTGAAAGAGGCCAAAACAAAAAGAGAGCTAATTTCTAAAATTATGAAGAAACAATAATAATTGTTTGGCCACTTAATCAGTAAAGAACAGCTGGAATATATTGTGACAACTGGGAAAATTGAGGGACGAAGAGATAGAGGGAAACAAAGAGAAAAGATACCAGACAGCTTAAGAGAATGGCTAGGCAGAAGGTCATCAACAGAAATGATTTAAAAAAAAAACTGTTGAGATTAAAAGTTGTGGAGAGACATGAACATCTACGCCAGTAGGCCCGGTACTTGATGATGATGATGAGTAGAATCGTACTGTAATGTTACATAACTGTGTTCTATCCATCAAATAAACCAGTATCACTACAGTCAGGAATGTAAGTATATCCGAGCTACCACTTTTACAGCAATCCTCATATCTGATCTACCACTTGTTACAGTAATCCCCATATCTGATCTACCTCTTGTTACATCAATCCTCATATCTGATCTACCCCTTGTTACAGCAATCCTCATATCTGATCTACCACTTGTTACAGTAATCCCCATATCTGATCTACCTCTTGTTACAGCAATCTTCATATCTGATCTACCACTTGTTACAGTAATCCCCATATCTGATCTGCCTCTTGTTACAGCAATCCTCATATCTGATCAACCACGTGTTACAGCAATCCTCATATCTGATCTACCACTTGTTACAGCAATCCCCATATCTGGTCTACCACTTGTTACATCAATCCTCATATCTGATCTACCCCTTGTTACAGCAAACCCCATATCTGATCTACCATTTGTTACATCAATCCTCATATATGATCTACCCCTTGTTACAGCAAACTCCATATATGATCAACCACTTGTTACAGCATTTCCCGTATCCGCTTTACTACTTGTTACAGCATTTCCCATATCCGTTCAGCCACTTGTTACAGCATTTCCCGTATTCGCTTTACTACTTGTTATATCATTCCATATATCTGCTCAACCATTTGTTACAGCAAACCCCGTATCCGATCTATCACTTGTTACAGCATTTCCCACATCACTCTACCACTTGTTACATCAATCCTCATATCCACTCTACCACTTGTTACAACAATCCTCATATCTGGTCTACCACTTGTTATAGCACACCATATATCGGCTCAACCATTTGTTACAGCAAACCCCGTATCCAATCTACCACTTGTTAATGTGTTTCCAAAAATGCTTTGATAAATTAGTCAACAAAGTCGCATCTATGCACGTACTAATCGAGTGCGCGAGAGAAGTTTCCTCAGCTCCTGAGTTGCCTCCTACGACACGCGTGGTGAGTAGCATCGACACTGTTCTATTCTCCCCTCTTGTGCGGGTCCCTACAGCCATACAGGAGACTTAATGTTGCAGTCTTTGCTATTGCCAGAAAGGAAAATACATTTTCCATAATGTTATATTGAGATATATCTAATTATCAGCATCACCATCAAGTACCGGGCTCGCAGTCTTAGGTGATCGTGTCTCTCCACAATTTTCGATCACGGCAGTTATTTATCATTTCTGTTGTTGAGCTGCCAAGCCATTCTCTTAAGCTGTCTGGTATCTTTTCTCTTTGCCTCCCGCTATCTCTTCGTCCCTCAATTTCCCCAGTTGTTACAATATATTCTAGCTGTTCTCTTCTTACATAGCCAAAAAATGATGATTGGTTCTTTCTAATATTGGAAATTAACTATCTTATAAGTCTAATATAAGGACATACATCCTGGACAAAATATAACACACAAAAGAGACTACTATACAAGATATTTACTTACAGACTACTATACAAGATACTTAGGGACGACTATCCTTGATATTTACTTTGAGAGTACTATACAAGATACTTAGAGACGACTATCCTTGATATTTACTTAGAGAGTACTATACAAGATATTTACTTAGAGACTACTATACAAGATACTTAGAGACGACTATCCTTGATATTTACTTAGAGAGTACTATACAAGATATTTACTTAGAGACTACTATACAAGATACTTACTTAGAGACGACTATCCTTGATATTTACTTAGAGAGTACTATACAAGATATTTACTTAGAGACTACTATACAAGATATTTAGTGTATATAGTGTATTATGTGTGTCCCGCAACATCATTTATGTCATCATATGCCAACGATGCCACATGACCTATATTGGTGAGTCTGGGAGAAGATTAGCGGAAAGATTTTGTGAACATCTACGTGATGTCCAACAAAATACTGGTACTCCGGTATCTTCCCACTTCAACTCCCCTGATCACAAGGGCAAAGACGACATCCGTGTCACTGGTATTGTCCTTTGTCACTCTGGCGACCGCAGCCGCTATACTTTGGAAAATCGCCTTATAGTCCAGTATGGTTCGCTGACCCCGAGAGGTATGAATGTATCACACTCATACGCATAGTTTCCTTTGGTTGCTCCTTCCCTTATGCATAGCCTTCTCTACTACACATATTTGGGTTCTTTGGTCTACTTACTATGCCATGCTTTTTATAGTTCTTCTCCTCTAGTCCCTTATGAGACACTTCGGTTTTCTCCTCTATAATTTTTTTCTGTGCTTCTTACCCCTCAGTTATTTTTACTGTACCCCACTCTCAGACATCTCACTCTTAGCGTCTTTTTACACCTGGCAGTCTACTATTCGATTCTTTCTCCTTTGTGTTTGCACACTGACCCCTGTGTTAACTCCTCTGGTTCTGTTTACATTTACGCACTTTTTGGCACGATTTTCGACGTTCACGACAGCCGCACTTGGTTACGATTTTATTTTGGATTTCACAGGATAGTTTTATTTATTGTTGTTGTTTTCTTTAACACATTTCGATTGTTTTTGTTTTGGTTGTTTCGTTATCAGTTTTGTGTGTGTGTTTTATTGTTTGTTCCTGATGAAGGCCTATTGAGCCGAAACGTTGTTTAGTCTGTGTCGTCCATTTGTCACGTAAAGCTTCTTACATACCATTTTTTTATTTTTTTTATTTTTCCTTATACACGATATTTACTTAGAGACTACTATACAAGATATTTACTTAGAGACGACTATCCTTGATATTTACTTAGAGAGTACATTACAAGATATTTACTTAGAGACGACTATCCTTGATATTTACTTAGAGAGTACTATACAAGATATTTACTTAGAGACTACTATACAAGATATTTACTTAGAGACTACTATACAAGATATTTACTTAGAGACTACTATACAAGATATTTACTTAGAGACTACTATACAAGATACTTAGAGACTACTATACAAGATACTTAGAGACTACTATACAAGATACTTAGAGACTACTATACAAGATACTTAGAGACTACTATACACGATATTTACTTAGAGACTACTATACAAGATACATGTATTTACTTACAGACTACTATACAATATATTTACTTACAGACTACTATACAAGATACTTAGAGACTACTATACACGATATTTACTTAGAGACTACTATACAAGATATTTACATAGAGACTACTATACAAGATACTTAGAGACTACTATACAAGATACTTAGAGACTACTATACAAGATACTTAGAGACGACTATACAAGATACTTAGAGACTACTACAAGATACTTAGAGACTACTACACAAGATACTTAGAGACGACTATACAAGATACTTCGAGACGACTATACAAGATACTTAGAGACGACTATACAAGATACTTAGAGACTACTACACAAGATACTTAGAGACGACTATACAAGATACTTAGAGACTACTATACAAGATACTTAGAGACTACTATACAAGATACTTAGAGACTACTACACAAGATACTTAGAGACGACTATACAAGATACTTAGAGACTACTACACAAGATACTTAGAGACGACTATACAAGATACTTAGAGACGACTATACAAGATACTTAGAGACTACTACACAAGATACTTAGAGACGACTATACAAGATACTTCGAGACGACTATACAAGATACTTAGAGACTACTATACAAGATACTTAGAGACTACTATACAAGATATTTACATATAGACGACTAAACAAGATACTTAGAGACTACTATACGTGGGTTTTACGGCACTATCTTTTTGATACTAAAGATATTTAGAAATAATATCCAGGAAGCGAATCATGGACAGTAGACAAACAAATGAAAAGACGATTAGAGGCCACAGAGATGAGATTTCTCAGAAGAATGTTGAAAGTTCCCTGGACAGCTAAAAAGACCAATGAGGAAGTTCTCAAAGAGACCACCACAAAAAGGGAACTTCTAAAAAAACATCAGAAAGAAGCAATCAACATTTTCGGGCACCTCATGAGAAGAGGAAAGTTGGAATACTTGGCTACAATTTGCAAAATAGAAGGAAAGAGAGATCGCGGACGACCAAGAGAGACAATATTGGATAGCTTGGTGTCATGGCAACAGTCAACATCAGAAATGATACGATGCACTGTAGATAGAAAATTGTGGAAGGATATGATCGTCAACCGGTACGGCACATGATGATGATGATCCATAGCTTTTTTAGCAAAAGTAAAAGGAAGACCAACATCGGAAACAAGCGACATGTAAATATGAATCGGGCAACTTGATGATAAAGTGGAAAATGCAAAATTGGATAGAAGAAGGTCAGTGGAGAAACGAATTTGAAGGGAACTAATGAGAGTAATGAGAGGCATAACAATATGGCCTTGCAGTCATGACATATAATGATGATTTAATATATTGATTCAATCAAACCATTACCTTTTCGCTTCTGATGGACAGCTTTTGTTCGCTTGTTTTTGTTTTCTTAAACAGGCAGATAGACACCGTTCGAACATGTCTGGTAAATCGGAGGGCTACATGTCCAGGGTCTACTTTTCTCACCAATGTTGAGGGTCTAGTGGCAGCTGCTACGTACGTCTGTACCGGAAGGGGTCGCGTAGGTATAGTAGTTTTGTTTAACGTTGGCATTATGCTATCAATAAAATGATATACAGGTTTATAGCTTCTCTCGAAGTGTACCCTGATGATTTAGCAGTTGATTAGGGCACTGAATCGAGAGATTATGTTGATATGGTAGTTACAGCACTCCATATATCCACTCAACCATTTGTTGCAGCATTTCCCGTATCCGCTCTATCATTTTTTACAACATTTCCTGTATCCCCTATTCTACATGTTACAACATTTCGCGTATCCGCTCTACCATTTGTTACAACATTTCCCGTATCCCATATTCTACTTGTTACAACATATCCCGTATCCGCTCTACCATTTGTTACAGCATTTCTTATTCAGTTTTCTGAATAAGAGAACTACCAACATCTTCGGTGGGTTTTTTTTTTCACAGAAATTACATTGAAGGTCACGGTCAAAAGTGTAGGTATCAGGGATAAACTCGTTTGAAGTTGTAAAATATGACAAAGGAGTGACCTTGGCGCTCATTGTGAAAGTCTGGTATCTCAAATGCTAGTCCGTTTTCTAATGAAACTAAACAACAGTCACAGCCCAAAGAAATGAAAACTGTCTTGGTTTCGAAAAATAAAATATATAAGGCTCTACATACACATTTTGTATGTGTTTGCTAACCCAACTCAGCTATATAGCACAAGTTTGAATATATATATATATATATATATATATATATATATATATATATATATATATATATATATATCATGGTGTGTGTCTATGCAGGCCATGGTTCATATCTTGGTGTATTTCAGTGCTAGTCATGGATCATATCTTGGTGTGTTTCCGTAAAGTCATGGTTCATATCTTAATGTGTTTCTGTGCTAGCCATGGCTCATATCTTAATGTGTTTCTGTGCTAGCCATGGCTCATATCTTAGACTGTGTGTATGTGTGTGCTAACCATGGCTCATATCTTGGTGTGAGTTATGTTAGTCATATCTTAAATCTTTGTGTGTGCCCATGTTAATCATGTCTCATAGCATTGTGTGTGTCTGTGTTTTAGTCATATCTCATACCTTAGTGTGTATCTGTGTTAGTCATGTGTCATATCTTTGTGCGTGCATGTCTGTGTTAATCATATCTCATATCTTTGAGTGCATGTCTATGTTAGTCATATTATATATCATTGTATGCATGTCTATGTTAGTCACATCTCATACTTTTGTGTGTGCATATCTATGTTAGTCATATCTCATATATTTGTGTGTATGTCCATACTAGTCACATCTCATATCTTAATGTGTGTCTGCCTATATTAGTCATGTCTCGTGTATTTGTGTTTAGTCATGTCTCATATCTTAGTGTGTGTGTCTGTGTTAGTCATATCTCATATCCTTGTGTGTGTCAGTATTAGTCATGCTTCATATCATTGTGTGCATGTAAGTGTTAGTCACATCTCATATCTTTGTGTGTGTGTCAGTATTAGTCATGCTTCATATCGTTGTGTGCATGTAAGTGTTAGTCATATCTCATATCTTTGTGTGTGTCAGTATTAGTCATGCTTCATATCGTTGTGTGCATGTAAGTGTTAGTCACATCTCATATCTTTGTGTGTGTCAGTTTTAGTCATGCTTCATATCGTTGTGTGCATGTAAGTGTTAGTCACATCTCATATCTTTGTGTGTGTCAGTTTTAGTCATGATTCATATCGTTGTATGCATGTAAGTGTTAGTCACATCTCATATCTTTGTGTGTGTCAGTTTTAGTCATGCTTCATATCGTTGTGTGCATGTAAGTGTTAGTCACATCTCATATATTTGTATGTGTCAGTATTAGTCATGCTTCATATCGTTGTGTGCATGTAAGTGTTAGTCACATCTCATATCTTTGTGTGTGTCAGTTTTAGTTATGCTTCATATCGTTGTGTGCATGTAAGTGTTAGTCACATCTCATATCTTAGTGTGTGTGTCTGTGTTAGTCATATCTCATATCTTTGTGTGTGTCAGTTTTAGTCATGTTTCATATCGTTGTGTGCATGTAAGTGTTAGTCACATCTCATATCTTTGTGTGTGTCAGTATTAGTCATGCTTCATATCGTTGTGTGCCTGTAAGTGTTAGTCACATCTCATATCTTTGTGTGTGTCAGTATTAGTCATGCTTCATATCGTTGTGTGCATGTAAGTGTTAGTCACATCTCATATCTTTGTGTTTGTCAGTATTAGTCATGCTTCATATCGTTGTGTGCATGTAAGTGTTAGTCAAATCTCATATCTTTGTGTGTCAGTATTAGTCATGCTTCATATCGTTGTGTGCATGTAAGTGTTAGTCACATCTCATATCTTTGTGTGTGTCCGTATTAGTCATGCTTCATATCGTTGTGTGCATGTAAGTGTTAGTCACATCTCATATCTTAGTGTGTGTGTCTGTGTTAGTCATATCTCATATCTTTGTGTGTGTCAGTTTTAGTCATGCTTCATATCGCTGTGTGCATGTAAGTGTTAGTCACATCTCCTATATTTGTGTGTGTCAGTATCAGTCATGCTTCATATCGTTGTGTGCATGTAAGTGTTAGTCACATCTCATATCTTTGTGTGTGTCAGTATTAGTCATGCTTCATATCGTTGTGTGCATGTAAGTGTTAGTCACATCTCATATCTTTGTGTGTGTCAGTATTAGTCATGCTTCATATCGTTGTGTGCATGTAAGTGTTAGTCACATCTCATATCTTTGTGTTTGTCAGTATTAGTCATGCTTCATATCGTTGTGTGCATGTAAGTGTTAGTCATATCTCATATCTTTGTGTGTCAGTATTAGTCATGCTTCATATCGTTGTGTGCATGTAAGTGTTAGTCACATCTCATATCTTTGTGTGTGTCCGTATTAGTCATGCTTCATATCGTTGTGTGCATGTAAGTGTTAGTCACATCTCATATCTTTGTCTGTGTCAGTTTTAGTCATGCTTCATATCGTTGTGTGCATGTAAGTGTTAGTCACATCTCATATCTTAGTGTGTGTGTCTGTGTTAGTCATATCTCATATCTTTGTGTGTGTCACGTTTAGTCATGCTTCATATCGCTGTGTGCATGTAAGTGTTAGTCACATCTCCTATATTTGTGTGTGTCAGTATCAGTCATGCTTCATATCGTTGTGTGCATGTAAGTGTTAGTCACATCTCATATCTTTGTGTGTGTCAGTATTAGTCATGCTTCATATCGTTGTGTGCATGTAAGTGTTAGTCACATCTCATATCTTTGTGTGTGTCAGTATTAGTCATGCTTCATATCGTTGTGTGCATGTAAGTGTTAGTCACATCCCATATCTTTGTGTGTGTCAGTATTAGTCATGCTTCATATCGTTGTGTGCATGTAAGTGTTAGTCACATCTCATATCTTTGTGTGTGTCAGTATTAGTCATGTTTCATATCGGTGTGTGCATGTAAGTGTTAGTCACATCTCATATCTTTGAGCACGCATGTCTTTGTTAGTCACCTCTAGTGACTCGGCATTGGTGCTCGTAAACCTAGGAGGGCCGACATTCTAAAGGCAGAATCCCCCAACAGAAAAGACAAGTGGCTGCCTTGCAGGAAGATTGGGGACAATCAAAAGCTAAGGAAAGCAAACCTGAATAAAGTGATGGCTGAAATTGGATGCACTGGGCCACTGGCGCAGAACACAGTGCAACGTTTTAACAGGTATTCAATCAGAGTGGATCTAACAGACTCTAATTATGATGTTCTGTCTGTGGGGTCGATCAATTCACTTAAATAGACATATGTCATGTGAGAGTCAGGAATCATACTCTGATTGAGTCTTGATCGCAGATATATATATATATATATATATATATATATATATATATATATATATATATGGCTCTACATACACATTTTGAAACCGCGATAGCTCAGTGGTTAGTAAACTGGACTACAAAGGACAAGAGGTATGGTTCGATCCTAACCGACGGATTCCGGTTTCACCCAGCCTTAAATGGGTACCGATTTTTTTTTCTGAGAAAGTAAAGCGGCAAGGACGTAATACCGACCATATTACCCCAAAAATCAAGTGCTGAAGGTCTATGAAAATTATGGTCAATAACACCATATTTCCTATAAACCTCTTGGCGTGAAGGGGGACTTTACTTTACATTTTTTACATAAACATTTGGTATGTGTTTGCTAATCTAAATTAAGCTGTTTATCACAAGTTTGTTTGTTTTTTCTTTGTAGAAAAAAAGTGTGATTTAATAATAGCATTATATTTATAAATTCACATTTTGAACCAATATATGCCTGCTGCTTCATAAACTATACCAAAGCGGCTGATAGACTACGCCTTAAACAACTTTTACAAGGCCTGAAATTATATACACAGACATACGATTAATATGTAATTTATACTAGACGCAAACATCAATAATAAAATATAACAAAGATTACACCCATTGATATAAACAAGTGGAGAAAGACAGAAATGCATCCTATCACAAAACTTGTTCAATCTATACACTGAGCAAATCTTTAAAAACATCACAGAGATTCTTAGAAGATAATACTTAAATCCTCATAATTCTATATAATTTTCACAATAAAAATTTGAAAATACTTAAATTAATTCAAATGGTTAGAGTCACAAGACTACACCCACGCATGTATACTGAGTGATTCGATGAGCATGATAAAAACAGTGGAGGCGAGCTCTGTACGCATGCAATGGGTAGAGTCGTTGCAGAAATCCAAAATACGTAAGGTCACCTTTGTCTATGTCCCTGGACATGCGGGAGTACGGGGAAATGAAAGAGCGGACAGGTTGGCTAGCTGCGCTGTCGTTGAGGACGGGCAACCAATGGATCGGGCGGACATCATCAATGCCCTCCCAGATGTGGGACGAGCACAGGACATTGACAAACACATATCCTCGTCACTTCTTCTGATGATGGAAATGGGAGTTAAGTTCGACACAGCCAGAAATGAGAAACTTAGTGGCCGTGTAAGAAGACTTATCAACCAACATAGAACTGGAGTCGTCAGTCGCTGGACACTGAAGGAATTGCTGAGGATGGGATCTGAGCACCTATGGACATGTTCGGAGTACAATGATGATGACCAGCAAATAACTCAATAACTTAAATCCTACAAATGGATATCAAGGTTGAAGTAATAGACATGGAGACAGTTCAGAGATACAGCTACATTGGTCATACTATAACCAGTAATGTAAAATGTAAAACTAAAATAGATAAAAGAATACGAATTGCAAAATATAGTGTTATTATCATGAAAAATATGCTAACATGAAAACAAATAACAGCAGGGCTGAAAATAAAATATCAACATGATATATCTTCTCAACCTTTCTGTATGGTGAAGAAACATGAACATTAGATAAGAAAATAGAACAGAAAATGTAAGCCTTTGAAAAGTGGTTTTATAAAAGAACAGGTGGAGCTGGATGGAATGAAAAGGAAACAAACGATGAAAGGTAAAGAAATCAATTTAAAATGACAAGAGAATTACTAAACACAATCCGAACAAGACAAATTAGAATTTTATGGTATGTTAATAGACACAACAGCCTACTAAAAGTAATCTTGGAAGGGAAAATACAAGGTAAAAGTTGAAGAAGCAGACAAGTCTAACATGGACGAGTAACATCAAAAGCTGGACAAGTCAACGTAAAACAAGTCTGCATCATCAAAGCAAGAAACATATATAATTTTAGACATCAATGTGAGGTAACTTTAGACATCAATGTGAGATAACTTTAGACATCAATGTGAGATAACTTTAGAGATCAATGTGAGATAACTTTAGACATCAATGTGTAGACATCAATGTGAGTAACTTTAGACATCAATGTGAGATAAATTTAGACTTCAACTTATTAAAGAAGGTTGATAAAAAAATAAAATGAAAGTTATAACAGTAATTGAGCTTAATATTAGTGATGTCATTTTCTATAGTAAAATAAAAGGTAAGGTACATTTTTTTATGTGACGAGAGATTCATGAATCGAAAATGACTTCCTTATTTTCTGTTACAGATGCATGGAATTTAATGACCACCGATTGTGTGGAAAACGAGAGTAAAGAGATCGAAATGAATGACTCAATACAAGCATGTCTTGTGAATTTTAGGACTGATCTTTATAAAGAGTATAACCTTGCTTGGCGGGAGAACAGAAATATGAGAAACACTGAAATATGTTTGTAAGTTTCATTGATGTCCAAAAACAGATATACACGTAATGAACAATATAAGAGCAGTCCTCATTTCAAAGTCACTCTAGAAACAATAAACTGTTGTAATAAATGTTGTCTGAGATTGGGTCTTTAAAGCTTGCAATCTCGAAGTTCAAAATTGAATTGCATTCTTTGTTTGTATACACCAAAATGCATAAAGTTTATCTATAGCTTTATTATATATGCGAGCATGTTTGCCGCTATGTCCGTGTGTATTTCGATTGCCTGTGATTGTTGTCATTTCTTCGATGATGTTTGTGTAATTTCATTGATAGGGATTGGGTGGGTTTTCGTTTATGCGGACTCAATGTAAGTTGACCAATCTTCGGTAATGTAAACAATGGGATCGTGTGCAGAAAGGGTGTAGGCACAATCCAACTGCCGCACCGCACACAGGGGTAGGTGGCTTGACCTACTTCTAAACTGATCCACTAGTGAAACCATGGTCAGTCTCTAGACATTGAGATGTGCAGTGAATATAGAATAACCAGCTGCGTATCACAAAACAAGTGATGTTTACAGATGGTGGGGTGAATTAGTTGCGTGGGGTAACTAATTCTGTAAACTGCCACACATGCCCTATGACGATTACATCGGCAAGTCGGAGGCCCCATAACCTCCTTCCTGGGTAGATAAGACCCATTAACCTAAAAAGGTCAACGCATCTAGGAGATGGTCAACTTCGATTATAAACCCAAGCTTTCTAGCGGGACTACCCGTTCACGGAATAGACCTCGGGACTAAAACCTGAGAAAAAAATCCGGAGATGGAGTCCCTAAGGCAGTTCAGTGTTGATTTCAACATTGAAGACTGTTCTTGTCCTGCTAGACCTCTCACAATCATTCACGATGCTGCGTGGAGAGATGAAACATGGTGCAAGGACTACAGCTTTTCTCTTTCTATTTCTGCCCAAGTTCGCGCCCTCGAGATAAACTTAGCCACCCACACAGTAAAATAACACGACAAAAAAAAAAAACATAAACCCTGAAATCGACCACCGTTAACTACAAACATTCGCTGAATTAGAACACCAAGCCAATTTCTTCGTGAAATAACAGAGGGGAAAAAATGGGTAATCTTTACATCCCTGACCCTCTAACCATTGAGTATTTGACATGGGCTGGTTTTAGATTCACCTTTTTTATATTAATGAATACAATAGTTGGTACATTAGGTTACCTCATGATTATTTGTGAGTGCCATGTCTGAAGAAATAAAACTTAACACAATGATAGTATGGCGCTGCAAAAGGCATTTTTTTTTTTACCCCCAGAGTGAATCGGAAGACATTTGCTTTATAATATAGAATATAAAATGGATCTTTAGAAATATTTTTTTTTATTGTACACTCTCAACTTTATATTATAAATTATTTATATGTCAACTGTTTTATTCTTAATAATAATTTAATTTCGTTTAATCATCATCATCATTACCATGCCGGCTGGCGTAGGCGATCATGTCCCTCCACAATCTTCTATCTACAGTCCATCGTATCAGTTCTGTTCTTGATTGTTTTCCATGCCATTACACCAAGCTATCCAGTATTTTCTCTCTTTGTCGTCCGCGATCTCTCTTTCCTTTTATTTTGCCAGTTGTAACCAAGTATTCCAACTTTCCTCTTCTCATGATGTACCCGAAAAATGTTGATTGCTTCTTTATGATGTTTTTTAAGAGCTCCCTTTTTGTGTTGGCCTCTTTGAGAACTTCCTCATTGGTCTTTTTATCTGTCCAGTGAACTTTCAACATTCTTCTGAGAAATCCCATCTCTGTGGCCTCTAATCGTCTTTTCATTTGTTTGTCTACTGTCCATGATTCGCTTCCATAGGTCAGAATTGGTTCTATATAGCACCGATGAACTCTCTTTCTCATTTTTATTGACATAGATTTGTTGCATAAGATATTATGCTTTTTATTTCTGTGGTGCATCTCCCATCTGATGTTATTATTGTGCCCAAGTATTTGAAACGTTGCACTTGTTTCAGATTTGTCTCGTTTATTTTTATGCTGCATGATGGTGATGATTCTTACTTCGATATAACCATTACTTCTGTTTTCTTACTATTCAGACTAAGACTTTTCTTGTTGCTTTCTTTTACTATTATGTCTATCATTTCTTGTAGTTCGTTCTCTGTCTCTGCTATTAAAACTGTTCATCCGCATATCGCAAATTATTTATGTTGTGACCGTTGACTTCAATTCCTTTTTTGTCTACTATTGATCTCATAATATATTCGCTATAAAGTGAAAACAAATCCGGTGACAGAACACAGCCTTGTCTGACTCCTTGTTTTATATATTGGAATTGTCCTGTTTGGTTGTTAATTCGTATAGCTGCTGTTTGTTGCCAGTACATGTTTTTTATGATTCGCAGATCCTTGCCATCAATGTTTAATTTCTCCAGCATATTGATTATTTCCACATGCTTTACTTTGTCAATTGCTTTCGTGTAGTCTATAAAGCACATATATAGATCTTTTTATCAATGTCCTTAAGATCTATATTGCATTATTGGTGTCCCTTCCTTCCACAAATCCACATTGTTCCTCACTTATTTCTGGTTTTATTTTGTTCCTTACACGTCTCATGATTATTCTTAGTAATATTTTAGTCATATGGCTCATGAGACGAATAGTGCGATGGTCTTCACAATCAGTGGCGCCTGACTTCTTCGGTATGGCTACAAAGATAGATTTTAGTAGATCTTAGGGTATATGTCCAGTGTTATATATGTCAATCAGTAATTTTGTTATGACTTGTACTCCCAACTCTCCTAATGCATTTATCTCTTCGATTGTTATATTGTCAGGACCTGGAGCTTTGCCTCTTTTCATGTGTTGAATTGCGTCCTCCACTTCACTCTGCATTATTGGTGGTCCTGTGTCTTCATTTGAATTGTTTAATTCTGGTCTTTCATCATCATAGAGTTGACTGATATATTCTGTCCATCTTTCCATTGTCTTCTCCTGTCCCATTATTATATTTCCTTCCTTTGATTTCACACATCCTGAAACTTTGACTTCTTTTCTTCCTGTTAATTCATTTAACTGATTGTGCATAAATTGTGGGTCTTTCTTTTGTTGTTTTTCCATTTCTTCACATTTCTGTTTTAACCATCCTTCCTTTGCTTCTCTGCGCTTGTTTTGGATCTCTTTGTGCAATATTTTGTATGTCCATGCTTCTTTCTAATGTTTCCTTGTTTCGTCCATTAGTTGCAATATTTCTTCTGTCATCCATTTCTTTTTGTTGATTCTTTTAGTCACTGGTATTATTTCTTTTGATGTTTGCTGAATCGATTGTTTGAGCATTTCCCACTGCTCCCTGATGTCCTGTATTTTATCAATAGCATTATGTCTATTTTGTACTATCATGCTGTACTTATCACTCATATGTTTATCTACTCTTAGCATATCTAGTTCTAATTTTATATTTCTTGGTGATTTCTGTGCCTTCCGCAGTTTTATTCTTATCTTTCCAACTACTGGTACATGGTCACTATTACAATCTGCTCCTGGCATTGTTTTAACAGACGTCAGCCCATTCCTATATCTTCTCTGTACCAGTATAAAATCAATTTGATTGTGTACTTTTTTGTCTGGGCTTTGCCATGTCCATAGTCGCCTAGGGTGTTGTTTGAACCAGGTTTTACCTATAATCATTTCATGTGTCTGTGCCCAATCTATCTATCTATCCCCTCTGTCATTTGTCTCACCAAGGCCATGCCCCCCCCCCAGTCACATTTTGCACTTTAGCTGTTCCTACTTGTGCATTGAAATCCCCTAATATAATAGTTATTTCTTGGGGTTTACACTGTTCTATGGTCGCCTCTAGCTCCTCGTAAAAAAGTGTCAATGTCTTCTTCTTCGCTATTACTTGCTGGTGATAAACTTGAATTATTTTGATATCCATTGGTCTGCCACTCAATTTTACTAGCAGAATTCTGTCTGATCGTTTAATAGGCATTTAAAAATAAATGTTTCCTCAAGTAATGTCACTCGATGTTATCAACATGATAAAGACAAAAATGTTAAGTCAACCATTAGTTTTTGTTTAACGCACACTCACTGGAACCATTTCAAGGTAGCCTACCTATTACATGCATTGAAGTACAGTAAAGTCTCGATTATCCGGAATGCTCGGGGAAGAACCCATTCTGGATAATTGAATTTTTCTGGATAATCGAGAGTAAGAAAACCAAACTCAAAATTTATGAAAAAACAACTTATTGAAAAATTGCAATGCTCAGAAATATTTAAGTTCGTGTGAAATTCGCGAGCTTTCTCTATCAACATGGGTCCTGATATTGGCATTCCTATTCTTCTTCTTTCTAAAAACCACACATAAAGGACGTCGTCGAGTTTTTCAGATTTTGGCCGTTTCATACTTCGTCTCTGGTGTATATTGTTGCTGCTTTCAGACTCCGACGCAAACTTAAACAACTCATCTTTTTGATTTCGTATGTCATATAATGTTGAAGAGGCTATGCCAAATTCAGTCATCAAAACGTTGCGATTAACGCCTTTTTCAAGTCTACTAGCGATTTCAATCTTCTGGTTCAGTGTCAATACAGTTCGCTTGCGTTTACCTTTGCGGGAAATTGAGGTGTGGTTTGCACTCGCAGAGGCCATTATTTAACACAAAAATGTATTCCGTTAAAAAGTATGCACACATGTGTTTATAGCATATCATGTATAATTTATACTGATGGAACGAATTTCAGCTTGCACAAATGTCTGAGACAAACTAACGTCAAACTCTGTATCTTACTCTTTTTGAATTTCCAGTCGGTAATTTTTGAACCCCTCCCCCTTTCTTCTCACCATCTCTATGTCACTGCACGTCGGCTGCTCAACCTTTGATTTATAATCATCAAAGTTATGGGCTCTTCAATTTTCACAAACAATACGTCTGCTTCTAATGTTCGGTCAGACTGTCAAACGCCATATTTTTGACAAATTCATGACCAACTTTAGATCTAAAGCAGGCTATGAGAAAATTAAGCAAATTTGTAAAATCATGTAGATAAGTGTTTTTGGCACGACTAAGATTTCCCGACAAAAACATTTAGTCGGGGGAAAAAGTGAAGATATAGACTGTCTGTCGCTTTTACTTGGAATATTTGGAGACACAATGTCTGGATTGAATAAAATATGTTCGCTCCTATTTGAAGTATATTACTGTAAATACACTATTGTAAACGCAATATTGTGTAATGATAGAGCCTGTAGAAGTAAGCGCAGCGCACAAACCGTGTTGTAGCGTTTTCGATTTCCGGATAAAGGCATTTAATTTAACTGAACAAAACATGATTCAAGCTTTCTCCCTATAATAATTAAAAAAAAAAAGTCCGTTAAATTGAGAATTCCGGATTATTGAGTACCGCATAATCGAGACTTTACTGTATTTGAATATTATGTGAGTTACAAATCATTGAGCTTCAATTACGTGGATATTGTTTTACACTGGTTAGTACGATAATTGGAGAGCGAGTGACCGAAACGTAGAACTGACACTTGATCTCAACATTTCAATTATTTTAATTTGTTGAGCATCCAGAAGGAGATGCCCTGTACAAGAATGGGATATTAATCATTAAGTGGCTCTGATATGTCGAATGTAAATTTCTAGATTTTAAAAAGTGTATCGCCTGTTCCTGCAGGAATTAGTCAAAACGAGGAGACTTGCCCACAGTAATTCTGAAGCGCCTGCAAATGGTTCTTTACACTAATTTCTACATCTCACATTAACTGCTACAACACATTAGCTGCTAATACACATTAGCTGATGCAACACATTATCTACTACAACACATTAGCTACTACAACAAATCGCTGCAACAACACATTAGCTGCAATAACACATTAGCTGCTACAACACATTAGTTACTATAACGCATTAACTGCTGCAATACATTATCTGCTACAACACCTTAGCTGCTACAATGCATAGCTACTACAATACAATAGCTGCTACAACACATTAACTGCTACATGTTACTAGCTATAACAACACATTAGCTGTTACGCGTCATTAGCTGCTACACCACATCAGCTGCTACAACATATTAGCTGCTACAACATATTTGCTGCTGCAACACTTTAGCTGCTACAACACTTTAGCTACTACACCACATCAGCTGCCTCACCACATCAGCTGCTACAACACATTAGCTGCTACAACATATTTGCTGCTGCAACACTTTAGCTGCTACAACACTTTAGCTACTACACCACATCAGCTGCTACACCACATCAGCTGCTACAACACATTAGCTGCTACAACATATTTGCTGCTGCAACGCTTTAGCTGCTACAACACTTTAGCTATTACACCACATCAGCTGCTACACCACATCAGCTGCTACAACACATTAGCTGCTTCACCACATTAGCTGTTACGCGTCATTAATTGCTACAACACATTAACTGCTTCACCACATTAGCTGCTACAGCACATTAGTTGCTGCAAGTCATTCTTCGCCTTCTTTCCTTCCTCATCTGCCTTTCAGCGTCGAGGGGAGATATAATTTGCGGTCTTTTGCTCTTCTGTTCGCCTTTGCTGCTCTTATGTTTCCTAGTGCTTCTAATATTCCATCGATCCATCTTTTTTCGTGGTCGACCCTTGGGTCTGGTGTTCTCACAATGTTTGCTGAAGGATAGTTGTGTTGTGTTTTGTTCTTTCTACCTTGTCACGTGGCCGAACCATTTTATCTGTTGATTCCTTATATATTATATGGCGGTGGCCTTTCCTAGCTTTCTTCATTTCTGATCTTATCTCTCAGACTGTTTCATGTCATTCGTTTAACACATTTCATCTGAGTAGAGGTTATTTTCTTATTGTTCTTGCATCTAGGGTCCAGGTCTGGCATTGGTAGCACAACTTTGGGATGACGATTGTATTGTATAGTGTTCGTTTTGCCTCCAGAGTTATTTCCTTGTTGGACAATAGTGGTGATAACTGTCCAATGATTTGACAAGCTTTGTTGCATCTTGATTCTATCTCTGCTGTTTGAGAATTATCGTTTGTCATTAGACTTCCTAGGTATTTGAATTCCTCTACATGTTTTAGTAGTCAGCCTTCTATAGTTATGTTGATGTTCTGTTTATTTTTGGCGACATTCACGACTTCTGTTTTATTGATGTTGATTTTCATGTTGTATTTTGTGCCTGAGATGTTGAGTTTGTTTAAGTGGTCTTGTAGGTCTTCTATTGTTTCATGTATTAGTGCATGATCGTCTGCAAATAAAAGCTCGTTGATCTCCTCTGTCTCTGATGGGTTGGCTAGCTTGCATATATAGTCCATGCATGTAATAAACAGTAGGGTGGATAGTCTGTCTTACACCTGATCTAACTTCGAAGTGGTCTGTGTAGCCTGCTGCTGTTCTGACCCTGCAGCTACTGTTCATGTAGAGGCTTTTAATTAGGTTGGTTAGATGTTGGCTTACTCCGTATGTTGGTAGTATCTCCCACAGGTGTTCTCTGTTTACTCTGTCGAATGCTTGTTCCTGGTCAATGAAAGCTATGTATAAATGTGTATTGTGTTCTGTCGTTTTTTCTGCAAGCTGTTTTAATGTGAATAGTGCGTCAGTACATCCTCTGTTTTTTTTTTCGGAACCCCATTTGCGAATCGCTTAACTGTAGTTCTATTATTGGTCTCAGCCTTTTTTACAATTTATTAGCTGCTACAACACATTAGCTGCTACAATACATTAGCTGCTACTGCAAATTAAATGGTTCAAAAGTGAGACTACACTCCAAAAAAAAAAAGATAGATTTATTGAAATGAAACAGATAAAAGAGAAAGAAACAAATAGTCTATTGCATGCCATATGGGGCTGAAAAAACAAGGTTGAACACTCGATCCTTTATTGATAATGACATACATGACAATCAAATATGAACTAGCATAAACTATGCACCTGAGTTATGCCTCGACAAAATCTATTAACTGTTGGCAGTGTTGTTTCTAGTCCAATTTCTAATGACACTGCTTTAGTCCTTCCACAGTCCGAGGAGTACAAATTTAATCTAGTCATTCACTTGTAACCAGCTCGGTTCTATAAAATAAATCATATTACCTCTATAATTGTTTTTTCTTGTGGATGGTACTCGATTGTTAGGTGATCACCACTCAGTACGATCATATGTCCTTCTCGGTTGACAGCCTGGACCGACCTTTGAATTATTGAGTTATTTGCGGGTCATCATCATTCCACTCCGAACATGGCCATGAGTGCTCAGATCCGCTCCTCAGCAAGTCCCATCAGTGTCCAGCATCTGTCGACTCATGCTCTATGTTGGATGATTGGTCTTCTTACACGCCCACTAAATGTATCGTTTCTGACTGTGCCCATCTTAACTCGCATCTCTTTCATCCGAAGGAGTGACGTGAGTAGTATAGCAGGGTCCAACTGTTTAGTATTTGACCCGTAAATTAACAAAGATATATAGTAGGTGCGCGGCGCACCTAATGTACCGTAGGTGCAGGGGGAGTTAACTGTGACATTTCGTGTCGGGATGTTGACTGGGGGTGTCTGTCGGCGTGACCTCGGCGCTCCGTATTTTAAAAATTCCGAATTATTTTAAAAAAACAGTCTCCATCTGATTTCGAACACGGGTCTACGGCGTGCCAGGCCAGACACTTACCACTATGCTACAGGCGATCACAGAATTAGAGGCTGAATGAGACAGGTGAATCGTGACGCTTTTGTTGGTGCCTGACAGCTAGCTAGTAGTAGAGAAAGATTGACCCGCATTTAGGCGCTAAATTAACAAAGATATATAGGGCGGCGCCCCGCGCGCATAACGCGTGCGGCGCAGGGGGAGTTAACCGTGACATTTCGTGTCGGGATGCCTGGTGACCTCTCGTTGACCTTTCAACCTCTCGGCGCCATGGTCGGGGTGAGCTCTCGCAGTGGGGGACCTGTTATGATCAAAGACCCTATTTCTCTGTGAAATTTCTCACTTGGGTAACTTAAGCTGGTCTAGCCGTCTAACAGAGAGACAGTAAATTAATGTACTTTTGATATTCTATTACTGTTGTGTTTTTTGTAGTGGTTGTAGTAATAGTAGTAGTAGTTAAAGTCGTTATTGAAGTTGTACAACTAGTGTGACTTGTATTTTGTAGAGTTATAACAGACAAGTGGGGGCTATGCCTTTTTTTTCATGTATAGTAGAGAGACGGTAGAGTTTTATAGTTATTTTTATGCATGACAACTTTAATGTATCTATAAAATTCATTTTCAAATTAATGGAAACATATAACTTACTCAGGGCTTGGCCAACTAACAGCAACGGTCTTGCTAATATATTTAACCCGTGGAAACATCAGCATCATGAGACTTATTAATGTCCAAATTGACCGCTTGTTCATAACACGGATACGACAGCGATGATGACTTTAACGGGTACACAATCAAAGATCCCGTGGGTTTTGTTTTAGTCGATGACAACTTATGAAATAGTAGCTGACAACTTTTGTATTAGCAGATGACAGCTTTCAATGACTGTTTACATGCTATGTCATTGTAGCAGTCATGTATGTCATGTCGATGTAGTAGACACGTATATCATGTCATTGTAACAGTCATGTCAATGTAACAGTCATTTCGTTGTAATAGTCATCTCGTTGTAACAGTCACGTGTGTCATGTCGTTTTATCAGAGACGTATGGTATGTCGTTGTAACAGTCATTTCGTTGTAATAGTCATCTCGTTGTAACAGTCACGTATGTCATGTCGTTTTATCAGACACGTATGGTATGTCGTTGTAACAGACATGTCGTTGTATCAGTCATGTCGATGTAGTAGACACATATGTCATGTCATTGTAACAGTCATGTCAATGTAACAGTCATGTCAATGTAACAGTCATGTCTATGTAACAGGCATTTCGTTGTAATAGGCATCTCGTTGTAACAGTCACGTATGTCATGTCGTTTTATCAGAGACGTATGGTATGTCTATGTAACAGACATGTTGTTGTATCAGTCATGTCGATGTAGTAGACACGTATGTCATGTCATTGTAACAGTCATGTCAATGTAACAATCATGTCAATGTAACAGTCATTTCGTTGTAATAGTCATCTCGTTGTAACAGTCACGTGTGTCATGTCACTCTATCAGACACGTATGGTATGTCGTTGTAACAGACATATCGTTGTATCAGTCATGTCGATGTAGTAGACACGTATGTCATGTCATTGTAACAGTCATGTCAATGTAACAGTCATGTCAATGTAACAGTCATTTCGTTGTAATAGTCATCTCGTTGTAACAGTCACGTATGTCATGTCGTTTTATCAGACACGTATGGTATGTCGTTGTAACAGACATGTCGTTGTATCAGTCATGTCGATGTAGTAGACACGTATGTCATGTCATTGTAACAGTCATGTCAATGTAACAGTCATGTCAATGTAACAGTCATTTCGTTGTAATAGTCATCTCGTTCTAACAGACACGTATGTCATGTCGTTTTATCAGACACGTATGGTATGTCGTTGTAACAGACATATCGTTGTATCAGGTATGTCGATGTAGTAGAAACGTATGTCATGTCATTGTAACAGGCATGTCAATGTAACAGTCATGTCAATGTAACAGTCATTTCGTTGTAATAGTCATCTCGTTGTAACAGGCACGTACGTCATGTCGTTTTATCAAAGACGTATGGTATGTCGTTGTAACAGACATGTCGTTGTATCAGTCATGTCGATGTAGTAGACACGTATGTCATGTCATTGTAACAGTCATGTCAATGTAACAGTCATTTCGTTGTAATAGGCATCTCGTTGTAACAGACACGTATGTTATGTCGTTTTATCAGACACGTATGGTATGTCGTTGTAACACACATGTCGTTGTCTCAGTCATATCGATGTAGTAGACACGTATGTTATGTCATTGTAGCAGTCATGTCAATGTAACAGTCATGTCAATGTAACAGTCATTTCGTTGTAATAGTCATCTCGTTGTAAAAGTCGCGTATGTCATGTCGTTTTATCAGAGACGTATGGTATGTCGTTGTAACAGACATGTCGTTGTATCAGTCATGTCGATGTAGTAGACACGTATGTAATGTCATTGTAACAGTCATGTCAATGTAACAGTCATTTCGTTGTAATAGCCATCTCGTTGTAACAAACACGTATGTCATGTCATTGTAACAGTCATGTCAATGTAACAGTAATTTCATTGTAATAGTCATCTCGTTGTAATAGTCACGTATGTCATGTCGTTTTATCAGAGACGTATGGTATGTCGTTGTAACAGACATGTCGTTGCATCAGTCATGTCGATGTAGTAGACACGTATGTCATGTCGTTTTATCAGACACGTATGGTTTATCGTTGTAGCAGTCATGTCGATGTAGTAGACACGTATGGCATGCCATTGTAACAGTCATGTCAATGTAACAGTCATGTCAATGTAACAGTCATTTCGTTGTAATAGTCATCTCGTTGTAACAGATACATATGTCATGTCGTTTTATCAGACACGTATGGTACGTCGTTGTAACAGACATGTCGTTGTATCAGTCATGTCGATGTAGTAGACACGTATGTCATGTCATTGTAACAGTCATGTCAATGTAACAGTCATGTCAATGTAACAGTCATTTCGTTGTAATAGTCATCTCGTTGTAACAGTCACGTATGTCATGTCGTTTTATCAGAGACGTATGGTATGTCGTTGTAACAGACATGTCGTTGTATCAGTCATGTCGATGTAGTAGACACGTATGTCATGTCATTGTAACAGTCATGTCAATGTAACAGTCATGTCAATGTAACAGTCATTTCGTTGTAATAGTCATCTCGTTGTAACAGTCACGTATGTCATGTCGTTTTATCAGAGACGTATGGTATGTCGTTGTAATAGACATGTCGTTGTATCAGTCATCTCGATGTAGTAGACACGTATGTCATGTCATTGTAACAGTCATGTCAATGTAACAGTCATTTCGTTGTAAAAGTCATCTCGTTGTAACAGACACGTTGGTCACCAGTACAATGAGTATTCTGTTATTGGATCATAGGTCACAATCTATTTTTAGTAACTAATCAGGTATTGCATCAGAGATCAAAATCTATTTTTAGTAACTCAACATCACCATTATAGGGGAACTGAGTAACACCATCTCTTTTTGTGAAAATTTCAGATTTCAAAGCTGGAGCAAAAAGAGATGGTGTTACTCAGTTCCCCTATAATGGGGATGTTGAGTTACTAAAAATAGATTTTGATCTCTGATGCAATACCTGATTAGTTACTAAAAATAGATTGTGACCTATGATCCAATAACAGAATACTCATTGTACTGGTGACCAACGTGTCTGTTACAACGAGATGACTTTTACAACGAAATGACTGTTACATTGACATGACTGTTACAATGACATGACATACGTGTCTACTACATCGAGATGACTGATACAACGACATGTCTGTTACAACGACATACCATACGTCTCTGATAAAACGACATGACATACGTGACTGTTACAACGAGATGACTATTACAACGAAATGACTGTTACATTGACATGACTGTTACAATGACATGACATACGTGTCTACTACATCGACATGCCTGATACAACGACATGTCTGTTACAACGACATACCATACGTCTCTGATAAAACAACATGACATACGTGACTGTTACAACGAGATGACTATTACAACGAAATGACTGTTACATTGACATGACTGTTACATTGACATGACTGTTACAATGACATGCCATACGTGTCTACTACATCGACATGACTGATACAACGACATGTCTGTTACAACGATATACCATACGTGCCTGATAAAACGACATGACATACGTGTCTACTACATCGACATGACTGATGCAACGACATGTCTGTTACAACGACATACCATACGCCTCTGATAAAACGACATGACATACGTGACTGTTACAACGAGATGACTATTACAATGAAATTACTGTTACATTGAAATGCCTGTTACAATGACATGACATACGTGTCTACTACATCGACATGCCTGATACAACGACATGTCTGTTACAACGACATACCATACGTCTCTGATAAAACGACATGACATACGTCACTGTTACAACGAGATGACTATTACAATGAAATTACTGATACATTGACATGACTGTTACAATGACATGACATATGTGTCTGTTACAACGAGATGGTTATTACAACGAAATGACTGTTACATTGACATGATTGTTACAATGACATGACATACGTGTCTACTACATCGACATGACTGATACAACGACATGTCTGTTACAACGACATACCATACGTGTCTGATAAAACGACATGACATACGTGACTGTTACAACGAGATGACTATTACAACGAAATGACTGTTACATTGACATGACTGTTACATTGACATGACTGTTACAATGACATGACATACGTGCCTACTACATCGACATGACTGATACAACGACATATCTTTACAACGACATACCATACGTGTCTGATAAAACGACATGACATACGTGACTGTTACAACGAGATGACTATTACAACGAAATGACTGTTACATTGACATGACTGTTACATTGACATGACTGTTACAATGACATGACATACGTGCCTACTACATCGATATGACTGATACAACGACATGTCTGTTACAACGACATACCATACATCTCTGATAAAACGACATGACATGCATGCCTGTTACAACGAGATGACTATTACAACGAAATGACTGTTACATTGACATGACTGTTACATTGACATGACTGTTACAATGACATGACATACGTGTCTACTACATCGACATGTCTGATACAACGACATGTCTGTTACAACGACATACCATACGTGTCTGATAAAACGACATGACATACGTGACTGTTACAACGAGATGACTATTACAACGAAATGACTGTTACATTGACATGACTGTTACATTGACATGACTGTTACAATGACATGACATACGTGCCTACTACATCGACATGACTGATACAACGACATGTATGTACAACGACATACCATACGTGTCTTTTAAAACGACATGACATACGTGACTGTTACAACGAGATGACTATTACAACGAAATGACTGTTACATTGACATGACTGTTACATTGACATGACTGTTACAATGACATGACATACGTGTCTACTACATCGATATGACTCATACAACGACATGTCTGTTACAACGACATACCATACATCTCTGATAAAACGACATGACATGCATGCCTGTTACAACGAGATGACTATTACAACGAAATGACTGTTACATTGACATGACTGTTACATTGACATGACTGTTACAATGACATGACATACGTGTCTACTACATCGACATGACTGATACAACGACATGTCTGTTACAACGACATACCATACGTGTCTGATAAAACGACATGACATACGTGACTGTTACAACGAGATGACTATTACAACGAAATGACTGTTACATTGACAAGACTGTTACATTGACATGAGTGTTACAATGACATGACATACGTGTCTACTACATCGATATGACTGATACAACGACATGTCTGTTACAACGACATACCATACGTCTCTGATAAAACGACATGACATGCATGCCTGTTACAACGAGATGACTATTACAACGAAATGACTGTTACATTGACATGACTGTTACATTGACATGACTGTTACAATGACATGACATACGTGTCTACTACATCGACATGACTGATACAACGACATGTCTGTTACAACGACATACCATATGTGTCTGATAAAACGACATGACATCTGTGACTGTTACAACGAGATGACTATTACAACGAAATGACTGTTACATTGACATGACTGTTACATTGACATGACTGTTACAATGACATGACATATGTGTCTACTACATCGACATGACTGATACAACGACATGTCTGTTACAACGACATACCATACGTGTCTGATAAAACGACATGACATACGTGACTGTTACAACGAGATGACTATTACAACGAAATGACTGTTACAACGACATACCATACGTCTCTGATAAAACGACATGACACACGTGACTGTTACAACGAGATGACTATTATAACGAAATGACTGTTACATTGACATGACTGTTACAATGACATGATATACGTGTCTACTACATCGACATGACATACATGACTGCTACAATGACATAGCATGTAAACAGTCATTGAAAGCTGTCATCTGCTAATACAAAAGTTGTCAGCTACTATTTCATAAGTTGTCATCGACTAAAACAAAACCCACGGGATCTTTGATTGTGTACCCGTTAAAGTCATCATCGCTGTCGTATCCGTGTTATGAACAAGCGGTCAATTTGGACATTAATAAGTCTCATGATGCTGATGTTTCCACGGGTTAAATATATTAGCAAGACCGTTGCTGTTAGTTGGCCAAGCCCTGAGTAAGTTATATGTTTCCATTAATTTGAAAATGAATTTTATAGATACATTAAAGTTGTCATGCATAAAAATAACTATAAAACTCTACCGTCTCTCTACTATACATGAAAAAAAAGGCATAGCCCCCACTTGTCTGTTATAACTCTACAAAATACAAGTCACACTAGTTGTACAACTTCAATAACGACTTTAACTACTACTACTATTACTACAACCACTACAAAAAACACAACAGTAATAGAATATCAAAAGTACATTAATTTACTGTCTCTCTGTTAGACGGCTAGACCAGCTTAAGTTACCCAAGTGAGAAATTTCACAGAGAAATAGGGTCTTTGATCATAACAGGTCCCCCACTGCGAGAGCTCACCCCGACCATGGCGCCGAGAGGTTGAAAGGTCAACGAGAGGTCACCAGGCATCCCGACACGAAATGTCACGGTTAACTCCCCCTGCGCCGCACGCGTTATGCGCGCGGGGCGCCGCCCTATATATCTTTGTTAATTTAGCGCCTAAATGCGGGTCAATCTTTCTCTACTACTAGCTAGCTGTCAGGCACCAACAAAAGCGTCACGATTCACCTGTCTCATTCAGCCTCTAATTCTGTGATCGCCTGTAGCATAGTGGTAAGTGTCTGGCCTGGCACGCCGTAGACCCGTGTTCGAAATCAGATGGAGACTGTTTTTTTAAAATAATTCGGAATTTTTAAAATACGGAGCGCCGAGGTCACGCCGACAGACACCCCCAGTCAACATCCCGACACGAAATGTCACAGTTAACTCCCCCTGCACCTACGGTACATTAGGTGCGCCGCGCACCTACTATATATCTTTGTTAATTTACGGGTCAAATACTAAACAGTTGGACCCTGCTATACTACTGACGTGGACTCATGGTTGTTGAAGTCCTATATCCTTCCCACATCTCGGAGGGAATTGATCATGTCCGCCCGATCCATTGCTTGACCGTCCTCAACAATAGCGCAAATAGTCAGCCTGTCTGCTCTTTTATTTCCCCGTACTTCCGCATGTCCTAGATCGTAGACAAATGTGACCTTCCGTATTTTCGACTTCTGCAATGACTCTACCAATTGCATACGTACAGAGCCCGCCTGCACTTTTTCTTATCATGTTCATCGCAGCACTCAGTATACAGGTATGGGTGTGGTCTGGAAAGTGGGTGTAGACTAAAAAGATGTAAAACATGGGTGGGCCGAGCAGAAGATGTTATCAAACAGGTATGTGGGCTTACCGATATCAACGCTGACGAGGAGTGGAAACCGGTCTCTACGTCATTCAAGGGTACATTCTCGTGTATTGTCACAGTCGATAGGAAATGTAGGGAACAGAACTCAGTCGTGGTCATTCTATCTATCTATTGACCTTTCGAGCCGTAACCGGCCCATAGGGCGTATACCAAGATACACCTTCTCCTATATGATTTTTTTGTTCTAGCAGTTTTCTTTTAAAGATATTTTATCAAATCTCGCCATCTGTCTCTGTTCTGTGCAAGCAGTTCTATCTCATTGAGGGATCCGATTCCTGCTGCTCTTGCCTCTCTCATCAATGTTCTTCTCAGTATCTCCCTGGTTCTTCCTCTTTTTACTTTTACCTGTTGTTTCCCATATGAGGGCTTGCTTTGCTTTTCGATTATTATCTCTTCTCATCACATGTCCAACGTATGACCATCGTCTTTTCTTTATTACTGAAGATATTAGTGGTTGATTGGCGATTTCTCTAATTTCGTCGTTTGTTTTGAATTCGTTCCATTCTATACCAAGTATTTTCCTTAGACATTTATTTTTGAATGCGTTCAACTTTGTTTCTATATCTCTTGTTGTTTTCCAGCTTTCACACGCATACGTAAGGGTTGATAGTACATTTGATTTGAATAGCCTAAGTTTTGTGTTTGTGCTGATGAGTTTTGATTTCCACAACTTTTCAAGGCTTCTGAAAGACATTGCTGCTTTAGCCAGTCTGATTCTAATTTCTTTGCTCGTATCCCCTTCTCGATCAATGTGACTTCCAAGATAGATAAAGTGATCGATCTCTTCTACTGGATTGTTTTCCATGTATATGTTGTCACTTCTTGGAAGTCGTGGTCATTGCGGTGGTGAATAGTCTCCTCTTGGATACGGGGTTAAATCAAAGAAATGCAAATGAATGCTTAAAAATTCGAAGCTGCAATAAAGCTGAATGTGAGGGGAAATTGAAAAAAATAGAAAAAAATGGTATGTTAAAAGCTTTACATGATTAGTAGACGACACAGATTTGAACGACGTTTCGGCTCAATAGGCCTTCAGCAGGAACAAACATAAGACACGCACACACATATGTAAATAACTAAAACTGACCCTACATAGCTAACTAGTAACAAAACATCCAAAACAAAAATAATCGAAATTGGTTAAAGAAAAGAAAAATGACTTCCCTGTGTCGTGGACCGTGGTCAGAAGGGAAAAAAGACTGGTCACACGAGTTTAGCTGTAATTATACCCTCAGGTCAGGTGAAGGGTTCTAAAAATACACGAGTGGGGGGAACGCTGTCTAGGTTATCTCGAATGCAAAGACATTGACAATGTCTGACAGTATCTAATGGCCCATGTCTGTTTGTACGTGTATATATGTATACACGCATCTGTGTGTGTGTGTGTGTGTGTGTGTGTACATGTATTTATGTGCCCTTAGATGCTTTCAGACATTGTCAGTGTCTTTGCAGTCGATGTAACCTTCCATATCTGTGTGTGCGTATTTTCTATTTGTTCCTGCTGAAGCCCTATTGAGCCGAAACGTCGTTCAAATATGTGTCGTCTGCTAATCACGTAATGCTTTTAACATACCATTTTTTATATTATTTTTCAATTTTCCCTCCTCTTGGATAACACTGATGAGAGAGATGCAGTCATCTATACAGACGAATTTGTAATCAATCGCTTAACACATGAACTTAATTATTAAATCTCTGTGGCCCCTTAACTTTGAGAATCCCTGGGATTAACGCAAACCCGTGTACTTAAACTAAGAAATGTAGATTCTAACGTCATAATTACCTCCACTTGTATTAAAGGTATAGACCACAGCGAGGTCAAGAAGACAACACACACGCAATCTAGCTTGCACACATGCACATGTACACATGGACCAGCAACATGCACACATGGACAGCTACATGCACACATGAACCAGCTACATTCACACATGGACTAGCTACATTCACACTTGGACCCGCTACATGCACACATGAACCAGCTACATGCACATAAGGACCCGCTACATGCACACACGGGGCTGCTATACGCAACATAGACCGACTGAATGCACACATGGACCAGCTACGTGCATACATGCACTAGCTACATGTACGCATGTACCAACTACATGTACACATAGACCAGCTACATGCATACATGCATTAGTTACATGTACACATGCATCAGCAACATGCACACTTGGACCAACTACATGTACACATAGAGCAGCTTAGTGCACATATGGTCCATCTAAATGCACACATAGACCAGCTTCATGCACACTTGGACCAGCTACATGCACACATAGACGAACTACATGCACACATAGATCAGCTTCATGTACACATAGAAAGCTACATGCACACATAGACCAGCTACATGCACACATAGACCAGCTACATGCACACACCATGTATCAGGTTTTACGACGGACTACAGAGCTTGTTGTCACGCTCCAACACGTGTGTGAGAACATGAACAGATTAATAGACTGCGTCCTGATAGATATGGCAGAGATGTATATATCAGATAAGGAGAACAAACTGTGAAACCACCTAGCATCTATATCGTCTACAGACTCTAACTGCCACTCACAATGCTACAGACGCGTATAGACACACATATAAATGACACGCATGGTAGGAGACTCCTAAAGGACACGATATATACAGTGACAGAGATTGTGGCTCAACAAACAACCACACATACCCTATCATAGAAAATATAATCTTGTGGTTTTGAGATAAAGGGCAGGTTCATAGACTGCTGGGAAGAAATCAAACAGAAAATCAACCACCCACCAAGAAGGCGCTGCACTCGCTGCTTTGTTGGTGTCTGTGTTTCGCTACGGGCAGAATAATGACGTGCTGGTCACGTGGACTAACATAGAATCAATTACATTAATCATCATCATCATAATCTCCATCATCATGTGTCATACCGGTTGGCGTAGGCGATCATGTCCTTCCACAATCTTCTAATCACAGTGCATCGTATCATTTCTGTTGTTGACTGTTTTCCATGTCATGACACCAAGTTATCCAGTATTTTCTCTCTTTGTAGTCTGCAATCTCTCTTTCCTTCTATTTTGTCAGTTGTAACCAAGTATTCAAATTTTCATCTTCTCATGATGTGCCCGAAAAATGTTGATTGATTCTTTTTTTATGGTTTTTAGCCGTTCCCCTTTTGTGTTGGCCTCTTTGAGAATTTCCTGATTGGTCTTTTTAGCTGTCCAAGGAACTTTCAATATTCATTGACATTAACATTTGTAATCGATGCTGTGAAACAACCGGACCGTTACGGTCATACGGCCCCATTCAATAGCAAATGTTACATGTGTACACTAACATTAACCAATTGTTGTTATCATGTCATACAAGAATAAAACAGTAGACATAACTATACTAATTACTGTAGAAGATGTGACCTATATATGTTGTTTAATTGAAGTGGGTCTTTTTTTCATGTCAAATTATCGTTAATTTCACAGATCGTAATAAATGCCATAATTAAACCGGTTATATGAGTCCATTAGTACATAACGAGTAGTAATCAACACAAAGGTAAATGAATAGGGACCTTTGGTTGTAATCCACAACGCTCATAGTGAGGCCACCCTACAGTCGCTGATCAACAACCTGGATAAAGCATGCGACCTTTTTTCACTGTCAATTAATGTTCAGAAGACAGTAATACTAAATCAAGGTGACTGCAAACCTATATCTATTACTCTAAAAGACTGCCCACTAGAATCAGTACAGACATTTACATATCTTGGATCCACAGTTACGCAAACCATCTCTCTTGATGAAAAAATAAACTGTCGAATTGGTAAGGCAGCTTCGACCTTCGGCAAACTCACAAAAAGGGCATGGAACAACACCAAACTAACTCGAAAGACTAAACTCCTAATATATCAAACATGTGTGCTTAGCACACTACTATATGGATCCGAAACCTGGACAACATACTCAAACCAGGAAAAAAGACTAAATGTCTTCCACATGCGATGTCTCCGCAAAATAATGCACATCAAATGGCAAGACAAAATAACCAACTTAACTGTCCTGCAACGTGCTAAGACCCTAACAATCATGTCGATGCTCAGAAGTCGAAGGCTAAGATGGCTGGGACATGTCCAACGGATGGAAGAAAAATGCATTCCTAGGCAAATACTATATGGCGAGCTAAAACACGGAAAACGACAAATCGGCAGACCTAAACTACGATATAGAGATATCTGCAAATCATCTCTGAAAGACTTCTCCATCTGTGAAAACGACTGGCAACATCTGGCAAGTGATCGCACATCATGGAGAGCACGTATAAGGAACGGTATAACAACATTTGAGACTGTTCTAAGACAGGACTTAGAAGAGAAAAGACTCATGAAAAAGGATGGTAAACCCTGTGGACCAGCGAGCCTGACCTGTTCATTATGTGACCGCGTGTGTTTGTCAAACATTGGTAGAATTAGCCACGAGAGAAGCTGTTCGGCAAAAACAATACCTCAAAAAAATACGCAATAGCCTCCACTAGACCGTCTGACAAGACGAAAAGGGCCATATATACAATGCAATATGATTTTAGGAAATATTATAACACACGTAGGTCATTTGTTTTGATAAATGATGTATATTTGTACAAACAGATTTCTGAGAGCTCGCACAGAATGCGTGATTAAGATGGCAAGGGACGCATGTGGCCATTTTTATGAGACAGTGATAAGGCAATTTGAAACACTCAGAACGAGGCCAGAGATGAATGGCAGGCGTTGTTGAGAATAGGGCAATGAGATAAAACGTGAGTACAATAGTTCAGCATTTGACGTAAAATAAGATGTATTATGTTGCAGTGAAAGAAGAAGACATTATAGTGAAAGAAAGCAAAAATAAAAGACTCAACCTTAATAGCAAAAAGACAGAACTAATTGTAGCAACAAAGAAAAAGATAATACCTCAATGCAAAATAAAGACAAGTGGAACAATATTAAAGCAGGTAAATGAATTTAGATATGTGGGAACGTTGTTAACCTCAGATGGAATATGTATAAAAGAGGTGAGATGCAGAATGGCTCAGGCAAAATCTGCTTTACAAAAAATGAGAAAGATACTACGCAATCTATTTATGACAATAGAAACAAGAAAAAGAGTTTTTAAATGTTATTTAGAGCCAGTCTTAAGATATGGATGTGTATCATGGACAATAGGACAAAAGACAAGAAAATCACTGGAGTCTGTAGAAATGTGGTTTTACAGGAGAATGTTGAGAATACCATGGACAGCTCAGAAGAGTAATGAAATCGTTCTGAAGGAGGCCAAAGCGAAAATAGAGCTAATTTCCAATATTAGGAAGAGTCAATCATCATTTCTTGGTCATGCAATGAGAAGAGAACGACTTGAATATATTGTAACAACTGGGGAAATTAAGGGACATCGAGATAGATGAAAGCAAAAAGAATAAAATACCAGACAGCTGAAGAGAATGGCTTGGCAGAAGGTCAACAACAAAAATGATAAAAAGTGTCGAGATTAAAAGTTGTGGAGAGACATGATCACCTACTTCAGCAGGCCCGGAACTTGATGATGATGATGATGATGATAATGATAATGCTTTATTATAAATTTCCTTGTATATCTTGTTTCTCCTTTCTACGCCACATCTTCTGTATTATATTCCTTTTCAGCATTTATTTTATATGCTGCATTCTGCGTGATTTTTATTGTTCCTTTTATTATTCCTCTTTCTGTGAGTTGCCTAACCACAATGGTACATTAGATCACTACAAGCTGGAAATTACCTCACCAAACATGTCACATTATATCCACATTAGCGTTCGCTTAATATGGCAGACCACCGTGAAAGAGATTGGAGCCTCATTACGTTACACTCCAAAGAAAGCCACGGAGAAAGATTCTAACTACTGTATAAGTATTAAGAACGAATTAAAAATAGCTACATGAAATGTTAGGACCTTATACCGACAAGGAAAATTAGAAAATCTAATGGTAGAAGCAGAGCGATTAAACATATATATCTTAGGCATATCAGAAACAAGATGGAAGGAAACTGGATACATACAAGACGATAAATATACATTTATATATTCAGGAAACACAAAAGAACATCAACGAGGAGTAGGCATACTAATAAAACGAGAGCTACAAACATATATAAATACCCACTGGACATACAATGAAAGGATTACACGATTAAAAATGAAGGCAAAACCATTTGGCATAGCAATAATACAGACATACGCACCTACTCAAGACTATACAGACGAGCAAATAGAGGCACACTATGAAGATCTAAACACAGTTATGAAGCAAGTGAAATCATCAGACATCTTGATTATAATGGGTGATATGAACGCTAAAGTAGGACAAGGTAAATAAAAGACCATTATAGGAAATCATGGTCTAGGAAAAAGGAATAACAGAGGAGAAAGATTAATACAATTTTGCGAAGAAAACAGACTGATAATATGCAACACCTTCTTTGACCAAGAGAAAAGGAAATTATACACATGGAAAAACCCTGGAGACAAGAAGAGAAATCAAATAGATTACATAATGATAAAAGACAGATTCAGGAACAACGTCAAGAAAGACAAACCCTACCCAGGAGCAGATATTAATTCAGACCACAACCATGTAATGATAAAAATGAAAATCAAATTAAAGGGAAACAAACACAAATCTAATTCAGCATCACCAATAGATAAAACATCGTTAAACCAGAAAGATGTAAAAGAAACGTATACTGTACAAGTAAAGAACACATATCAGAAGCTACTAGAAGAGGGGATTGAGCTGTACAGAAGAGAACATCCTGAGGAAAAAGTCACAACAAAATGGCAATGCATAAAAAACAGCATGCAAGAATCCTGCAACACCTTGCCCAAAAAGGAAAGTAACAAAAAACAAAAATGGATAACTGACAAAATCTTAGAAAAAATGGAAGAAAGAAGACAAGCGAAAAACAATGCCAGATACAAGGATATAGACAATTGAATACGGAGAATGTGCAAAAAGGCAAAAGAAGACTGGCTCAACCAAAGATGTCTAGAAGTCGAAGCTATGGAAAGTAAAAAAACTTAAGAGAGATGCACACAGAAATAAAGAGAATGACTAATAAAGACAAAAAAGCTGCAGGAAACGGATGTATTGCAAATAAAGAGGGAAGAATGCTAACAGACAACAAAGATATAATATATAGATGTTAAGAATATATAACAGAATTATTTCATGACGAAAGGGACAAAAAGCCATTTATAAAATGTACAGCTAGCTATAAAATCCTGAAATCTGAAGTAGAAAAAGCTATAAAAAGCATGAAATAGGGAAAGGCAGCAGGACATGACAATATACAGATAGAGATGATACAGGTTCTAGAAGAGTTTGGCATCTAAGTAATCACAGACATATGCAATGGCATGTACCATACAGGATACATACCAAACATTAGCTTTGATCTCATTAGTTTTGATCTAAAAACATCAACTTTCATTGCATTGCTTAAAAAGAATGGTGCAGTTGAATGCAGTGATTTCAGAACAATAAGCCTAATGAGCCAGGTAACAAAAATTTTACTAAAAGTTATACATGGAAGGATTCAGAATAAAATCAATACTGAATTAGATCAGCAACAATTTGGATTCAGGAAAAACAGTGTGACAAAAGAAGACATATTCAGCATGAGAACATTGATTGAAAAGTACACAGAAGTAAACAAAACAAAAAAAAACCTGCTTTATAGACTACACCAAAGCTTTCGATAGAATACACCATAACCAACTCACAGATTGCCTAAAGGATACAAATCTAGACGACACAGACATGCGACTAATATGTAATTTGTACTGGGAGCAAACAGCATTAATAAGATATAACTAGGAGAACTCTACCCCCATGGACATAAAAAGAGGAGTAAGACAAGGATGCATCCTATCACCATTTTGTTCAATCTATACACTGAACAAATCTTTAAAAACATCTCAGAGATGCCAGGCTTATACATTAATGGAAAGATAATCAATAACCTAAGATATGCTGGTGATAATGTTCTACTAGCAGAAAATCCTAAATACCTACAACAATTGCTTAAGGTGATAAACATAACAAGCAAAAAATATGGACTGGAGATGAATATCAAAAAGAATAAAACTATGATCATAAACAAAGAAAATTCTCAAGACCTACAATTAAATATCACAGTTGAGGGAATACATCTGGAGACAGTCCAGAGATACAACTACCTGGGACATACTATAACCAATGATGGAAAATGCAAAATTGAAATAAACAAAAGAATAGGTATGGCAACAAGTAATTTTAATGCCATGAAAAATGTACTAACAACAAAACAAATCTCAGCAGGGCTGAAACTAAGAATGACAAAATGTTACATCTTCTCAATATTCCTGTATGGTGCATAAACATGGACATTAGACAGGAAAACAGAACAAAAAATTGAAGCCTTTGAAATGTGGATTTATAGAAGAATAGGTCGAATTGGATAGACAGAAAAGAAAACAAACGATGAAGTCTTAAAACAACTAAAAATAAAAAGAGAACTACTAAATACAATTAAGACAAGACAAATGAAATTTTTTGTCATGTTAAAATACACAACAGCCTACTAAAAGTAATATTGGAAGGAAAAATACAATTTAAAAGAGGCAGAGGCAGACCAAGATTAACATGGACGAGTAACATCAAAAGATGGACAAATCAGTCTATGACAGCCTGCACCATCAAAGCAAGAAACAGAGTAGAATGGCGATCCATGGTAGCCAACCTTCGTTGCGGAGAAGGCACTCGATGATGATGATGAGCGTTCGCTTGACACACACGTTGTAAAAGACCGTCCATATCGCTATACATGATACAAGCGATGCAGGTCTCCTACACAAACATAATGAGATCATCATCAAAATCAAGTACCGGCCTACTGGAGTAGGTGATCATGTCTCTCCACAACTTTCGATCTCGACAGTTCTTTATCATTGCTGTTGTTGATCTTCTGCCAAGCCATTCTCTTAAGCTGTCTGGTATCTTTTCTTTTTTTTTCCCTCTATCTCTTCGTCCCTCAATTTTTCCAGTTGTTACAAAATATTCCAGTTGTTCTCTTCTCATTACATGGATAAAAATGGTGTTTGTTTCTTCCTAATATTGGAAATATCATACACGAAGCATTTATGAAAACAGCTAGGAGATATTTACATTCGCATAAGACCAGATGGCTCACTGTTCAACTTAGCACGACTGAGAGCAAAAACCAAAACAAATGTTGCCCTACTTAAAGAACTTTTATTTGCTGACGATGCTGCCCTAGTCGCTCATAGTGAAGCCACCCTACAGTCGCTGATCAACAATCTGGTCAAAGCATGCGACCTTTTTCCACTGTCAATTAATGTTCAGAAGACTAAGTCAAGGCGACATCAAACCTCTACCAATCACTCTAAAAGACTGCCCACTAGAATCAGTACAGAAATTTACATATCTTGGATCCACAATTACGCAAAACATCTCTCTTGATGAAGAAATAAACTGTCGAATTGGTAAGGCAGCTACGACCTTCGGCAAACTCACAGAAAGGGCATGGAACAACACGAAACAAACACTGAAGACTAAACTTAATATATCAAACTTGTGTGCTTAGCATACTACTATATGGATCCGAAACCTGGACAACATACTCAAACCAGGAAAAGCGACTAAATGTCTTCCACTTGCGATGTCTCCGCAGAATAATGCACATCAAATGGCAGGACAAAATAACCAACTTAACTGTCCTGCAAAGTGCTAAGACCCCAACAATCATGTCGATGCTCAGAAGTCGAAGACTAAGATAGCTGGGTCACGTCCAACGGATGGAAGAAAAGCGCATTACCAGGCAAATACTATATGGTGAACTAACACACGGAAAAGGACAAATCGGCAGACCTAAACTACGATATAGAGATATCTGCAAATCATCTCTGAAAGACTTCTCCATCTGTGAAAACGACTGGCAACATCTGGCAAGTGATCGCACATCATGGAGAGCATGTATAAGGAACTGTATAACAACGTTTGAGACTGTGCTAAGACAAAACTTAGAAGAGAAAAGACTTATGAAAATGATGGAAAACCCTGTAGACCAGCGAGCCTGACCTGTTCATTCTGTGACCGCGTGTGTTTGTCAAACATTGGTAGAATTAGCCATGAGAGAAGCTGTTCGACAAAAACAATACCTCATAAAATACACAATAGCCTCCACTAGACCGTCTGACAAGACGAAAAAGGTCATATATATATATATATATATATATATATATATATATATATATATATATATATATATATACATACACGAAGCATTTATTAGCTTCCCAGGACATTATATAGATCACCTTCCAAAATAATTTAAACTCATACCAACGATACATTCGACCATGTATTCACTGCACATGATATAGATCACCTTCAAATAATACATTAAACTCATCCCATCCCTACATGCGACCATCTATTCACTACACATGATACATTCGCTCTTTCAACTAGAGTATATTAGATTTCCAGAAACCACCAAATACATGAACCTTTATCTAGAAGATTGTCCGAAAAGAAAGAGAAAGAATTGATAGAGCCCATGTTATTTCTGTTAAATCCTTTAAAATAAACGTGTTGATCGATGTTGTATAACTTGTTATTGTTTCGTTTCTTCAGGTCGAGCAGTAACAGCATTATCTGCTAGGAAGGGAACAACAATTATCTTTTGATGAAGAGCAAACAAGATGAGCTAACAGACAAGTTGAGCTAACAGACAAGAACAGTTACAGACAAGATCAGCTAACTGACAAAATCAACTAACAGACAAGATGAGCTAGCAGACAAGATCAGCTAACATACAAGATGGACTAACAGAAAAGATGAGCTAATAGACAAGTTGAGCTAATAGACAAGATGAGCTAACAGACAAGATCAGCTAACAGACAAGATCAGCTAACAGACAAGATCAGCTAACAGAAAAATTCAGTTAACATATAGTTCCGCTAACAGACAAAATCAGCTAAAAGACAAATTCAGCTAACAAACAAGTTCAGATAACATACAAGTTCAGCAAACAGACATGATCAGCTAACGGCCAAAATCAGCTAACAGACAAAATCAGCTAATAGACAAAACCAGCTAACAGACAAGATCAGAATATTCGGTTTAGTCTAGTTGTTCCCAAACTGCGACGCGCTCTGATCTCCTTTAGCCACATTTAAGACAGTCTCATGGAAATTTACTTTTTCCCCCACTATATCAGACCTGTTTATGTAAATTAAATACACAGCAAAGAACACATACTTTTTGAAGAGAAAGTAGGAGAAGTAAAGAAGAGAGAAAGAGCAGCTAATTTTGTCAGATCTAGAACGTCTATGAACATCCTTCCCTATATGTTAGTTATGTAATGTAGGAAAACCACAAATAATGTCAGGATTGTAAGATCATTGTTGTTTTCATCTCTACACAGATATTGCAGCTTTACAATAAAATAAAGAAATAAGTAATTTGAGAAAACGTTTGTTGTGGAGTTACTTCTAATAATAATAACAAATTAATAACGTTTGCTCTCCTCTTAAAAGCAGGAGTCAAACCCTCAAGTTGGGAACCTCTGGTTTAGAAGTTAGAAGGTAAATTTGACGACCTAGAGCATGCCCCAATGATCCTACATTTATTTATAAATTTAGTATTACCTGCCAGACTCTTCCAAACATATTTTATTCCTGCCAATTTCCTGAAAATAAAACGTGTCCCTTCCTTCTCAACACGATACATTTTTCTTTATTAAACTTGATGCGTTATCAATCACACTGGCCTATCATCATAATCGTCATCTACAGCAAAACGAAATGTTGCGTCTTGGGTTGTCAACGACTATTATTCAAAACTAAGTGATCGTCATTAAATAAGAAAAGTGTATTTCTGTTTAGATAATATATAAGTCAACAATTTACGTTTTATGATCATCGTTGTCATGTATTTACTGTACACCGTTCGTTTATTTTGCTAGAGAATAAAGATAAACAAATTCAAGACAAACAAGATAAAACAAATTTAAGCATTGGAAAGTTTTACTTTAATTTCATAATAAAAAAAGTTAAAGGAATAGAGTAAACGGAGATACTTTGTTAATTCTGGAATGTTATATATTATGGTCGTACCATATCTTTGGTTTCACTGGTGGTATATTTTTATTGTACCATATCTTTGGTTTAACCTCTGGTATGTTATGGAAGTACCATATCTTTGATTTCAACTCTGGTATATTATGGAAGTATCATATCTTTGATTTCACCTGTGGTATTTTTTTTTAATAATGTGGTCATTACTACGCCAGGTTGTCTTTCTTCAAAAATGCATAACATCTGAGGAATCCTTTATAGTATTGTTGGGTATAAATGCAATTAGTTTGGGCATTAACCAAGTTTAAAATGATAAGTAGAATAGTTCACTGAATCTATAAAGGCGATTGGGTGTACACATTAACCAAGTCTAAAATGATCAGTAGAATAGTTCACTGAATCTATAAAGGCGATTGGGTATACACATTAACCAAGTCTAAAATGATCAGTAGAATAGTTCACTGAATCTATAAAGGCGATTGGGTGTACACATTAACCAAGTCTAAAATGATCAGTAGAATAGTTCACTGAATCTATAAAGGCGATTGGGTGTACACATTAACCAAGTCTAAAATGATCAGTAGAATAGTTCACTGAATCTATAAAGGCGATTGGGTGTACACATTAACCCAGCCTAAATAGATCAGTAGAATAGTTCACTGAATCTATAAAGGCGATTGGGTGTACACATTAACCCAGTCTAATGTCATCAGTAGAATAGTTTTCGATTAGAGGGCACAGAGATGGATTTTCTCAGAAGAATTTTGAAAGTTTCCTGGACAGCTTGAAAAACCAAAGAGGAAACACTCATAGAGGCCAACACAACAAGGGACCTCATAAGAAACATCAGAAATAAACAATCATCATTTGTCGGGTACATCATGAGAAGAGGAAAGTAAGAATACTTGGTTACAACTGACAAAATACAGGGAAGAAGATATTGTGGACGACAAAGAGAGAAAATACTGTATATCTTGGTGTTATGGCATGAAAAACATTCAACAACAGAACTGAAACGATACACGGTAGATAGAAGATTGTGGAGGGACATGAATGTCTACATCAAGCGGTATATATTATTAAAATAATGATGATGAGAATAGTTTATCATCATCATCATCAAGTACCGGGCCTAGTTGCGTAGGTGAGAATGTCTCTCCACAACTTTCGATCTCGGCAGCTATTTATAATTTCTGTTGTTGAAATTCTGCCAAGCCATTCTCTTAAGCTGTCTGTTATTTTTTCTCTTTGCCTCACTCTATCTCTTCGTCCCTCAATTTTTCCAGTTGTTACAATATATTCAAGTTGTTCTGTTCTCATTACATGGCCAAAAAATGATGATTGTTTCTTCCTAATATTGGAAATTAGCTCTCTTTTTGCCTTGACCTCTCTCAGAACCTCTTCATTACTCCTCTTAGCTGTCCATGGTATTCTCAACATTCTTCTGTAAAACCACATTTCTACAGACTCCAGTGATTTTCTTGTCTGTTGTCCTATTGTCCATGACTCGCATCCGTGTGTTAAGACTGACTCTACGTAACATTTAAGAACTCTTTTTCTTGTTTCTATTGTCAAAAATGGATTGCATAGTATTTTCCTCATTTTTTGGAAAGCTGTTTTTGCCTGAGCCATTCTGCATCTCACCTCTTTTGTACATCTTCCGTCTGAGGTTAACAAAGTTCCCAAATATTTAAATTCATTTACCTGTTTTAATATTGTTCCACTTGTCTTTATTTTGCACTGAGGTGATGTCTTTTTCTTTGTTGTTACCATTACCTCTGTCTTTTTTGCTATTAAGGCTGAGTCCTTTATTTTTGCTTTCTTTCGCTATAATGTCCAACATTTCTTGTAAATCATCATCACTCTTAGCGATTAAGACTGTATCATCAGCATACCTTAGATTATTTATATTATGACTTCCAATTGTTATTCCAGGCATGCATTAAGAACCTTATGTATCTTAAAATAATCTCACTTTAAATATTAAACAAATCTGGTGACAACACACAACCTTGTCTAACACCCTGTTTTATTTGTTGAGACATTCCCAATTGGTTTCCAGTTCGTATGACCGCTGTTTGTTGCCAGTACATGTTTTTTATTATTCTTAGGTCTTTGGTGTCTACGTTTATGTTTTCTAAAATGTTAATTATTTCTTTGTGCTTTACTTTGTCAAATGCCTTGGTGTAATCTATGAAACATAGATCTTATGATATAAATAGCACTGCTTGTTCCTTTATCTCTAACAAAACCACACTGTTCATCGCTAATTTCTGGACTGATTTTGTTTCGCACTCTTCGCATGATGATTCTTAATAATATATTAGTCATATGACTCATAAGGCTTAATGTGCGATGATCATCGCATTCAATCGCACCCGATTTCTTTGGTAGGGCTATGAATATTGATTTGAGCATGTCGTCTGGTATATATCCGCTGTTGTAGATATCATTCAATATTTTTGTTATTATTTCTATTCCAAAATCACCCATGGCTTCAATCTCTTCTTTAGTTATATTATCTGGTCCAGGAGCATTTCCTGCTTTCATATTGCGCAAGGCATCTTCCACTTCTTCTCTTAGTATTTCTGGTCCTTGTCCATTATCCATAATATTTACTTCCATTCGTTCATCATTATAAAGATCTTTAATGTATTCTGTCCATCGTTCCCTTATGTTTTCTTGATCAATCAACAGTTCTCCTTTCTTTGATCTTAAACATCCAATTTTTGATTGCGTTTTTCTTCCTGTTAATTCCTCAATGTGTTTGTACATAGCTTTAGCATCTCCTTTTTGTCGCAATTCGACCTCTTTGCATCTGTCTTGTAGCCATGCTTCTTTTGCTTCATTGCATTTTACTACAATTTCTTTATTTAATCTCTTATCTATTGACCTTTCGAGCCGTAACCGGCCCATAGGGCATAGACCAAGATACACCTTCTCCTATATGGATTTTTTGTTCTAGCAGTTTTCTTTTAAAGATATTTTATCAAATCTCGCCATCTGTCTCTGTTCTGTGCAAGCAGTTCTATCTCATTGAGGGAGCCGACTCCTGCTGCTCTTGCCTCTCTCATCAATGTTCTTCTCAGTGTCTCCCTGGGTCTTCCTCTTTTTCTTTTACCTGTTGTTTCCCATATGAGGGCTTGCTTTGCTATTCGGTTATTATCTCTTCTCATCACATGTCCAACGTATGACCATCGTCTTTTCTTTATTACTGAAGATATTAGTGGTTGATTGGCGATTTCTCTAATTTCCTCATTTGTTTTGAATTCGTTCCATGCTATACCAAGTATTTTCCTTAGACATTTATTTTCGAATGCGTTCAACTTTGTTTCTATATCTCTTGTTGTTTTCCAGCTTTCACACGCATACGTAAGGGTTGATAGTACATTTGATTTGAATAGCCTAAGTTTTGTGTTTGTGCTGATAAGTTTTGATTTCCACAACTTTTCAAGGCTTCTGAAAGACATTGCTGCTTTAGCTATTCTGATTTTAATTTCTTTGCTCGTATCCCCTTCTCGATCAATGTGACTTCCAAGATAGATAAAGTGATCGATCTCTTCTACTGGTTTGTTTTCCATGTATATTTTGTCACCTGTTGGAATTAAACTAGTCATGACTTTAGTCTTTTCATGATTGATCTCAAGCCCAATTTTGCTGGCTATTGATGATAGTTCATTTGTGTTTTCCTGCATCGTTTTTATCTGACTGCTGATGAGAACTATGTCATCAGCAAAGTCGAGGTCCTCCAAATGGTCTCCTTGTATCCATTCGATGCCTTTATTACCAGTGCAGCATTTCTTCATTATGAAGTCCATAACAATTCCAAATAACAAGGGCGATAAAATACATCCTTGTTTAACCCCAGTTTCTATATCTCTTATACTCATCTTTATTTTCTTTATTTCTTCTTCTTGTATTCATTAGCTGCAAAATATCATCTGTCATCCATTTCTTCCTTGAATTTGTCCTCACTGGTGGTATGAACTATTTTGATGTTTGTTGCATTGATTCTTTTAGCATTTCCCACAGTTCATAAATGCTTTGTATCTTCTCTATTGCATTGTACCGGTTCTGAATTGTGATTTTATATTTGTCTTGCAGCTTCTTGTCTGATTTTAGTAAATCTAAATTTAGCGTGATGCTAACTGAGGGACGTTTTGTTGTTTTTAATTTTACTCTAAGCTTTCCCGCAACTGGTACATGATCACTATTGCAATCTGCCCCTGGTCTAGTTTTCACGCACACCAGACTGTTTCTAAATCTATTGCTTATCATTATATAATCAATTTGATTACGTGCGTTGTGCCCTGGGCTTTTCCATGTCCACAGACGTCTTGGATGTTGCTTAAACCAGGTGTTTCCTATCATCATGTTGTGTGTTCTTGCCCTTTCAATAAGTTTCTCACCTCTTTCATTCCTCTTGCCTAAGCCATAATGACCAACTACTTCCTCAACTCTTTCCTTTCCTACTTTTGCGTTAAAATCCCCTAGAACTATGGTGTTTTCATGTGGTTTGCATTCATGAAGTGCCTCATTTAACTCGTCGTAAAATTTATCAATAGTTTCCTCTAGACTGTCTGCTGTTGGTGCATAAACTTGTACAAGATTTATGTCTATTGACTTTCCATTCAATTTCACAAAAAGGACTCTGTCAGATATTGGGTAAAAGCCTTTCACTGTTCTTGCACTTTCTGCATCCAAGATGAAACCTGCTCCTCTTTGGTGTTCAGTACCTCCAGAATATATTATTCTATGTTTATCATAATTTATCTCCCCTAATCCCGTGTATCTCATTTCGCAAAGTCCCAGTAATTGTAAACCCATTCTTTTCATTTCTTGTATGATATTTTCTAATTTACCCTTCTGCATGAGTGTTCTCAAATTCCAAGTACCTATCTTTAGAGTTTGTTTTATCTTTATTTTGCTTACAGTAGCTTGATGACGATCGGGTATCACCTGTAGCACATGATATCCCCTACCGAACGAGGGTTTTCCATGGGAACCCCCCTTAACGTTGTTGTTGTTATATCTAATGTTGTGGCGATTCATGATTATACAAAGGAATTACGACGGTGGTTTTCTGTTGCCTTCTGTCGGTTTGTTTACGTTTGACTCAGCTAGCCTTGGACTAAAAAGTCTCACCCACAAGGCAGTGGGGTTGTTTTACTTCGGGGTATCCTCCTTTAATTACCCGACCTGACGAAAATAGTTCACTAAATCCAAAAATGCGATTGGATGTACGCATTATCTCAGTCTCACCAAAATTAATCTTCATCGAAGTGTCCTCTTCTGATGATCAGATTACCTAATGATGCGAAGCTCTAGAGTTTCCTATTACTTATCCAGTCTCATGTAATCAGCAGACAGTCTCTGAATACTCATCAGCCCTTGATTTATGATAAGAGAAAGTTATCTGACAGGAATTATTGTTGGAGATTAGATGCTGCAACCAGAACGTAGTCATCGTTTGATCTGTTTACCAGGAAAAAACAAACACACAAGCGGAACATTACATCCTGTCACGGTAGTCTAATCATCATCACAAAACACAATGTTATAAAAATTACATCTCCAAGTAACACACACGTCGGATTTGGCACGGAACCGCTATTCTCCAAGCCATTAGAATGTAAGTCGAGTGGATAAATACAAGAAAACATTCATATACATAGCACATGACTTCGACAAACATGAGTCCACGTCACTCCTTCGAATGAATGAGATGAGATAGGCACAACCAGAAACGAGAAACTAAGTGGGCGTATAAAAAGACTTATCAAAATAGAACTGGAGTCGTCAGTCACTGGACACTGCAAGACTTGGATGACCACAAACAACTCAATAACTCAATGCATTGCCAGAACACTTTGATGGTTTTAAAAATTCAGAGATAAATATCTTATATATCATTTAAAAGGCAGAAAATTGACTCGAAATTGTGAAACACATAAATGGTGTTTGCTTCACGCTTGTTATAAAGGCATTGACTCACAGTGACCATTTTATCTTGATAGCATTTTAGGGTTGGTGATAATTTAAATGTAAACTTCATAGAAGTCATTTGGGGCAGAGGATGGATCTATCAACAAACATGGTTCTCTCATCCGATCGTTTCTTTGAGAAATGTATGAGGTGAGGAATAGATGAAGTAGAAGAGGGACGATAGAGGGTGGGCAGTAGATGAAGTAAAAGTGGGAGGTAGGGTTGGGGAATAGATGAAGTAGAAGATGGACGATAGAGGGTGGGCAGTAGATGAAGTAGATGTGGGAGGTAGGGGAGGGGAATAGATGAAGTAGAAGTGGGAGGTAGGGGAGGGGAATAGATGAAGTAGAAGTGGGAGGTAGGGGAGGGGAATAGATGAAGTAGAAGTGGGAGGTAGGAGTGGGGAATAGATGAAGTAGAAGAGGGAAAGTAGACGACGGGAAATGTATGTAGAAGAGATAAAGTAGAGAGTGGAGAATGGATGTAGACGAAGGGAAATAGTGGATGGGGAATGGATATAGTAGAGAGAAGGATGAGTATGGGGTATGGCTGTAGAAGAGGGAATGTAGAGGATAGGGAATGGATATAGACAACGAGGGAATGTAGAGGATGGCAAATGGATGTTGAAGAAGAGGGAAGGTAGAGGGTGGGGAATGGATTAGAAGAGTGAAGTTAGAGGGTGGGGATTGGATGTATAAGAAGGAAGGTAGATGATTGGGAAAGGATGTAGAAGAAGGAAGGTAGATGATGGGAAAGGATGCAGAAGAGGGAATGTAGAGGATAGGGAATGGATGTAGAAGAGGGAAGGTAGAGTGTGGGGAATGGATGTAGCAGAGGGAAAGTAGTGGATAGGAATGGATGTATTAGATGGTATGTGGAGGATGGGTAGTGGATGTACAAGAAGAGGGAAGATAGGGGAAGGGGAATGTATGAAGAGGATGGGTTGAGGATGTACAAGTAAAGGAAGATAGAGAGAGGGGAATGTATGAAGAAGAAGAGGGAAGGAAGAGGATAGGGAATGGTAGTAGAACAGGAATGTAGATAATGGGGAATGGATGTAGAAGATGAGCGAAATTAGAGGGTGAGGAATTGATGTAGAAGAAGAGGAAATTTAGAGGACGAGGAATGGGTGTAAAAGAGGGAAGGTAGATGATTGGAAACGGATAAAGTAGAGGGAAAGTAGATGGTGGGGAATGGATGTAGAAGAAAGGGGAAGACAGAGGTTGAGGAATGGGTGTAGAAGAAGAGGGAAGGTAGAGGGTGTGGAAGGGATGCAGAAGAGGGGAATTAAAGGATGGGGAATGGACGTAGAAGAAGAGGGAAGGTAGATGATGTGGAATGCTTGTAAAAGAAGTGGGAAGGTAGAGTATGTGAAATGAATGTAGAACAGGGAAGGTAGTTGATGGAGAATATATGTAGAAGAAGAGGGAATGTAGAAGATGGGGAATTGATGTAGTAGAAGAGAGGAGGTAGAGGATGGGGAATGGGTGAAGAAGAAGAGGGAAGGTAGAGGGTAGGAAATATATGAAGAAAAAGAAAGAGTGAAGGCAGTGGATGTGGAATGGATGTATAAGAAGAGGGAAAGTAGAGGATGGCGAATGGATGTAGAAGAAGGGGGAAGGTAGTGGATGGGAATGGATGTAGAAGAAGGAAAGGAGATGATGATGATGAATGGATATAGAATAAGACGTATGGTAGAGGCTGTGGAATGGATGTAAAAGAAGAGTGAATTTAGAGGATGGGGAATGGATGTAGAAGAAGAGGGAAGTTTGAGGCTGGTATATGGATGTAGAAGTAGAGGGAAGAATATATTGAGTGGATGTAGAAAAAGGAAGGTAGAAGGTGGAGAATTGATGCAGAAGAGATATGGTAGAAGTTGTGGAAGGGATGTAGAAGAGGGAAGAGACAGGGTGAGGAATGGATGTAGAAAAGGTAAGCTAGAGATTGAGGAATGGGTGTAGAAGAAGTGAGGAGGTAGAGGTTGTGGAAGGATATAAAAGATGGGAGTTGGAAGGTAGGGAATTGATGTAAAAGAAGCAAATTAGAGGATGGGGAATGGATGTAGAAGAGGGAAGTTAGAGGGTGTAGAACGAATGAAGAAGACGGATAGTAGACGGTTGGGAATGAATGTAGAAATAGATGGAAGTTAGAGTATTGGGAATGGATGTGGGGAAGGGAAGGATGAGAATGGGGAATATGTGTAGGAGAGGGAATTTAGAGGGTGGGGGATTGGCGTAAAAGAGAGAATGTCGTTGTTGGGATGGATGTAGAAGAGGGAAGGTAAAGGGTGTGAGAAAGATGTAGAAGATGTGAGGTCGAGGGTGGGGAATGGATGTAGAAGAAGAGAAGGTAGAGGTTGGGGTATGGATGTAGGAGAGTGAAAGTGCAGGGTGGAAAATGTTTGTATTAGAGGGTAGAGTTAGAGATTGTGAAATCGTGTAGAAGAAGAGGGAAGGGAGAAGGTGGTGAATGGATGTAGAAGAAGAAAGAAGGTAGAGGGTGGGGAATGGATGTAGAAGAATAGGGACGGTAGAGGGTGGGGAGTGGATGTAGATGAAGAGGGAAGGCAGATGATGGGAAATGGATGTAGAAAATGGGAGTTAGACAGTGGTGAATATGTGAAGAAGAAGAGGTAAGGTAGAGGGTGGGAAATGTAATTAGACGAAGTAAGGTAGATGATGGGTATTGATGTAGAAAATGAGGGAAGATAGTGGATTGGGAATGGATATAGAAGAGGGAATGTAGAGTGTGGGGATGGATGTAGAATAAGAAGGATTTTAAATGATGGTGAATTGATGTTGAAGAAGATGGAAGTTAGATGATGGGGAATTAATGTAGAAGAAGAGATAAAGTAGAGGAAGGGGAAACGATGTAAAAGAGAAAGAAAAGTTAAAGAAGATGAAATGTAGAGGGTGGGGAATGGATGTAGAAAATGAAAGAAGATAGAGGGTAGGGAATGGCTGTAGAAGAATAGGGACGGTAGAGGGTGGGGAATTTATGTACATGATGGGAGGTATACAGTGGGGAATGGATGAAGAAGAAAAGGGAAGATAGAAGGTGGGTAATTGATGTAGAAGAGGGAAGGTAGAGATTGGGGAATGAATGAAGAAGAGAGGTAAGGTAGAGTGTGGGGAATGGATGTAGAAGAGGGAGGTGGAGGTTGGGATTGAATATGGAAGAGGAGAGAAGGTAAAGAATGTGGAAGAGAAAAGGTAGACGAAGGGAATGGATCTAAAAGATGAGGGAAGGTAGAGGGTGGGGAATGGATGTAGAAGATGGATGACAGAGAGTGGGGAATGGATGTAGAAAAAGAGGGAAGGTTGGTCGTGGGGAATGGATGTAGAAGAAGAGGGAATGTTGGTGGTGGGGAATGGATGTAGAAAAAGAGGGAAGGTTGGTCGTGGGGAATGGATGTAGAAGAGGGGAGGTAGATGGTTCGGAATGGATGAAAAGAAGAGGGGCGGCAGGAGGATGGCAATAAATGAAGAAGAGAGAAGGTAGAATGTGGCAGCAGACGGAGCAGAAGAGAGGTATGGAGTGGGGAATAGATAAATTAGATGAAAGAATGTTGCGGGTGGGGAGTAAATGAAATGTAATATTGAAATAGTGTATGGTGAATAGATGAAATGTAAGATTGAAGTAGTGTATGGTGAATAGATGCAATGTAAGATTGAGGTAGTGTATGGTGAATAGATGAAATGTAAGATTGAGGTAGTGTATGGTGAATAGATGAAGTGTAAGTCTGAGGTAGTGTATGGTGAATAGATGAAATGTAAGATTGAAGTAGTGTATGGTGAATAGATGAAATGTAAGATTACGGTAGTGTATGGTGAATAGATGAAATGTAAGATTGCGGTAGTGTATGGTGAATAGATGAAATGTAAGATTAAGGTAGTGTATGGTGAATAGATGAAATATAAGATTGAGGTAGTGTATGGTGAATAGATGAAATGTAAAATTACGGTAGTGTATGGTGAATATATGAAATGTAAGATTGAGGTAGTGTATGGTGAAAACATGAAATGTTAGATTGAAGTAGTGTATGGTGACTATATGAAATGTAAGATTGCGGTAGTGTATGGTGAATAGATGAAATGTTAGGATGAGGTAGTGTACTGGGAACAGATGTAGTAAAAGTGGCAAGGTAGAGGGTGGGAGGTAGATGATGCTAAAGACCGAGGTAGGGTGGGGAGTAAGCGAAGTTGAAGAGGGAAGTAGAGGTGAGGGATAAATGAAACAGAAGTGGGAGGTAGGCGTGGGAAATATACAAGTAGGAGGTAGAGATAATGGAAAGAACATAAAGTAGAATAAGAGGATAAGGGTGGTGAATAGATGGAGTAGAAGAGGGGAATAGTGGATGTAAAAGAGGACTATGTATCGTTGGAATTAGATGAGGTAGAATTTGGAGGTAATGGTGAGGGTAATTGTGGACTAGATGATGTAGAAGAAGGAGTTAGGAAGTATTGATTTGATGAAGTAGAAAATGGCGTTAGGAAGTGTAGAAGATTTAATGTAAATGAGGAATGTATATAGGGGGAAGGGGGTTATATTATGTAGATGAGGAAGGTGGATAGAGGAAGTAGAAGAAGGAAGTGAGAGATTGAGAAAAACTTCAAGTACATATGACAGCGTTTGCAGATATAGAACTAACAATATTCACATGTTATCTAACACTCTATCCTCAGACACTCACTGAAGTCTGTGAACTGTGTCAGGGCGGTACTTTATTGACGAGGCTTCTCATTCTGAGAAGGCCCGCAACTCTCCACTGGCATCAAAACTGAGTCCCCATTTAACTCCATCTCTACGTTACGTGTGGTGACATCGTATAACTGTTTCTTTACGTGCTTCCTCGACACTGATGTGCCCTCCTCATGACACATGTCATATGCCCTCTTACACGGCAGGTATATGTAGCTCCTGCAGAAGATTCTCTTCTCTCCCCTCAGTTCGTGGACCCAAGCTAATGACTAGATCCATACAGGATTCGGACCAGTTGCATTGTGGGAAATAACATAAGATCATTGCGTACGTGCTTATTATTCACAAAGTATTTTCTATGTTAAATAACTGTCAAGATCGAACATTGTGGAGAGTCATGATCACCTACGCCAGCAGGCTCGCTACTTAATGATGATGATTATCTGTGTGTGAGTATAGCAGCATGGTGTTGTAGGTTTTGTAATTAAAGGTCTCTCCTACATAAAGATAAGTAAACACGTCTACAAAATGTAGAGGTCGTGGCAGCTCCATGACAATTAAGACTAATCTATTAGCATTAACATGTTACTTTACATAATCAAGCACCACACGAAGCAATAACTTGACGCCAGCTGTACCAACCATTCCTCTTTTACTTAAGGTTTGTTTATTGAACATTCTTAGATGGCCACATTATACCAATAAACCGTTCATAATCCAACACCTGTTTTCGCGAGGCTTACTAAGTGTTTATTTGATGATCCAGTCGAATCAATGCATGCTGGGTAAACCTGGAGGCGTAGATACATCAGCAGATGGTGTATAAAATGCGCTTTTATAATTAATACCTAGTCATAACAAACGTGTCCAAATGCGCAGATGTCATTAAAGTCGGAATGTGGACAACTTTAAAATAGTACATTATCATCATAATGTGCCATACCATTTGGCGTAGGCGATCACATCCTTCTACAAACTTTTATCTACCGTACATCGTATCAGTTCTGTTGTTGACTGTTTTCCACTCCATGATACCAAGCTATTGAGTATTTTCTCTCTAAGTCATCCACGATCTCTCTTTCACTGTATTTTTTTCTAAGTTGTAACCAAGTATTCCAACTTTCTTCTTCTCATGATGTTCCCCAAAAATGTTGATTGTTTCTTTCTAATGTTTCTTAGGAGTTCCCTATTTGTGTTGGCCTCTTTGACGTCCTCGTTACCCTTTTAGCTGTTCAGAGAACTTTCAACATTTTCTGAGAAAACCCATCTCTATGGTCTCTAATCGTATTTTCATTTGTTTGTTTATTGTCCATGATTCACTTCCTTAGGTCAGAAATGGCTCTATATAGCACCAAAGAACTCTCTTTCTCGATTCTATTTCATAGATTTGTTGCATAATATATTTTTAATTTTCTGATAAGCTATTTTGGCCTCAGCCATTCTGCTGTTTATTTCGGTGGTGCATCTTCCATCTGATGTTATTATTGTGCCCAAGTATTTGACGCGTTACACTTGTTTCAGATTTTCCCTGTTTATTTTTGTGCTGCATGATGATGATGATTGTTTCTTCGATATGACCATTACTTCTGTTTTCTTACTATTCAGATTCTGAGCTTTCTTGTTGCTTTCTTTTCTTCATCATCTTATTCTTCTACGTTTCAGCTCCCTGTCGAGCATAGGTCTTCAACAAACACTTTCCAAGTTTTTTTTCTTGTGTAATACTCTCAGTTGGCTTCCGCAGTGTGTGTCCTATCCCGCGCAGTTGTCTTCGCTGTATCTCTTTATCAACTGGTATTTGACTGGTACATTTTAATAATTCTATGTTAGTGATTTTGTCCTGCCATTTCCATCCTTTTATTCTGCGTGAGCATCCATTAATGAAAGAATGCATCTTCACGATTGTTAATTTTGTTGTTCTTCATGTTACACAGCCATATAATAGGACTGACTTAACATTGCAGTTGAAAACTTTTATTTTTGTATTTAAGCTAATTTCTTTGGACTTCCATATGTTTTCCAGTGCAATAAAAGTTGCTCTTGTTTTTGATATGCTTATTTTGGTATCATTTTCTGTTCCTCCCTCTTTATCTATATTACTGCCCATATATATGTAAGATTGTACGTCTAGTAGAGGTATTTCTCTTAATTTTATTTGGTTATTGCCAACTGCATTCATTCTCATACTATTGGACTTATCTCTATTAATTTTCAGTCATAGCTGTAGTGATCTCTCATCAGTATATTCATTTTATCCTGCATCTGGTGATAGCTGTGTGATAGGAGGGCTATGTCATCAGCAAAGTCTAAATCATCAAGTTGTTTGTTCAGTGACCACTGGATTCCATTTATGTTGTGTTGAGTTATTTTCATAATCCAAGCTATGGACTGTATAAAGAGAATGGAGACAGAAGACATTCCTGCCTTACTCCTGTTCTTATTTTAAATGCTTCTGTAAGCTGCCCTTATAGAATTAGTTATTTGATCAGCACATTATCTGTTCTTCCCAAAACCTGCTTGTTCATCTCTCAAATGTTTCTCTATGGCCTTTTCTTAGTCTCTCCAGAATGATTCTATTTAATATACTTCATGGCACTGATAGTAGCATAATTTCTCTTTGTGCACTCATGTAAACTTCCTTTCTTTGGTAGTTTGATCATATAAACTTATATCCAGTGTTCACGTATTTCTTCACTCTCCAAAATGGTATCTATATAACAAAAGGAAAAATGAAAAAATAAAAAAAATGGTATGTAAGAAGCTTTACGTGACAAGTGGACGACACAGACTAAACAACGTTTCGGCTCAATAGGCCTTCATCAGGAACAAACAAAAAAATACACACACAAAACTAATAACGAAACAACCAAAACAAAAACAATCGAAATGTGTTAAAGAAAACAAAATAGAAAACTATCCTGTCAAATCCAAAATGAAATCGTAACCAAGTGCGGCTGTCGTGAACGTCGAGAAACGTGCAAAAAAGTGCGTAAATGTACACAGAACCAGAGGAGTTCACACAGGGGTCAGTGTGCAAACACAAAGGAGAAAGAATCGAATAGTAGACTAACAGGTGTAAAAAGACGGTAAGAGTGAGATGTCTGAGAGTGGGGTACAATAGCAACAAATGAGGGGTAAGGAGCACAGAAAAAAAAAAGTGTAGAGGAGAAAACCGAAGTGTCTCATAAGGGACTAGAGGAGAAGAACTATAAAAAGCATGGCATAGTAAGTAGACCAAAGAACCCAAATATGTGTAGTAGAGAAGGCTATGCTAAAGGGAAGGAGCAACCAAAAGGAAACTATGCGTATGAGTGTGATACATTCATACCTCTCGGGGTCAGCGAATCATTCTGTCTCTTTAGCTTGTTCATCTATATATTTCCTCTTATCCCTTCTCATTTCTTTGTTCACATCTGTGTAAGCTTCCTGTGTCTTGGCTTTATTACTTCTCGTTTAGCTTTTATTTATATCTGCTTTCTTGTTCTTTATTTCTTCAATTTTATCCAGAGTGTCTGCTGTCATCCATGCCTTATTCTGGCATTGTGTTTTCCCCATCGTTTCTTCGCACATCTCTTTCCAAATGTCCCATACCTGTTTCCAACGATCTTCTATATTCATTGTATTTTCTAGTTGTTGGAGGACTTGGTATTTGTTTGCTATTGTGACTGCGAATTTATCTTTAATTCATTGTCCTTTAAGAAACCATACATTGAAATACTTTCTACTCTTATTCGTTGCAGTATATGCTTTCCTTTACTAATATGTTATTCATGTCTGTGGTTCTTTATCTATCTATTTTATTAAGACTGTGCCATCCGCATATCTCAAATTGTTTTTCTTGTGGCCTTTGACTTAAATTCCTTTATATCTGCTATTGATCACATACTATTTTAGCTGTAAAGTGAAAACAAATCCGGCGACAGAAAACAGCCTTGTCTGACGATTTTTTCTTCCTCTTCTATGCTTCCTCCGTTGCCGTTGTCGTCGAGGGAAGATACAATATGCGATTCTTTGATCTTCTGTTCGCTTCTTCTGGCTTTATCCCTTCTTGTGACTCATGTATTCCCTTAATCCATCTCTTTCTCGGTCTTCCTCTTAATCTGGCGTTTTCGTAGTATTTGTTTATGGCTCCTTGAGTCATTAATTCTTTGTGTCTTGTTATGTGGCCGAACCAATTTATCTGTTGTTTCTTTATGTATTCAATGACTGGTTCAATTTTGAGTTTCTTCCACAGGTCAGTAGTGTTTCTTACTCTGTCTCTTATGCTGTTTCCTGTCATTCTTCTGACTCATTTCAATTCAGTGGTCGTTATTTTTTCTTATTGTTCTAGAGTCCGGCGTCAAATTCTGGCACTGGTCACAGAGTTGGTAGAAAATTTGATTTGCACATTGTACTTTTTGCTTCCGCAGTTATTGCTTTGTTTTTCTATAGTGTTGATACTTGGCCTATAACTTGGCATGCTTTGTTACATCTTATATCTATTTCTCTCTCTTGATTATTGTCTTATGTTAACGTGCTACCAGAATTTTAAAATTGTCTACTTGTTTCAGAGTTGTATTATCTATTATGATGTTTAGTTTCTTTCTTTCTCGCCATTGCCATTATTTCGCTTTTGTTTATGTTGATCTACATTTTGTATTGTTTACAAGTGTTGTTTAGCCTGTTGATATGTTCTAACAGGTCCTCAGTTGTTTCATGTATTAGACTTGGCCGTCTGCAAATAGTATTTCATTTATTTCGTTCTCTTTTGAGTTATCGCTTGTTATCATCATTGTTGATATACTTCATATGCTTGGTCATGCTAATTTCCATATATTGCGCATATATGTGATGAAAAGTAGAGGGGAAAGCCCTATGATGTCTTACTCCGGAGTTAATGATGAAATGTTTAGAATATCCTACTGAGGATCTTATTGCAGTGCGACTACTTTCATAGAGACTCTTACATATCTCTACTAGGTGGTGACTCAGTCCCTACAACGGCATAACGAACACACAGTTATCCCCTGTCCACCCTATCGAACGCCTTTTCTTGGTCAATAAAAGCAGAATATAGTGTTTATTGCGCTATATTGTTTTCTCCGCTAGTTGTTTTATGATAAATAGGGCACATATGCAGCCTCTGTACCTAATGAAGCCTAACTGAGCATAGCTTAGTTGTGAGTCTTAATCGGTTGTCAACCTTTTTTCGACTATCTTGGCATAAAACTTCCTGTGTGGCTTTCCTTTTCTTCTTTCCTTCCTCATCTGCCTTGCAGCGTCGAGGGGAGATATAATTTGCGGTCTTTTGCTCTTCTGTTCGCCTCTGCTGCTGTTATGTTTCCTAGTGCTTTTAATATTCCATCGACCCATCTTTTTCGTGGGTCGACCCTTGGGTCTAGTGTTCTCACAACGTTTGTTGACGGCTCGTCGTAGGGTCCATGCCTGGCATTGGTAGCACAACGTTGGAATGAAGATTGTATTGTATAGTGCTCTTTTTGTCTTCAGAGTTTATTCCTAGTTGGACAATAGTGGTGATAACTGTCCGATGATTTGACAAGCTGTGTTGCATCTTGATTCTATCTCTGCTGTTTGGGAATTATCGTTTGTCATTAGACTTCCTATGTATTCGAATTCCTCTACTTGTTTTTGCTGTCTGCCTTCTATAGTTATGTCGATGTTCTGTTTGTTTTTGGCGACATTCTTGACTTCTGTTTTGTTGATGTTGATTTTCATGTTGTATTATGTGCCGGAGATGTTGAGTTTGTTTATGTGTTCTTGTAGTCTTCTATTGTTTCATGTAATAGTGCCTGATCGTCTGCAAAAAGAAGCTCGTTGATCTCCTCTGTCTCTGATGGTTGGCTAGCTTGCATATATAGTCCATGTATGTATAAACAGTAGGGGATAGTACGCACCCCTGATCTAACTTCGAAGTGGTCTGTGTAGCCTGCAGCTGTTCTGACCCTGCAGCTTCTGGTGACGTAAATATCAATGTATAATGGCTGAAAACATGATAGTTGAACGCCTCACTGTATAAAGGCAGAAATCATAGATGAACACTCTCTCTGATAATAGCAGAAACCATTATAGTTGAACGCTTTCATTGTATAATAGTTGAAAACATAATAGTTTGAAACACTCAGACTGTATATTAGCTGAAAACAAGATAGTTGAATCACTCTCACAGTATATTAGCTAAATACATGATAGTGAGACACTCATGTATAATAGCTTAAAATATGTTAGTTGAAAACCTTCTCTGTATAATAGCTGAAAACATGATAGTTGAACTCCTCTCACAGAATACTAGCTAAGAACATACATGATAGATGGAATCCTCTTACTATTTACAAGCTGAAAACATGTTAGCTGAAACATTCTCACGTATAATAGCTGAAATCAATATAGTGAACACTGTCACTAAATAATAGCTGAAAACATGATAGTTGAACTCCTCTCACAGAATAATAGCTAAGAACATACATGATAGATGGAATCCTCTTACTATTTACTAGCTGAAAACATGTTAGCTGAAACATTCCACCGTATAATAGCTGAAATCAATATAGTGAACACTATCACTAAATAATAGCTAAAAACAGGATAACTAACCACTCTCACTGTATAATAGCTGAAAAACAGGATAGCTGAACTCATCTTACAATTTAATATCTGAAAACATCATCATCATCATCATCATTATCATCGAGTGCTGTCTCCGCAACGAGGCTGGCTGCCATGGATCGCAAATCCACTCAGTTTCTTGCTTTTATGGCGAAGGTTGTCATAGACTGACTTTTGCTATTTTCAGTGAGATTGTTCAACTATAATATGTATAGCTATAATATAAGGATCCAGTTCAACTTATGTTTTTAGTTGAACAATCCCACTGAAAATAGCTGAAACATGATAATTGAAACACTCTTATTATAGTTTAGCTGAAAAAGTGATAGTTGAAACGCTCTCACTGTGTAATAGCTGAAAACATGATAGTTGAAACACTCTCACTGTATAATAGCTGAAAACATGAAAGTTGAGCACACTCACTGTATAAGAGCTGAAAACGTGATAGTTGAAAACTCTTACTATATTAGTTAAAAAAAGTGATAGTTGAAACACTCTCACTGTATAATACCTGAAAACATGATAGTTGAAAAACTCTCATATAATAGCTGAAAACGTGATAGTTGAAACACTCTTACTATATGTTAGCTGAAACATGATAGCTGAAACACTCTCACTGTATAATAGCTGAAAACATGATAGTTGAACACACTCACTGTATAAGAGCTGAAAACATTATAGTTGAATACTCTCACTGTATAATATTTGACAACATTATAGTTGAATACTCTCAATGCATAATATGGTGAAACGAAAACATGAGAGGTGTATAACAGTTGAAAATTATGTTTGAATACTCTCGCTGTATAATAGCAAAAAACATTATGTTTGAGCACTCTCAATGTATAAAAACTGAGAACATAATGCGTGAAATACTCTCAATAAACGTAAACTGAAAACACGATATTTGATACACTTATACTGTATAGTAGCAGCAAACATGATAGCTGAACACTCTCCCTGTATAATAGCTGAAAACATGATAGGTGTACTCCTCTCCCTGCATATTAGCTAAGAACATGATAGATATATTCCCTTAATATCGATTGGCTGAAAACATGGTAGTAGAAACACTCTCACAGTATAATAGCTGAAAACATTATAGTTGAACAGTCGCACTGCATAATAGCTGAAAACATGATATATGAACACTCACACTGTATAATAGCCGAAAACAATATAGTTGAACACTCTCACTGTATAATAGCTGAGAACGTTATAGTGAACACTCTTGCTGTATAATTGCAGAAAACATGATAGGTGTACTCCTCTCCCTGCATATTAGCAAGAACATGATAGATATAATTCCCTTAATATCTATTGGCTGAAACATGGAAGTAGAAACACACTCAATGTATAATAGCCGAAAGCAATATAGTTGAACACTTCACTGTATAATAACTGAAAACATGATAGTTGAACACTCTCATGTTAAATAGCTGAACACATGATAATTGAACACTCTCACTGCGTAATAGCTGAAAACATGATAGTTGAACACTCTCACTGCATAATAGCTGAAAACATGATAGTTGAACACTCTCACTGCATAATAGCTGAAAACATGATAGTTGAACACTCTCACTGTATAATAGATGAAAATATGATAGTTGAACACTCTAAATGTATAATAGCTAAAAACATTATAGTCGAACACACTCACTACATAATAGCTGAAAACATGATAGTTGAACACTATCACTGCAATAGCTGGAACCATGATACTTGAACACTCTCACTTTATAATAGTTGACAACATTATAGTTGAACAGTCTCAATGCATAATATCTGAAAACATGAGAGGTTAAACGAAAACATGAGAGGTGTATAACAGCTGAAAACATTATGTTTGAATACTCTCACTGTATAATAGCAGAAAACGTTATAGTTAAACACTCCAGCTGTATAATATAAAAAAATATCATTATAGTTGAACACTCTCACTGATAATAGCTGAAAACATTATAGTTGAACAGTCGCACTGCATAATAGCTGAAAACATTATACATGTAGTTGAACACTCACACTGTGTAATAGCCAAAAACATTATAGTTGTTGAACACTCTCACTGTAAAATAGCCAAAAACATTATAGTTGAACGCACTCACTGTATAATAGTAAACAACTTTATAGTTGAACACTCTCATTGTATAATTGCTGAATACATGATAGTTGAACACTCTCAATGTCATCATCATCATCATCAAGTACCGGGCCTACTGTCGTAGGGATCATGTCTCTCCACAACTTTCGATCTCCACAGTTCTTTTATCATTTCTGTTGTTGACCTTATGCCAAGCCATTCTCTTAACCTTTCTGGTATTTTCTCTTTTTGCTTCCTTCTATATCATCGTCCCTCAATTGTTCCAGTTGTTACAATATATTCCAGTTGTTCGCTTCTCATTACACGGCCAAAAAGATGATTGTTTCTTCCTAGTATTCGAAATTAACTCTCTTTTTTGCATTGTCCTCTGTCAGAACATTTTCATTACTCTTCTTAACTTTCTATGGTATTCTCAACATTCTTCTGTAAAACCACATTTCTACAGCCTCAAGTGATTTTCCTAACTGTTGTCCAATTGTCAATGATTCACATCCATATGTTAAGACTGGCTCTACATAACATTAACATTTTTTTTTTCTTGTTCTATTGTCAAAAATAGATTGCATAGTATCTTCCTCATTTTTGGAAAGCTGCTTTTGCCTGAGCCATTCTGCATCTCACCTCTTCGTACATCTGTCTGATGTTAACAAAGTTCCAAAATATTTAAATTCATTTACTTGATTTAATATTGTTTCACTTGTCTTTATTATGCACTGAGGTGATGTCTTTTTCTTTGTTCTTATAATTACTTCTGTCTTCTTGCTATTAAGGCCACGACGGTGGTTTTCTGTTTGCCTTCGTGGGTTAGTTTACGGTTGGCTCCGCTAGCCATTGACTAAAAAGTCTCACCCACAGGGTAGTTGGGTTGTTTTAATTCGGGGTACTCTCACTGTATAATAGCTTAAACTATAGTTGAACCCTATCATGCATAATAGCTGAAAACATTATAGTTGAACACTCTCACTGTATAAAAGCCAAAAGCATTATAGTTGAATGACTCTCACCGTATAATAGCCAAAACATTAAAGTTGAACCTTCAAATGTATAATAGGCAAAACATTAAAGTTGAACACTCCCACTGTATATTATCCAAAACCATTATAGTTGAACAGCCAAACTGTATAATAGCTGAAGACATGATAGTTGAACACTCTCATTGTATAATAGCTGAAATTATGATAGTTGAAAACTTTCACTGTATAATAGCTGAAAACAGTATAGTTGAAATGTGTCATTGTATTATAGCTGAAAATATGATAGTTGAACACTCTCACTGTATAGTAGCTGAAAACATGATAGTTGAACACTCTCACTGCATAATAGCTGAAAACATCATAGTTGAACACTATCACTGCATAATAGCTGAAATATGATAGTTGAACACTATCACTGCATAATAGCTGAAAACATGATAGACGAGCACTTTCACTTTATAATAGCTGAAACCATTTAGTTGTACACTTTCGCTAATATTAGTCGACAAAAATGGTAGTTGAACATTCTCACAGTATAATATCAGAAAAAAACTATGGTTGAACACTCTCAATCTATAGTAGCTGAGACATAATGAGTGAAATATTCTCAATGTACGTTAACTGAAAACATGATATTTGATACACTCATACCGTATAGTAGCTGAAAAAATGATAGCTGAACACTCTCGCTGTATAATAGATGAATACATGATAGTTGAACAAGTTCTCTGTGTAATAGCTGAAAACATGATAGGTGTACTTCTCGCACTGCATTTTAGCTAAAAACATGATAGATCGAATCCCCTTAATATTTATTGTCTGACAACATGGTAGTTGAAACACTCTCACTGTTCAATCGCCAAAAATAATATAGTTGAACACCCTCAATTTAATAGCTGAAAACATGATAACTGGAAACTCTGACTGTATAATAGTTTGAAAAAAAAAAATAGTTGAACACTCTCACTGTATAATAACTGAAAACATGATATCTGAATGCTCTGATGTGTAAGAGCTGAAACATTATTGTTGAACACGTTCACTGTATAATAGCTGAAAACATGATAGTTGAACACTCTCACTGTATAATAGCTGAAATAATTATAATTGAACACTATCACTGTATAATAGCTGACAACATTATACTTGAACACTCTCAGTGCATAATAGCCAAAGCATTATAGTTGAACACGCTTAATGTATAATAGCTAAAAACATTATAGTTTATCACCCACTGTATAATAGTCAAAACATTAAAGTTGAACACTCTCACTGTATAATAGCCGAAACATTATAGTTGAACACTCTCACTGTACAATAACTGAAAACATGATACTTGATACATTCATACTGTATAGTAGCTCAAAACATTATAGCTGAACACTCTCACTGTATAGTAGCTCAAAACATTATAGCTGAACACTCTCACTGTATAATAGCTGAAAAGATTATAGTTGAACACTCTCACTGTATAATAGCAAAAAACATTATACTTGAACACTCTCAATGCATAATAGCCAAAAACATTATAGTTGAACACGTTCACTGTATAATAGATGAAAACAAGTTAGTTGAATACGTTCACTGTATAATAGCTGAAAACATGATAGTTGAACACTCTCACTGTATAATAGCTGAAAACAGTATAGTTGAACATTCTCACTGCAAAATAGCTGAATACATTTTAGTTGAACACTCTCACTGCATAATAGCTGAAAATACAGGGTGTTTTTAAAGTCGCAGTGCAGTGAATATTTCTAATATTCAGTAAATGACGTAATCATCATCTACGTACCACAATTTTGTAAACCACATTTATGAACAAAACCGCTGCTTCCTTTAAGGTTTTATTTACGTAAAGGACGGGCACTACGCTACTTTCACTGTCTCATTGCTTGAAGGAAATGGTTGTTGACGATTGAAAACAGGGTATTTCTGGTTGAGCATGTCTTTCGTAATGGCGGTAAATATACGGATGAGGTCATAGACAATTCGTGAGGACATTTCCAGACTCACAAGTCCCTCACCGAAATTCTGTTAACAAATTGATCAAAAAGTTTCGTGAAACCGGTAGTGTGGTAGATGCATACCGATCTGGAAGACCTTCAATTTCACAAGACCAAATTATGGAACTCCAAGACAGAATTACAATGAGTCCAAATGCATCTTTAAACCACTTGTCTCAACAGGTGCAAATATCTAAGAGTTCTGTTCACAAGGTTTTAAGAAGTGAACTACACTATCGTCCATACAAATTAACTGAAGTGTCTCAACTCCAAGAAAGAGATTATGAATCCCGTTTAAACCAATGCATGTGGTTTCAGAATTTTATTTATGAACATGGCGCTGCCATCCTTGACGTCACTTTTTTCACTGATGAGGCCTGGTTTCATTTATCCGGTTATGTGAACAGTCAGAACAATCGGCAGTGGAGCAGTGAAAACCCCCATGAATTTTCATCAAGTGCCGCTTTACGATCAAAAAGTCGAGTGTGGTGCGCTATAAGTCGTATGCGGATAATAGGACCTATATTTTTTAATGAAACAATAAATGCAGAACGTTACCGTACTTTAATTCTGGAACCGTTCATAGCACACCTTACAGAACGGGAAATTATGGAATCCTGGTTTCAGCAGGATGGGGCAACAGCACACACAGCCACAACAACACTCAATTATTTAGAAAGCATATTTGCAAATAGCATTATTTCACGTGGAATCTGGCCTGCTCGTTCACCAGATCTAACATCCCCAGATTATTATCTGTGGGGGGCATTGAAGGGGAAAGTTTATGAAAATAATCCGCGGACAATTAATGACATAAAGACTGAAATAGTAGACAAGATTAAACAAATATCACCAGACATTATTCTGAAGGTTTTCGCAAATATGGAAAGACGAATCGCGACATGTCTTGAGGCCCGTGGTGGACATTTTCAACATATGCTTTAAGCACAACTTTATTGTGTTAATACCAAAATTACCCATTATAAGCTCGCCGATAGCAGTCAAGTATATTGAATAATACCATTTATTTTACAATTTGTGTGAACCGCATTTCTGGTGACGTGTTTTCTTCCGAGAGTAGAAATTCACTGCACTGCAACTTAAAAAACACCCTGTATAATAGTTGAACATCTCTATGCATAATAGCTGAAAACATGAGAGGTGAAACGAAAACATGAGAGGTGTATAACAGCTGAAAACATGTTTGAATACTCTCACTGTATAATTTTAAAAGTCATTTTAGTTGAACACTCTCACTGTATAATACCCCAAAAATATTATAGTTGAACATTCTTACAGTATAATAACAAAAACATCATAGTTGAACACCCTCACTCTTTAATACAAAAAATCATTATAGTTGAACACTCTCACTGCATAATAGCTGAAAACGTTATAGTTTAACACTCTCACTGTATAATACAAAAAAATCATTATAGTTGAACAATCTCATTGTATAATACCAAAATACATTATAGTTGAACACTCTCACTGTATAAAAGTAAAAAAAAAAAACTTTAAAATTTAGCACTCTCACTGCATAATAGCCAAATACATTATAGTTGAACACTCTCACTTTAATAGCTGAAAACATGATAACTGAAAACTCTCACTGTATAACAGCTGAAAAAAATAATAGTTGAACACTCTCACTGTATAATAACTGAAAACATGACAAGTGAATACTCTCACTGTATAAGAGCTGAAATCATTATAGTTGAATACGTTCACTGTATAATAGCTGAAAACATGATAGTTGAACACTCTCACTGTATAATAGCTGAAAACATGATATATGACACTCTCACTGCATAATAGCTTAAAACATGATAGTTGAACGCTCTCACTGAAAAAATGCTGAAAACATGATAGTTGAATGCTGCCATTGTATAATAGCTAAAAACATGATAGTTTAACACTCTCACTGTATAATAGCTGAAACCATTATATTTGTACACTGTCGCTGTATGTTAGCCGAAAAAATGGTAGTTGAACATTCTCACTTTTTAATAGCTGAAAACATGATAACTGGAAACTCTCACTGTATAATAGCTGAAAAAAATGATAGTTGAACACTCTCACTGTATAATAACTGAAAACATGATAGCTGAATACTCTGACTGTGTAAGAGCTGAAAACATTATAGTTGAACACTATCACTGTATAATAGCTGACAACATTATACTTGAACACTTTCATTGCATAATAGCAAAAAACGTTATATTTGAACACTCTCACTGTATAATAGCTGAAAACAAGAGAGATGAACACTCTCACTGTATAATAGCCAAAAACATTGTAGTTGAACACACTCACTGTATAATAGCCAAAACATTATAGTTGAACGCTCGCACGTATAATAGCTGAAAACGTGATATTTGAACACATCCACTGTATAATAGCTGACAATTTGATAGTTGAATATTCCCACTGTATAATAATAAAAAACATTATAGTTTAAACACTTTCTCTGTATAATAGCTGAAAACAATATAGTTCAACATTCTCACAGTACAATAGCTACAACATTATAGTTGAACACTCTCACTGTATTCTACCGTGCAATGTCGGGACCCGAAAGGGGAGTAAAGAATAGTGGCGCTTTACCAGGCATGTTCGTAAGAGGCGAGAAAGGAGGTTTGGGAATGGGACTGTATCCCAAACTATAAAAAATAAGCCGAAAAAACTTGGACAAGTCAAAGAAATTAATAAAAGTAAATCCGCCATAGAGGAAAGATATAGACTCTCTGTCTAAGAGAAGTATGACTGAAGCCGGAGAAAGCCATAAGGAGTCCGTGTTGCCGACTCACCTTTTGTCTAACAGGAAAACTTCCAGAATTGGCTCCTGGAAAATACGTACCTAAACGAATAAGGAAAAAGCCTCACGGGTAGCATCAGAAATAAGATATTACAAAACAGATATTCTGGGAATGTTGAAACAAGATGGCTAGGTACGGAAAGAATTAAACTAAATATAATAGAGATAATTTTATAATCATGACACAAGGAACCTGGAGCACAACATAGTGAAGGGGTAGCTATATGTTATGAAGGAATGCACAGAAGACACTAATAGAGGGAAGCAGTGAGGCCAAGACTATTTAGAGCAACATTTAGAACAAAAAAAAACAAAAAAAAAAAAAAAAAACAAAAAAAAATTATACATTATCCAATGCTATGCACCAACCAATGATAAGGACGATTTAGTTAAAGACGAATTCCTTAAACAGTTACAATCTCAGATGGTTGAAAGACGAGTCAAGAATATTATATAATTTCTGTGCTCTTAACCAAATGAGCCTAGGAGGAACTATAGTCCAACATAAAAGAATACATAAAGCTACATGGGTGTCACCAGATCATAGAACGGAAAATCAAATTGATCATATATTTATTAATAATAAGTTTAAGTCATCCTTACAGGGTGTTAAAGTATATAGAGGAGCAGATGTAGCTTCTGATCATCATCTTCTGATAGACAAACTTAAAATAAAAGTAAAAAGGTATACTACAGCGATTAAGGGTAGAAAGTATTTCAATGTAGTGTTTCTTAAATGTCGTTACACGATGACGTTCTCAATGACTATAGCATAGGGTAACGATCACAGACCGGAAATAATTGTATATTTGTACTTTCCTATTAATGCAAGTATCTCCCAGTAGGGCTGAATACTTGTGTTGTAGACAAACATTTATTGGACGAAACAGCACGAATAGTAGTTCCCAGTGATTATATACTGGGTACAATAATAATACATAAATATTATTATATGGGGAACTTCCGAGGCGATAATAGGGAATAATAGAACAAAGAAGTATGTGTTAGCACTCGGAAAAATTGACAGACAAACAACAATAGAAAAAAACGAAGAACAATATATGGTCCGAAGTGGGATCGACCCGTACTCAGTGGCACCGCCTTTGCCACGAGAAGCCGAAACGCTTGCACACTACCACGCAGCCAACTAAAAAATTGGCTATTGCAGTAGTGTCTACACGATGACGTTCTCAATGACTATAGCATAGGGTAACGATCACAGACCGGAAATAATTGTATATTTGTACTTTCCTATTAATGCAAGTATCTCCCAGTAGGGCTGAATACTTGTGTTGTAGACAAACATTTATTGGACGAAACAGCCGAATAGTAGTTTCCAGTGATTTATACTGGGTACAAATAATAATACATAATATTATTATATGGGGAACTTCCGAGGCGATAATAGGAATAATAGAACAAAGAAGTATGTGTTAGCACTCGGAAAAATTGACAGACAAACAACAATAGAAAAAAACGAAGAACAATATATGGTCCGAAGTGGGATCGAACCGTACTCAGTGGCACCGCGCCTTGCCACGAGAAGCCGAACGCTTGGCACACTACCACGCAGCCAACTAAAAAATTGGCTATTGCAGTAGTGTCTTACACGATGACGTTCTCAATGACTATAGCATAGGGTAACGATCACAGACCGGAAATAAATTGTATATTTGTACTTTCCTATTAATGCAAGTATCTCCCAGTAGGGCTGAATACTTGTGTTGTAGACAAACATTTATTGGACGAAACAGCACGAATAGTAGTTCCCAGTGATTATATACTGGGTACAAATAATAATACATAAATATTATTATATGGGGAACTTCCGAGGCGATAATAGGAATAATAGAACAAGAAGTATGTGTTAGCACTCGGAAAAATTGACAGACAAACAACAATAGAAAAAACGAAGAACAATATATGGTCCGAAGTGGGATCGAACCCGTACTCAGTGGCACCGCGCCTTGCCACGAGAAGCCGAACGCTTGGCACACTACCACGCAGCCAACTAAAAAATTGGCTATTGCAGTAGTGTCTTACACGATGACGTTCTCAATGACTATAGCATAGGGTACCGATCACAGACCGGAAATAAATTGTATATTTGTACTTTCCTATTAATGCAAGTATCTCCCAGTAGGGCTGAATACTTGTGTTGTAGACAAACATTTATTGGACGAAACAGCACGAATAGTATTCCCAGTGATTATATACTGGGTACAAATAATAATACATAAATATTATTATATGGGGAACTTCCGAGGCGATAATAGGAATAATAGAACAAAGAAGTATGTGTTAGCACTCGGAAAATTGACAGACAAACAACAATAGAAAAAAAACGAGAACAATATATGGTCCGAAGTGGGATCGAACCCGTATCAGTGGCACCGCGCCTTGCCACGAGAAGCCGAACGCTTGGCACACTACCACGCAGCCAACTAAAAAATTGGCTATTGCAGTAGTGTCTTACACGATGACGTTCTCAATGACTATAGCCATAGGGTAACGATCACAGACCGGAAATAATTGTATATTTGTACTTTCCTATTAATGCAAGTATCTCCCAGTAGGGCTGAATACTTGTGTTGTAGACAAACATTTATTGACGAACAGCACGATAGTAGTTCCCAGTGATTATATACTGGGTACAAATAATAATACATAAATATTATTATATGGGGAACTTCCGAGGCGATAATAGGGAATAATAGAACAAGAAGTATGTGTTAGCACTCGGAAAATTGACAGACAAACAACAATAGAAAAAAACGAAGAACAATATATGGTCCGAAGTGGGATCGAACCCGTACTCAGTGGCACCGCGCCTTGCCACGAGAAGCCGAACGCTTGGCACACTACCACGCAGCCAACTAAAAAATTGGCTATTGCAGTAGTGTCTTACACGATGACGTTCTCAATGACTATAGCATAGGTAACGATCACAGACCGGAAATAATTGTATATTTGTACTTTCCTATTAATGCAAGTATCTCCAGTAGGGCTGAATACTTGTGTTGTAGACAAACATTTATTGGACGAAACAGCACGAATAGTAGTTCCCAGTGATTATATACTGGGTACAAATAATAATACATAAATATTATTATATGGGGAACTTCCGAGGCGATAATAGGGAATAATAGAACAAAGAAGTATGTGTTAGCACTCGGAAAAATTGACAGACAAACAACAATAGAAAAAACGAAGAACAATATATGGTCCGAAGTGGGATCGAACCCGTACTCAGTGGCACCGCGCCTTGCCACGAGAAGCCGAACGCTTGGCACACTACCACGCAGCCAACTAAAAAATTGGCTATTGCAGTAGTGTCTTACACGATGACGTTCTCAATGACTATAGCATAGGGTAACGATCACAGACCGGAAATAAATTGTATATTTGTACTTTCCTATTAATGCAAGTATCTCCCGTAGGCTGAATACTTGTGTTGTAGACAAACATTTATTGGACGAAACAGCACGAATAGTAGTTCCCAGTTGTTATATACTGGGTACAAATAATAATACATAAATATTATTATATGGGGAACTTCCGAGGCGATAATAGGGAATAATAGAACAAAGAAGTATGTGTTAGCACTCGGAAAAATTGACAGACAACAACAATAGAAAAAAACGAAGAACAATATATGGTCCGAAGTGGGATCGAACCCGTACTCAGTGGCACCGCGCCTTGCCACGAGAAGCCGAACGCTTGGCACACTACCACGCAGCCAACTAAAAAATTGGCTATTGCAGTAGTGTCTTACACGATGACGTTCTCAATGACTATAGCATAGGGTAACGATCACAGACCGGAAATAAATTGTATATTTGTACTTTCCTATTAATGCAAGTATCTCCAGTAGGGCTGAATACTTGTGTTGTAGACAAACATTTATTGACGAAACAGCACGAATAGTAGTTCCCAGTGATTATATACTGGGTACAAATAATAATACATAAATATTATTATATGGGGAACTTCCGAGGCGATAATAGGGAATAATAGAACAAAGAAGTATGTGTTAGCACTCGGAAAATTTGACAGACAAACAACAATAGAAAAAAAACGAAGAACAATATATGGTCCGAAGTGGGATCGAACCGTACTCAGTGGCACCGCGCCTTGCCACGAGAAGCCGAACGCTTGGCACACTACCACGCAGCCAACTAAAAAATTGGCTATTGCAGTAGTGTCTTACACGATGACGTTCTCAATGACTATAGCATAGGGTAACGATCACAGACCGGAAATAAATTGTATATTTGTACTTTCCTATTAATGCAAGTATCTCCCAGTAGGGCTGAATACTTGTGTTGTAGACAAACATTTATTGGACGAAACAGCACGAATAGTAGTTCCCAGTGATTATATACTGGGTACAAATAATAATACATAAATATTATTATATGGGGAACTTCCGAGGCGATAATAGGGAATAATAGAACAAAGAAGTATGTGTTAGCACTCGGAAAAATTGACAGACAAACAACAATAGAAAAAAACGAAGAACAATATATGGTCCGAAGTGGGATCGAACCCGTACTCAGTGGCACCGCGCCTTGCCACGAGAAGCCGAACGCTTGGCACACTACCACGCAGCCAACTAAAAAATTGGCTATTGCAGTAGTGTCTTACACGATGACGTTCTCAATGACTATAGCATAGGGTAACGATCACAGACCGGAAATAAATTGTATATTTGTACTTTCCTATTAATGCAAGTATCTCCCAGTAGGGCTGAATACTTGTGTTGTAGACAAACATTTATTGGACGAAACAGCACGAATAGTAGTTCCCAGTGATTATATACTGGGTACAAATAATAATACATAAATATTATTATATGGGGAACTTCCGAGGCGATAATAGGGAATAATAGAACAAAGAAGTATGTGTTAGCACTCGGAAAATTGACAGACAAACAACAATAGAAAAAAACGAAGAACAATATATGGTCCGAAGTGGGATCGAACCCGTACTCAGTGGCACCGCGCCTTGCCACGAGAAGCCGAACGCTTGGCACACTACCACGCAGCCAACTAAAAAATTGGCTATTGCAGTAGTGTCTTACACGATGACGTTCTCAATGACTATAGCATAGGGTAACGATCACAGACCGGAAATAAATTGTATATTTGTACTTTCCTATTAATGCAAGTATCTCCCAGTAGGGCTGAATACTTGTGTTGTAGACAAACATTTATTGGACGAAACAGCACGAATAGTAGTTCCCAGTGATTATATACTGGGACAAATAATAATACATAAATATTATTATATGGGGAACTTCCGAGGCGATAATAGGGAATAATAGAACAAAGAAGTATGTGTTAGCACTCGGAAAAATTGACAGACAAACAACAATAGAAAAAAACGAAGAACAATATATGGTCCGAAGTGGGATCGAACCCGTACTCAGTGGCACCGCGCCTTGCCACGAGAAGCCGAACGCTTGGCACACTACCACGCAGCCAACTAAAAATTGGCTATTGCAGTAGTGTCTTACACGATGACGTTCTCAATGACTATAGCATAGGGTAACGATCACAGACCGGAAATAAATTGTATATTTGTACTTTCCTATTAATGCAAGTATCTCCCAGTAGGGCTGAATACTTGTGTTGTAGACAAACATTTATTGGACGAAACAGCACGAATAGTAGTTCCCAGTGATTATATACTGGGTACAAATAATAATACATAAATATTATTATATGGGGAACTTCCGAGGCGATAATAGGGAATAATAGAACAAAGAAGTATGTGTTAGCACTCGGAAAATTGACAGACAAACAACAATAGAAAAAAACGAAGAACAATATATGGTCCGAAGTGGGATCGAACCCGTACTCAGTGGCACCGCGCCTTGCCACGAGAAGCCGAACGCTTGGCACACTACCACGCAGCCAACTAAAAAATTGGCTATTGCAGTAGTGTCTTACACGATGACGTTCTCAATGACTATAGCATAGGGTAACGATCACAGACCGGAAATAAATTGTATATTTGTACTTTCCTATTAATGCAAGTATCTCCCAGTAGGGCTGAATACTTGTGTTGTAGACAAACATTTATTGGACGAAACAGCACGAATAGTAGTTCCCAGTGATTATATACTGGGTACAAATAATAATACATAAATATTATTATATGGGGAACTTCCGAGGCGATAATAGGGAATAATAGAACAAAGAAGTATGTGTTAGCACTCGGAAAAATTGACAGACAAACAACAATAGAAAAAAACGAAGAACAATATATGGTCCGAAGTGGGATCGAACCCGTACTCAGTGGCACCGCGCCTTGCCACGAGAAGCCGAACGCTTGCACACTACCACGCAGCCAACTAAAAAATTGGCTATTGCAGTAGTGTCTTACACGATGACGTTCTCAATGACTATAGCATAGGGTAACGATCACAGACCGGAAATAAATTGTATATTTGTACTTTCCTATTAATGCAAGTATCTCCCAGTAGGGCTGAATACTTGTGTTGTAGACAAACATTTATTGGACGAAACAGCACGAATAGTAGTTCCCAGTGATTATATACTGGGTACAAATAATAATACATAAATATTATTATATGGGGAACTTCCGAGGCGATAATAGGGAATAATAGAACAAAGAAGTATGTGTTAGCACTCGGAAAATTTGACAGACAAACAACAATAGAAAAAAACGAAGAACAATATATGGTCCGAAGTGGGATCGAACCCGTACTCAGTGGCACCGCGCCTTGCCACGAGAAGCCGAACGCTTGGCACACTACCACGCAGCCAACTAAAAAATTGGCTATTGCAGTAGTGTCTTACACGATGACGTTCTCAATGACTATAGCATAGGGTAACGATCACAGACCGGAAATAAATTGTATATTTGTACTTTCCTATTAATGCAAGTATCTCCCAGTAGGGCTGAATACTTGTGTTGTAGACAAACATTTATTGGACGAAACAGCACGAATAGTAGTTCCCAGTGATTATATACTGGGTACAAATAATAATACATAAATATTATTATATGGGGAACTTCCGAGGCGATAATAGGGAATAATAGAACAAAGAAGTATGTGTTAGCACTCGGAAAAATTGACAGACAAACAACAATAGAAAAAAACGAAGAACAATATATGGTCCGAAGTGGGATCGAACCCGTACTCAGTGGCACCGCGCCTTGCCACGAGAAGCCGAACGCTTGGCACACTACCACGCAGCCAACTAAAAAATTGGCTATTGCAGTAGTGTCTTACACGATGACGTTCTCAATGACTATAGCATAGGGTAACGATCACAGACCGGAAATAAATTGTATATTTGTACTTTCCTATTAATGCAAGTATCTCCCAGTAGGGCTGAATACTTGTGTTGTAGACAAACATTTATTGGACGAAACAGCACGAATAGTAGTTCCCAGTGATTATATACTGGGACAAATAATAATACATAAATATTATTATATGGGAACTTCCGAGGCGATAATAGGGAATAATAGAACAAAGAAGTATGTGTTAGCACTCGGAAAAATTGACAGACAAACAACAATAGAAAAAAACGAAGAACAATATATGGTCCGAAGTGGGATCGAACCCGTACTCAGTGGCACCGCGCCTTGCCACGAGAAGCCGAACGCTTGGCACACTACCACGCAGCCAACTAAAAAATTGGCTATTGCAGTAGTGTCTTACACGATGACGTTCTCAATGACTATAGCATAGGGTAACGATCACAGACCGGAAATAAATTGTATATTTGTACTTTCCTATTAATGCAAGTATCTCCCAGTAGGGCTGAATACTTGTGTTGTAGACAAACATTTATTGGACGAACAGCACGAATAGTAGTTCCCAGTTGTTATATACTGGGTACAAATAATAATACATAAATATTATTATATGGGGAACTTCCGAGGCGATAATAGGGAATAATAGAACAAAGAAGTATGTGTTAGCACTCGGAAAAATTGACAGACAAACAACAATAGAAAAACGAAGAACAATATATGGTCCGAAGTGGGATCGAACCCGTACTCAGTGGCACCGCGCCTTGCCACGAGAAGCCGAACGCTTGGCACACTACCACGCAGCCAACTAAAAAATTGGCTATTGCAGTAGTGTCTTACACGATGACGTTCTCAATGACTATAGCATAGGGTAACGATCACAGACCGGAAATAAATTGTATATTTGTACTTTCCTATTAATGCAAGTATCTCCCAGTAGGGCTGAATACTTGTGTTGTAGACAAACATTTATTGGACGAAACAGCACGAATAGTAGTTCCCAGTGATTATATACTGGGTACAAATAATAATACATAAATATTATTATATGGGGAACTTCCGAGGCGATAATAGGGAATAATAGAACAAAGAAGTATGTGTTAGCACTCGGAAAATTTGACAGACAAACAACAATAGAAAAAAACGAAGAACAATATATGGTCCGAAGTGGGATCGAACCCGTACTCAGTGGCACCGCGCCTTGCCACGAGAAGCCGAACGCTTGGCACACTACCACGCAGCCAACTAAAAAATTGGCTATTGCAGTAGTGTCTTACACGATGACGTTCTCAATGACTATAGCATAGGGTAACGATCACAGACCGGAAATAAATTGTATATTTGTACTTTCCTATTAATGCAAGTATCTCCCAGTAGGGCTGAATACTTGTGTTGTAGACAAACATTTATTGGACGAAACAGCACGAATAGTAGTTCCCAGTGATTATATACTGGGTACAAATAATAATACATAAATATTATTATATGGGGAACTTCCGAGGCGATAATAGGGAATAATAGAACAAAGAAGTATGTGTTAGCACTCGGAAAAATTGACAGACAAACAACAATAGAAAAAAACGAAGAACAATATATGGTCCGAAGTGGGATCGAACCCGTACTCAGTGGCACCGCGCCTTGCCACGAGAAGCCGAACGCTTGGCACACTACCACGCAGCCAACTAAAAAATTGGCTATTGCAGTAGTGTCTTACACGATGACGTTCTCAATGACTATAGCATAGGGTAACGATCACAGACCGGAAATAAATTGTATATTTGTACTTTCCTATTAATGCAAGTATCTCCCAGTAGGGCTGAATACTTGTGTTGTAGACAAACTTTTATTGGACGAAACAGCACGAATAGTAGTTCCCAGTGATTATATACTGGGCACAAATAATAATACATAAATATTATTATATGGGGAACTTCCGAGGCGATAATAGGGAATAATAGAACAAAGAAGTATGTGTTAGCACTCGGAAAAATTGACAGACAACAACAATAGAAAAAAACGAAGAACAATATATGGTCCGAAGTGGGATCGAACCCGTACTCAGTGGCACCGCGCCTTGCCACGAGAAGCCGAACGCTTGGCACACTACCACGCAGCCAACTAAAAAATTGGCTATTGCAGTAGTGTCTTACACGATGACGTTCTCAATGACTATAGCATAGGGTAACGATCACAGACCGGAAATAAATTGTATATTTGTACGTTCCTATTAATGCAAGTATCTCCCAGTAGGGCTGAATACTTGTGTTGTAGACAAACATTTATTGGACGAAACAGCACGAATAGTAGTTCCCAGTGATTATATACTGGGTACAAATAATAATACATAAATATTATTATATGGGGAACTTCCGAGGCGATAATAGGGAATAATAGAACAAAGAAGTATGTGTTAGCACTCGGAAAAATTGACAGACAAACAACAATAGAAAAAAACGAAGAACAATATATGGTCCGAAGTGGGATCGAACCCGTACTCAGTGGCACCGCGCCTTGCCACGAGAAGCCGAACGCTTGGCACACTACCACGCAGCCAACTAAAAAATTGGCTATTGCAGTAGTGTCTTACACGATGACGTTCTCAATGACTATAGCATAGGGTAACGATCACAGACCGGAAGTAAATTGTATATTTGTACTTTCCTATTAATGCAAGTATCTCCCAGTAGGGCTGAATACTTGTGTTGTAGACAAACATTTATTGGACGAAACAGCACGAATAGTAGTTCCCAGTGATTATATACTGGGTACAAATAATAATACATAAATATTATTATATGGGGAACTTCCGAGGCGATAATAGGGAATAATAGAACAAAGAAGTATGTGTTAGCACTCGGAAAAATTGACAGACAAACAACAATAGAAAAAAACGAAGAACAATATATGGTCCGAAGTGGGATCGAACCCGTACTCAGTGGCACCGCGCCTTGCCACGAGAAGCCGAACGCTTGGCACACTACCACGCAGCCAACTAAAAATTGGCTATTGCAGTAGTGTCTTACACGATGACGTTCTCAATGACTATAGCATAGGGTAACGATCACAGACCGGAAATAAATTGTATATTTGTACTTTCCTATTAATGCAAGTATCTCCCAGTAGGGCTGAATACTTGTGTTGTAGACAAACATTTATTGGACGAAACAGCACGAATAGTAGTTCCCAGTGATTATATACTGGTACAAATAATAATACATAAATATTATTATATGGGGAACTTCCGAGGCGATAATAGGGAATAATAGAACAAAGAAGTATGTGTTAGCACTCGGAAAAATTGACAGACAAACAACAATAGAAAAAACGAAGAACAATATATGGTCCGAAGTGGGATCGAACCCGTACTCAGTGGCACCGCGCCTTGCCACGAGAAGCCGAACGCTTGGCACACTACCACGCAGCCAACTAAAAAATTGGCTATTGCAGTAGTGTCTTACACGATGACGTTCTCAATGACTATAGCATAGGGTAACGATCACAGACCGGAAATAAATTGTATATTTGTACTTTCCTATTAATGCAAGTATCTCCCAGTAGGGCTGAATACTTGTGTTGTAGACAAACATTTATTGGACGAAACAGCACGAATAGTAGTTCCCAGTGATTATATACTGGGTACAAATAATAATACATAAATATTATTATATGGGGAACTTCCGAGGCGATAATAGGGAATAATAGAACAAAGAAGTATGTGTTAGCACTCGGAAAAATTGACAGACAAACAACAATAGAAAAAAACGAAGAACAATATATGGTCCGAAGTGGGATCGAACCCGTACTCAGTGGCACCGCGCCTTGCCACGAGAAGCCGAACGCTTGGCACACTACCACGCAGCCAACTAAAAATTGGCTATTGCAGTAGTGTCTTACACGATGACGTTCTCAATGACTATAGCATAGGGTAACGATCACAGACCGAAATAAATTGTATATTTGTACTTTCCTATTAATGCAAGTATCTCCCAGTAGGGCTGAATACTTGTGTTGTAGACAAACATTTATTGGACGAAACAGCACGAATAGTAGTTCCCAGTGATTATATACTGGGAACAAATAATAATACATAAATATTATTATATGGGGAACTTCCGAGGCGATAATAGGGAATAATAGAACAAAGAAGTATGTGTTAGCACTCGGAAAATTGACAGACAAACAACAATAGAAAAAAACGAAGAACAATATATGTCCGAAGTGGGATCGAACCGTACTCAGTGGCACCGCGCCTTGCCACGAGAAGCCGAACGCTTGGCACACTACCACGCAGCCAACTAAAAAATTGGCTATTGCAGTAGTGTCTTACACGATGACGTTCTCAATGACTATAGCATAGGGTAACGATCACAGACCGGAAATAAATTGTATATTTGTACTTTCCTATTAATGCAAGTATCTCCAGTAGGGCTGAATACTTGTGTTTGTAGACAAACATTTATTGGACGAAACAGCACGAATAGTAGTTCCCAGTGATTATATACTGGGTACAAATAATAATACATAAATATTATTATATGGGGAACTTCCGAGGCGATAATAGGAATAATAGAACAAAGAAGTATGTGTTAGCACTCGGAAAAATTGACAGACAAACAACAATAGAAAAAAACGAAGAACAATATATGGTCCGAAGTGGGATCGAACCCGTACTCAGTGGCACCGCGCCTTGCCACGAGAAGCCGAACGCTTGGCACACTACCACGCAGCCAACTAAAAAATTGGCTATTGCAGTAGTGTCTTACACGATGACGTTCTCAATGACTATAGCATAGGGTAACGATCACAGACCGGAAATAAATTGTATATTTGTACTTTCCTATTAATGCAAGTATCTCCCAGTAGGGCTGAATACTTGTGTTGTAGACAAACATTTATTGGACGAAACAGCACGAATAGTAGTTCCCAGTGATTATATACTGGGAACAAATAATAATACATAAATATTATTATATGGGGAACTTCCGAGGCGATAATAGGGAAAATAGAACAAAGAAGTATGTGTTAGCACTCGGAAAAATTGACAGACAAACAACAATAGAAAAAAACGAAGAACAATATATGGTCCGAAGTGGGATCGAACCCGTACTCATTGGCACCGCGCCTTGCCACGAGAAGCCGAACGCTTGGCACACTACCACGCAGCCAACTAAAAAATTGGCTATTGCAGTAGTGTCTTACACGATGACGTTTCTCAATGACTATAGCATAGGGTAACGATCACAGACCGGAAATAAATTGTATATTTGTACTTTCCTATTAATGCAAGTATCTCCCAGTAGGGCTGAATACTTGTGTTGTAGACAAACATTTATTGGACGAAACAGCACGAATAGTAGTTCCCAGTGATATTGTTTTTTTCTATTGTTGTTTGTCTGTCAATTTTTCCGAGTGCTAACACATACTTCTTTGTTCTATTATTCCCTATTATCGCCTCGGAAGTTCCCCATATAATAATATTTATGTATTATTATTTGTACCCAGTATATAATCACTGGGAACTACTATTCGTGCTGTTTTCGTCCAATAAATGTTTGTCTACAACACAAGTATTCAGCCCTACTGGGAGATACTTGCATTAATAGGAAAGTACAAATATACAATTTATTTCCGGTCTGTGATCGTTACCCTATGCTATAGTCATTGAGAACGTCATCGTGTAAGACACTACTGCAATAGCCAATTTTTTAGTTGGCTGCGTGGTAGTGTGCCAAGCGTTCGGCTTCTCGTGGCAAGGCGCGGTGCCACTGAGTACGGGTTCGATCCCACTTCGGACCATATATTGTTCTTCGTTTTTTTCTATTGTTGTTTGTCTGTCAATTTTTCCGAGTGCTAACACATACTTCTTTGTTCTATTATTCCTTCATGTATTAGAACTTGGCCGTCTGCAAATAGTATTTCATTTATTTCGTTCTCTTTTGAGTTATCGCTTGTTATCATCATTGTTGATATACTTCATATGCTTGGTCATGCTAATTTCCATATATTGCGCATATATGTGATGAAAAGTAGAGGGGAAAGCCCTATGTCATGTCTTACTCCGGAGTTAATGATGAAATGTTTAGAATATCCTACTGAGGATCTTATTGCAGTGCGACTACTTTCATAGAGACTCTTACATATCTCTACTAGGTGGTGACTCAGTCCCTACAACGGCATAACGAACCACAGTTATCCCCTGTCCACCCTATCGAACGCCTTTTCTTGGTCAATAAAAGCAGAATATAGTGTTTTATTGCGCTATATTGTTTTCTCCGCTAGTTGTTTTATGATAAATAGGGCACATATGCAGCCTCTGTACCTAATGAAGCCTAACTGAGCATAGCTTAGTTGTGAGTCTATAATCGGTGTCAGCCTTTTTTCGACTATCTTGGCATAAAACTTCCCTGTGTGGCTTCCTTTTCTTCTTTCCTTCCTCATCTGCCTTGCAGCGTCGAGGGAGATATAATTTGCGGTCTTTTGCTCTTCTGTTCGCCTCTGCTGCTGTTATGTTTCCTAGTGCTTTTAATATTCCATCGACCCATCTTTTTCGTGGTCGACCCTTGGGTCTAGTGTTCTCACAACGTTTGTTGACGGCTCGTCGTAGGGTCCATGCCTGGCATTGGTAGCACAACGTTGGAATGAAGATTGTATTGTATAGTGCTCTTTTTGTCTCCAGAGTTATTTCCTAGTTGGACAATAGTGGTGATAACTGTCCGATGATTTGACAAGCTGTGTTGCATCTTGATTCTATCTCTGCTGTTTGGGAATTATCGTTTGTCATTAGACTTCCTATGTATTCGAATTCCTCTACTTGTTTTTGCTGTCTGCCTTCTATAGTTATGTCGATGTTCTGTTTGTTTTTGGCGACATTCTTGACTTCTGTTTTGTTGATGTTGATTTTCATGTTGTATTATGTGCCGGAGATGTTGAGTTTGTTTATGTGTTCTTGTAGGTCTTCTATTGTTTCATGTAATAGTGCCTGATCGTCTGCAAAAAGAAGCTCGTTGATCTCCTCTGTCTCTGATGGGTTGGCTAGCTTGCATATATAGTCCATGTATGTAATAAACAGTAGGGGATAGTACGCACCCCTGATCTAACTTCGAAGTGGTCTGTGTAGCCTGCAGCTGTTCTGACCCTGCAGCTTCTGGTGACGTAAATATCAATGTATAATGGCTGAAAACATGATAGTTGAACGCTCTCACTGTATAAAGGCAGAAATCATAGATGAACACTCTCTCTGTATAATAGCAGAAACCATTATAGTTGAACGCTTTCATTGTATAATAGTTGAAAACATAATAGTTGAAACACTCAGACTGTATATTAGCTGAAAACAAGATAGTAATCACTCTCACAGTATATTAGCTAAATACATGATAGTTGAGACACTCACTGTATAATAGCTTAAAATATGTTAGTTGAAAACCTTCTCTGTATAATAGCTGAAAACATGATAGTTGAACTCCTCTCACAGAATACTAGCTAAGAACATACATGATAGATGGAATCCTCTTACTATTTACAAGCTGAAAACATGTTAGCTGAAACATTCTCACCGTATAATAGCTGTAATCAATATAGTGAACACTGTCACTAAATAATAGCTGAAAACATGATAGTTGAACTCCTCTCACAGAATAATAGCTAAGAACATACATGATAGATGGAATCCTCTTACTATTTACTAGCTGAAAACATGTTAGCTGAAACATTCTCACCGTATAATAGCTGAAATCAATATAGTGAACACTGTCACTAAATAATAGCTAAAAACATGATAACTAACCACTCTCACTGTATAATAGCTGAAAACAGGATAGCTGAACTCATCTTACAATTTAATATCTGAAAACATCATCATCATCATCATTATCATCGAGTGCTGTCTCCGCAACGAAGGCTGGCTGCCATGGATCGCAAATCCACTCAGTTTCTTGCTTTTATGGCGAAGGTTGTCATAGACTGACTTTTGCTATTTTCAGTGAGATTGTTCAACTATAATATGTATAGCTATAATATAAGGATCCTGTTCAACTTTAATGTTTTAGTTGAACAATCCCACTGAAAATAGCTGAAAACATGATAATTGAAACACTCTTATTATATTTTAGCTGAAAAAAGTGATAGTTGAAACGCTCTCACTGTGTAATAGCTGAAAACATGATAGTTGAAACACTCTCACTGTATAATAGCTGAAAACATGATAGTTGAGCACACTCACTGTATAAGAGCTGAAAACGTGATAGTTGAAACACTCTTACTATATGTTAGTTAAAAAAAGTGATAGTTGAAACACTCTCACTGTATAATACCTGAAAACATGATAGTTGAAAAACTCTCACTTTATAATAGCTGAAAACGTGATAGTTGAAACACTCTTACTATATGTTAGCTGAAAACATGATAGCTGAAACACTCTCACTGTATAATAGCTGAAAACATGATAGTTGAACACACTCACTGTATAAGAGCTGAAAACATTATAGTTGAATACTCTCACTGTATAATATTTGACAACATTATAGTTGAATACTCTCAATGCATAATAGCTGGTGAAACGAAAACATGAGAGGTGTATAACAGTTGAAAATATTATGTTTGAATACTCTCGCTGTATAATAGCAAAAAACATTATGTTTGAGCACTCTCAATGTATAAAAACTGAGAACATAATGCGTGAAATACTCTCAATAAACGTAAACTGAAAACACGATATTTGATACACTTATACTGTATAGTAGCAGCAAACATGATAGCTGAACACTCTCCCTGTATAATAGCTGAAAACATGATAGGTGTACTCCTCTCCCTGCATATTAGCTAAGAACATGATAGATATAATTCCCTTAATATCGATTGGCTGAAAACATGGTAGTAGAAACACTCTCACAGTATAATAGCTGAAAACATTATAGTTGAACAGTCGCACTGCATAATAGCTGAAAACATGATATATGAACACTCACACTGTATAATAGCCGAAAACAATATAGTTGAACACTCTCACTGTATAATAGCTGAGAACGTTATAGTTGAACACTCTTGCTGTATAATTGCAGAAAACATGATAGGTGTACTTCTCTCCCTGCATATTAGCTAAGAACATGATAGATATAATTCCCTTAATATCTATTGGCTGAAACCATGGAAGTAGAAACACACTCAATGTATAATAGCCGAAAGCAATATAGTTGAACACTCTCACTGTATAATAACTGAAAACATGATAGTTGAACACTCTCACTGTTAAATAGCTGAACACATGATAATTGAACACTCTCACTGCGTAATAGCTGAAAACATGATAGTTGAACACTCTCACTGCATAATAGCTGAAAACATGATAGTTGAACACTCTCACTGCATAATAGCTGAAAACATGATAGTTGAACACTCTCACTGTATAATAGATGAAAATATGATAGTTGAACACTCTAAATGTATAATAGCTAAAAACATTATAGTCGAACACACTCACTACATAATAGCTGAAAACATGATAGTTGAACACTATCACTGCATAATAGCTGGAACCATGATACTTGAACACTCTCACTTTATAATAGTTGACAACATTATAGTTGAACAGTCTCAATGCATAATATCTGAAAACATGAAAGGTTAAACGAAAACATGAGAGGTGTATAACAGCTGAAAACATTATGTTTGAATACTCTCACTGTATAATAGCAGAAAACGTTATAGTTAAACACTCCAGCTGTATAATATAAAAAAAATATCATTATAGTTGAACACTCTCACTGTATAATAGCTGAAAACATTATAGTTGAACAGTCGCACTGCATAATAGCTGAAAACATTATACATGTAGTTGAACACTCACACTGTGTAATAGCCAAAAACATTATAGTTGTTGAACACTCTCACTGTAAAATAGCCAAAAACATTATAGTTGAACGCACTCACTGTATAATAGTAAACAACTTTATAGTTGAACACTCTCATTGTATAATTGCTGAATACATGATAGTTGAACACTCTCAATGTCATCATCATCATCATCAAGTACCGGGCCTACTGTCGTAGGTGATCATGTCTCTCCACAACTTTCGATCTCCACAGTTCTTTTATCATTTCTGTTGTTGACCTTATGCCAAGCCATTCTCTTAACCTTTCTGGTATTTTCTCTTTTTGCTTCCTTCTATATCATCGTCCCTCAATTGTTCCAGTTGTTACAATATATTCCAGTTGTTCGCTTCTCATTACACGGCCAAAAAAAGATGATTGTTTCTTCCTAGTATTCGAAATTAACTCTCTTTTTTGCATTGTCCTCTGTCAGAACATTTTCATTACTCTTCTTAACTTTCTATGGTATTCTCAACATTCTTCTGTAAAACCACATTTCTACAGCCTCAAGTGATTTTCCTAACTGTTGTCCAATTGTCAATGATTCACATCCATATGTTAAGACTGGCTCTACATAACATTAACATTTTTTTTTTCTTGTTTCTATTGTCAAAAATAGATTGCATAGTATCTTCCTCATTTTTTGGAAAGCTGCTTTTGCCTGAGCCATTCTGCATCTCACCTCTTTCGTACATCTGTCTGATGTTAACAAAGTTCCAAAATATTTAAATTCATTTACTTGATTTAATATTGTTTCACTTGTCTTTATTATGCACTGAGGTGATGTCTTTTTCTTTGTTCTTATAATTACTTCTGTCTTCTTGCTATTAAGGCCACGACGGTGGTTTTCTGTTGCCTTCCGTGGGTTAGTTTACGGTTGGCTCCGCTAGCCATTGACTAAAAAGTCTCACCCACAGGGTAGTTGGGTTGTTTTAATTCGGGGTACTCTCACTGTATAATAGCTTAAACTATAGTTGAACCCTATCATGCATAATAGCTGAAAACATTATAGTTGAACACTCTCACTGTATAAAAGCCAAAAGCATTATAGTTGAATGACTCTCACCGTATAATAGCCAAAACATTAAAGTTGAACACCCTCAATGTATAATAGGCAAAACATTAAAGTTGAACACTCCCACTGTATATTATCCAAAACCATTATAGTTGAACAGCCAAACTGTATAATAGCTGAAGACATGATAGTTGAACACTCTCATTGTATAATAGCTGAAATTATGATAGTTGAAAACTTTCACTGTATAATAGCTGAAAACAGTATAGTTGAAATGTGTCATTGTATTATAGCTGAAAAAATGATAGTTGAACACTCTCACTGTATAGTAGCTGAAAACATGATAGTTGAACACTCTCACTGCATAATAGCTGAAAACATCATAGTTGAACACTATCACTGCATAATAGCTGAAAATATGATAGTTGAACACTATCACTGCATAATAGCTGAAAACATGATAGACGAGCACTTTCACTTTATAATAGCTGAAACCATTTAGTTGTACACTTTCGCTATATATTAGTCGACAAAAATGGTAGTTGAACATTCTCACAGTATAATATCAGAAAAAACTATGGTTGAACACTCTCAATCTATAGTAGCTGAGAACATAATGAGTGAAATATTCTCAATGTACGTTAACTGAAAACATGATATTTGATACACTCATACCGTATAGTAGCTGAACAAATGATAGCTGAACACTCTCGCTGTATAATAGATGAATACATGATAGTTGAACAAGTTCTCTGTGTAATAGCTGAAAACATGATAGGTGTACTTCTCGCACTGCATTTTAGCTAAAAACATGATAGATCGAATCCCCTTAATATTTATTGTCTGACAACATGGTAGTTGAAACACTCTCACTGTTCAATCGCCAAAAATAATATAGTTGAACACCCTCAATTTTAATAGCTGAAAACATGATAACTGGAAACTCTGACTGTATAATAGTTGAAAAAAAAAAAATAGTTGAACACTCTCACTGTATAATAACTGAAAACATGATATCTGAATGCTCTGACTGTGTAAGAGCTGAAAACATTATTGTTGAACACGTTCACTGTATAATAGCTGAAAACATGATAGTTGAACACTCTCACTGTATAATAGCTGAAATAATTATAATTGAACACTATCACTGTATAATAGCTGACAACATTATACTTGAACACTCTCAGTGCATAATAGCCAAAAGCATTATAGTTGAACACGCTTAATGTATAATAGCTAAAAACATTATAGTTTATCACTCCCACTGTATAATAGTCAAAACATTAAAGTTGAACACTCTCACTGTATAATAGCCGAAACATTATAGTTGAACACTCTCACTGTACAATAACTGAAAACATGATACTTGATACATTCATACTGTATAGTAGCTCAAAACATTATAGCTGAACACTCTCACTGTATAGTAGCTCAAAAATTATAGCTGAACACTCTCACTGTATAATAGCTGAAAAGATTATAGTTGAACACTCTCACTGTATAATAGCAAAAAACATTATACTTGAACACTCTCAATGCATAATAGCCAAAAACATTATAGTTGAACACGTTCACTGTATAATAGATGAAAACAAGTTAGTTGAATACGTTCACTGTATAATAGCTGAAAACATGATAGTTGAACACTCTCACTGTATAATAGCTGAAAACAGTATAGTTGAACATTCTCACTGCAAAATAGCTGAATACATTTTAGTTGAACACTCTCACTGCATAATAGCTGAAAATACAGGGTGTTTTTAAAGTCGCAGTGCAGTGAATATTTCTAATATTCAGTAAATGACGTAATCATCATCTACGTACCACAATTTTGTAAACCACATTTATGAACAAACCGCTGCTTCCTTTAAGGTTTTATTTACGTAAAGGACGGGCACTACGCTACTTTCACTGTCTCATTGCTTGAAGGAAATGGTGTTGACGATTGAAAACAGGGTATTTCTGGTTGAGCATGTCTTTCGTAATGGCGGTAAATATACGGATGAGGTCATTAGACAATTCGTGAGGACATTTCCAGACTCACAAGTCCCTCACCGAAATTCTGTTAACAAATTGATCAAAAAGTTTCGTGAAACCGGTAGTGTGGTAGATGCATACCGATCTGGAAGACCTTCAATTTCACAAGACCAAATTATGGAACTCCAAGACAGAATTACAATGAGTCCAAATGCATCTTTAAACCACTTGTCTCAACAGGTGCAAATATCTAAGAGTTCTGTTCACAAGGTTTTAAGAAGTGAACTACACTATCGTCCATACAAATTAACTGAAGTGTCTCAACTCCAAGAAAGAGATTATGAATCCCGTTTAAACCAATGCATGTGGTTTCAGAATTTTATTTATGAACATGGCGCTGCCATCCTTGACGTCACTTTTTTCACTGATGAGGCCTGGTTTCATTTATCCGGTTATGTGAACAGTCAGAACAATCGGCAGTGGAGCAGTGAAAACCCCCATGAATTTCATCAAGTGCCGCTTTACGATCAAAAAGTCGGAGTGTGGTGCGCTATAAGTCGTATGCGGATAATAGGACCTATATTTTTTAATGAAACAATAAATGCAGAACGTTACCGTACTTTAATTCTGGAACCGTTCATAGCACACCTTACAGAACGGGAAATTATGGAATCCTGGTTTCAGCAGGATGGGGCAACAGCACACACAGCCACAACAACACTCAATTATTTAGAAAGCATATTTGCAAATAGCATTATTTCACGTGGAATCTGGCCTGCTCGTTCACCAGATCTAACATCCCCAGATTATTATCTGTGGGGGGCATTGAAGGGGAAAGTTTATGAAAATAATCCGCGGACAATTAATGACATAAAGACTGAAATAGTAGACAAGATTAAACAAATATCACCAGACATTATTCTGAAGATTTTCGCAAATATGGAAAGACGAATCGCGACATGTCTTGAGGCCCGTGGTGGACATTTTCAACATATGCTTTAAGCACAACTTTATTGTGTTAATACCAAAATTACCCATTATAAGCTCGCCGATAGCAGTCAAGTATATTTGAATAATACCATTTATTTTACAATTTGTGTGAACCGCATTTCTGGTGACGTGTTTTCTTCCGAGAGTAGAAATTCACTGCACTGCAACTTAAAAAACACCCTGTATAATAGTTGAACACTCTCTATGCATAATAGCTGAAAACATGAGAGGTGAAACGAAAACATGAGAGGTGTATAACAGCTGAAAACATGTTTGAATACTCTCACTGTATAATTTTAAAAGTCATTTTAGTTGAACACTCTCACTGTATAATACCCCAAAAATATTATAGTTGAACATTCTTACAGTATAATAACAAAAACATCATAGTTGAACACCCTCACTCTTTAATACAAAAAATCATTATAGTTGAACACTCTCACTGCATAATAGCTGAAAACGTTATAGTTTAACACTCTCACTGTATAATACAAAAAAATCATTATAGTTGAACAATCTCATTGTATAATACCAAAATACATTATAGTTGAACACTCTCACTGTATAAAAGTAAAAAAAAAAACTTTAAAATTTAGCACTCTCACTGCATAATAGCCAAATACATTATAGTTGAACACTCTCACTGTTTAATAGCTGAAAACATGATAACTGAAAACTCTCACTGTATAACAGCTGAAAAAAATAATAGTTGAACACTCTCACTGTATAATAACTGAAAACATGACAAGTGAATACTCTCACTGTATAAGAGCTGAAATCATTATAGTTGAATACGTTCACTGTATAATAGCTGAAAACATGATAGTTGAACACTCTCACTGTATAATAGCTGAAAACATGATATATGACACTCTCACTGCATAATAGCTTAAAACATGATATTTGAACGCTCTCACTGAAAAAATGCTGAAAACATGATAGTTGAATGCTGCCATTGTATAATAGCTAAAAACATGATAGTTTAACACTCTCACTGTATAATAGCTGAAACCATTATATTTGTACACTGTCGCTGTATGTTAGCCGAAAAAATGGTAGTTGAACATTCTCACTTTTTAATAGCTGAAAACATGATAACTGGAAACTCTCACTGTATAATAGCTGAAAAAAATGATAGTTGAACACTCTCACTGTATAATAACTGAAAACATGATAGCTGAATACTCTGACTGTGTAAGAGCTGAAAACATTATAGTTGAACACTATCACTGTATAATAGCTGACAACATTATACTTGAACACTTTCATTGCATAATAGCAAAAAACGTTATATTTGAACACTCTCACTGTATAATAGCTGAAAACAAGAGAGATGAACACACTCACTGTATAATAGCCAAAAACATTATAGTTGAACGCTCGCACTGTATAATAGCTGAAAACGTGATATTTGAACACATCCACTGTATAATAGCTGACAATTTGATAGTTGAATATTCCCACTGTATAATAATAAAAAACATTATAGTTTAAACACTTTCTCTGTATAATAGCTGAAAACAATATAGTTCAACATTCTCACAGTACAATAGCTACACCATTATAGTTGAACACTCTCACTGTATTCTACCGTGCAATGTCGGGACCCGAAAGGGAGTAAAGAATAGTGGCGCTTTACCAGGCATGTTCGTAAGAGGCGAGAAAGGAGGTTTGGGAATGGGACTGTATCCCAAACTATAAAAAATAAGCCGAAAAAACTTGGACAAGTCAAAGAAATTAATAAAAGTAAATCCGCCATAGAGGAAAGATATAGACTCTCTGTCTAAGAGAAGTATGACTGAAGCCGGAGAAAGCCATAAGGAGTCCGTGTTGCCGACTCACCTTTTGTCTAACAGGAAAACTTCCAGAATTGGCTCCTGGAAAATACGTACCCTAAACGAATAAGGAAAAGCCTCACGGGTAGCATCAGAAATAAGATATTACAAAACAGATATTCTGGGAATGTTGAAACAAGATGGCTAGGTACGGAAAGAATTAAACTAAATATAATAGAGATAATTTTATAATCATGACACAAGGAACCTGGAGCACAACATAGTGAAGGGGTAGCTATAATGTTATGAAGGAATGCACAGAAGACACTAATAGAGTGGGAAGCAGTGAGGCCAAGACTATTTAGAGCAACATTTAGAACAAAAAAAAAAAAAAAAAAAATTATACATTATCCAATGCTATGCACCAACCAATGATAAGGACGATTTAGTTAAAGACGAATTCCTTAAACAGTTACAATCTCAGATGGTTGAAAGACGAGTCAAGAATATTATATAATTTCTGTGCTCTTAACCAAATGAGCCTAGGAGGAACTATAGTCCAACATAAAAGAATACATAAAGCTACATGGGTGTCACCAGATCATAGAACGGAAAATCAAATTGATCAACAATCCTTGAGAACAAGGAGTTAAAGATAAATTCGCAGTCACAATAGCAAACAAATACCAAGTCCTCAAAAAACTAGAAAATACAATAAATATAGAATATCACTGGATTGAAGACAGATAGAAACAGAGATGAAGATGATGTGGAAGACATGGAATGATCTTAAAAAAATTGCAAGAAACAAAACGACTTGGAATGTGCTTTTTGAAGACCTATGCTCTACACGGAGCTGAACATTAGTAGTAGAAGAGAATGAAAAGTTAAAATGGTTTGTCCACGTGACATGGCAGAAAGATCAATACACAACACAACGAGCCTTCAACAAACGCTGTGAGAATACCAGACCCAATGGTCGATCATGAAAAAAGATGGATGGATGAAATATCAGAAGCACTAGGAAAGATAACATCAGCAGAAGCAAACAGAGGGGCAAAAGATAGCAAATGGTATCTCACCTCGACGCTGTAAGGTAAATGAGGAAGGAAAGAAGAGGAATTGAAAATAATGGATTTTGATAATAGTTATAGCGAAACTATTGGCAAGGATGCACCCTATCACTAAACTTGTTCAATCTATAAACTGAGCAAATCTTTAAAACATCTCAGAGATGCCAGGCTTAAACATTATTGGAAAGATAATCAATAAATTAAGATATGCTGATGATACTGTTCTACTAGCAGAAAATCCTAATGATCTACAACAATTGCTTAATGTGATAGTGATAAACATAACAAGCAAAAAATATGGACTAGAAATGAATATCAAAAAGACTAAAACTATGATCATAAATAAAGAAAATTTTAAAGACATACAATTAAATATAACAGTTGAGGGAATACATCTGCAGACAGATTTAGTTTTAGGACTCTCTTTTTTAAGACTATGAATGATATGAGTGACTATGACTGACAGATGAATGGCACAAGTGACTATACATGCCAAATGAATGACATGAGAGACTTTCACTGACATATGAATTACAACGAATGACATGAAAGAATATCGCTGACAAATTAATGATATTAGTGATTAAGAATGACAGATGAATGACACGAAGGACATTGAATGACAGATCATTGACTATGACAGAGAGAAATATTACATAATTACTATCAAAGACATTAACATGACAGAAGTGACTACCACTGAATGATGAATTAATTGATTGACTATGAGTGACTGATGAATGACATGAGTGACTAAGAATGACAGATGAATGGCTACGAATGACATATGACGACATGAATGACTAAGATTGACTTCTGTAACTGTGAATGAAAAATGAGTGACTATAACTGACTGAAGAACGACATGAGTGAATATGAGTGACATACGATTAACATGAGTGATTATGAATGAATTCAAATGACAGGTGAATGCCTATCAATAACATATGATGACATTAGTGACTATAATTGATAGATGAATGAACTGAATGTCGATCACTGACATATGAATAACATGAGCGACTATGAAAGACCGTTAAATGGCATGAGAGACTATGAAAGATAGTTGAATAACATGACAGACTATGAATGGCAGAAGAATAACATTAGAGACTATGACTGGCAGATGAATGACATGAGCGACTATGACTGACAGATGAATGGCATGAGTGACTATGAAAGACAGTTGAATGGCATGAGAGACTACATCTGACATGAATTACTACAAATGACAGATGAAAGACATGAATGATAATGACTTACAGATTGATGATGTGCATGACTATGACAGACATATGAATAGCAGAGGCACTATGAGTGACATGAGTGACTATAAATGACAGATGAATGATTAAAAATGACCGACGAATGACATAGCGACTATTATTGACAGACGATTAACATGATTGACTATGAATGAAAAATGAATGACTGTGAATGACAGATGAATGACATAAGTAACTACAAATGACTGATGGATGACATTTAAAGTATGAGTGACATTTAAATTACACGAGCGAATATTCCTTACAGATAAAAGGCATGTATGACAAAGGAATTGCTATAGATGAGAGATGAATGACATAAAGACTATGAATTACAGACGACTGACTAGGAAAGACAGATGACTACCATTAACGACTATGAATGCCATATGAATAACGTGAGTGCCAATAACTGACAGATGAATGACATAAAGACTATGAATTACAGATGACTGACTAGGAAAGACAGACGACTACCATTAACGACTATGAATGCCATATGAATTACGTGAGTGCCAATAACTGACAGATGGATGACATAAAGACTATGAATTACAGATGACTGACTAGGAAAGACAGATGACTACCACTAACGACTATGAATGTCATAAGAATAATATGAGTGCCTATAACTGACAGATGAATGACATGAGTGACAATGAATTACTGCGAATGACAGGTGGATTATTATGAATGACATATGAATGACATGGATATCTATGACTGATATATGACTGATATGAGTGACTATAACTGGAAGATGGATGACATGGATGATTATGAGTGACAGATAGATAACGTGTGTGACTCTGAATTACTGCGAATGACAGGTGGATTATTATGAATGACAGTTGAATGGCATGAATGTCTATGACTGATATATGAATGATATGAGTGACTATAATTGGAAGATGGATGACTTAGATGATTATGAGTGACATATAGATACCATGTGTGAATCTGAATAAGATAATAGACTATGACTGGCATATTAATGACTACGAATGACAGATGAGAATGACAAGAATTTTTTTTTCCAAAAAATGAATGACGTGGGTGACCATGAATGACAGCTGAGTGACTACAAATGACAGATTAATGATAAGAATGACTATAAATGACAGATGGATGACATGAACGGCTATAAATAACATTTAAATGAATACTGTTGACATATAAATGACACGAATGGCTATGAATGGCAGATCAATGTCTGCGGATGACAGATGAATGACTTTTAATGACAGTTGAATGTCATGAATAACTATTAATAACACATTACTTTATTAAAGTACACGTTACATCCTACGCCTACTGGCTCCCGTTACGCCCACTGTCTCCTTGCTACCAGCTATGCCGCAGCACTGCAATCATTTGTCTATTCCCTAATGGACAGATTAAAGAGATGTTAGGGGCGGGGCCATATCATGTATTGTATTTAAGACCCGCCATTTCGAACCTTTACAATCTTTTTGCGAACATTACTACAAAAAGCTAGATAGTGTTGTGTTCAGAAGATCGGTATGTACGACACCGCTTAAATAAATGCTTACTTGTATTAATTTGTTTTTGTTTTGTGAAATTATACAGGGAAGGTTTTATTTGTAATGTTATTTGTATTTCTTTTATTTTTCGTTCTTCTTCTCTCTTCTTTTCTTACTCATCTGCCTTTCAGCGTCGAGGGGAGATATAATTTGCAGTCCTTTGCTCTTCTGTTCGCCTCTGCTGCTGTTATGTTTCCTAGTGCTTCTAAAATTCCATCGATCCATCTTTTTCATGGTAGACTTTTGGGTCTGGTGTTCTCAAAACTTTTGTTGAAGGCTCGTTGTGCTGTATTTTGATCTTTCTGCCCTGTCACGTGGCCAAACCATTTTATCTGTTGTTTCCTTATATATTCTATGGCGTGGGCTATTTCTAGCTTTTTTCTCAGTTCTTCATTTCTGATCTTATCTCTCAGACTGTTTCCTGTCATTCGTCTAACACATTTCATCTCTGTAGAGGTTATTTTTCTTATTGATCTTGCATCTAGGGTCCCGGTCTGGCATTGGTAGCACAACGTTGGGATGAAGATTGTATTGTATAGTGCTCGTTTTGCCTCCAGGTTATTTCCTTGTTGGACAATAATGGTGATTACTGTCCCATGATTTAACAAGCTTTGTTGCATCTTGCTTCTATCTCTGATGTTTGAGAATTATCGTTCAATAATGATTTTTTTATGATTAATTATTTTTTTCCGTTCGAAATTATTATTATTATATATATATATATATATATATATATATATATATATATATATATATATATATATATATATATTTATATATACATATATATTTTTAATGTAAAATACATATATGTGTGTAAAAAAAAAGTAAAGTACCCCCGTCACGCCAAGTGGCGTATAGGGAATTTGTTGTTAGTGACCATAAATTTTACAGACCTTCGGCACATGATTTGTTGGCTAATGTGGTCGGTATTACGCCCGTGCCACTTTACTTTCTCAGAAAAAAATTCGGTACCCAATAAAGGCTGGGTGAAACAGGAAGCCGTCTGTTGGGATCGAACCCTACCTCTTGTCCTTTGTAGTCCAATTCACTAACCACTGAGCTATCGCGGCTCCATATGTTTGTGTGTGTGTGTGTGTGTGTGTGTGTGTTATATGTTTGATCCTTCTCATGGCCTATTGAACCGAAACGTCGTTATGCTTTGTGTTGATCTCTTGTTACGAGAAGCTTTAACCATACGGTTTTTCTCTATTTTGTTCTATGTCTACTATTTGTTTTTTTCAATTCATCATTCCACTTATACTGAGGAGGAGATAACCCTATAGATATTACAATCTCCCTTGTTCCCTTTATTCTTGTATAACGCTACAATCTCGGTATCTTTCTTTGCCTGGAGTATATCTCTGTTTCTCCAGCATTGGACAAGGCGTTTATAGAGGTTGGGCAGGAGTGGTTCAAAATTGTCCTTAATTACTTCGTCGGGTATATAGTTACCTGAGGCTGTTCCAAATGGGAGGTCATTAACAACATCATGAAGTTATTTCTCTGGGAGCTCTTAATCCGGTTGGGTCAGCACACGTTTTTTTTTGGGACAAGCTGGTCTAGGAGTTGGCTTGCTGGTCTGTCTTCAGAGTAGAGACGAATAATGTTCAACCCATCTTTCCAGCTGTTTAGTTGTCACTGATGGGCTCACCGCTTGCGTCTTTTAACAAAGCAATTTTTTTTTATGTTTGGGCCTAGACCAATCTTTATGTTGTTATACACAGTTCTAGAATCGCGCAGCTGAGAAGCTTTCTGGATCGTAGAGCACAGATTTGACCAATACTCGTTCGCATATCTCCTTCAATCCTCTTGCGTTTCTGCTATTGCTTGTTTGAATTGGTCTTTTATGATCAAGCATGGGGTAATTATTGAAGGTTAGGAAAGTCTTGTTCTTCGTCTCTACAAGTGGTATGAGATTCATCGAGTTTTATTGAGTCCAATCGTTGGTGGAGTATTTATCTTTAACAAGAGAAGAGATTCCACAATCAAGGATGCGCGATTTTAGTCGCTTCAATGAATTTTCGACACTGTCGAGGTCTTCTGCTCTTGCAGTGCGTTTCTGGAAGGCATTCGTGAACAGAACTTGGTTGTTGGGTAAATTTGTTTGCAGCGTCATTAATCTTAGGACTGGCTGGTTCTCTAGATTTGTGTATCCTGTTAGTGGTTGCATTCACTTTACTAATGACAAGTGTGTATTGTGCGTCACAGTTTACGCTATGGAATGCTCTGGTTACTCTAACATTATTTAAGTGTTGTCTGCGAACTAGGACAAAGTTCTCCTGGTGCCAATGCACGGAACTTGGGTGGCACAATTTAGAATTTTTAAGTTTGTTCTTAACGATGAAGAAGGTGTTGGTAGCACACAGTTTGATAAGGGAACACCATTCTAGAAGCCTCTGACCATTATCGTACATTTTGCCAATACCATGATGACCTAGACATGATGACCATGATTGATTTTCAGATCCAAAGCGTGCATTTAGATCGCCCAGCACGTAAAGGTGTTCTATTTTTGTGGATTGAATCAGAGGTAGCTTGGGCAATCTCGCAACATTTATCGTTATCGCATGTGGCTTTTGCAGCTGTTGTTGCATAGGCGCTGATGATGTTGATCCAGCTTTTGAATGGATATTTAATGTTATTATGTGTTCTCATGTACTATTAGGGGTGTTTATAGAATAAATGCGCTTATTATGCACAACAAAACCCACTCAATGTAGGTCAAGAGATCATGGGAAAAATTTAGGACATGGAGAAATGAATGTGAATGGAGAGATATTCGCGAACTTTTGTGATTTTAATCAAATGAGCTTATGAGGAACAATATTTCAACATAAAAGAATATATAAAACTACATTGGTCTCATCGGATCACATAACGGAGAGTCAAACTGACCACGTATGTCTTAGTAAAAAGTGTAAGTCCTTCTTAAATTATGTAAAAGTATATAGAGGAGCAGATGTTTTTTTCAGATCATCATCTTCTGCTAGCCAAACTTAAATTGAAAAGATATACTACAACACAAAAGTGTAGACATTATATCAATGTAGGGTTTCTTAAAAAGCCATAAATTAAAGAGAAATTCGCGGTCACAGTATCAAACAAATAGCAAGTTTGATCACGGGATTAGACACAAAAATACAACACAAACATGTTATTTTATTTACGTCGATCAAGACAAATACTGTAACATATTACACGCCATCTTGCTCTTTCAACAGTTCATTGACCTCAACTCGGTTAGAATACCGGAAATACTCGCCGAAACAAAACAAAAAGCACATAAACTTCAGATCCCTCGCCTATTACAATATGACGACGTCACTGGTGGCTTGTCTAGCTCTGGCTTGTCTCATGGTTCTTGTTGGTAAGTTGTAAGATTGTTTCTGTATGTTGAAGAATGTGGTAAAAGCTCATGATGTGAATGTTGACATCGTTTTGTTTGATTAAGTCTTGATTGTTGATTCTTGCTGGTAAATTATAAAGGGCTTCTTTATCTAATGGGATGAATGAAGAACTCACGATATGGGCACGTTGAGAGGATGTTATGTGACTCTTCTATATTCTATGTTATTTATGGAACCAGCACAGTTACAAACAGAAACTACCCATATTCGCTCCACCACCTGATGTGTGTTACAATGTACTAAGACAAACTGCAGAGATCTATAAAACATCGTAACCAGCATCCATAAGTTATAAATAGCCAAAGAGGAATGAGCGTCACTACATGTGGCGTCACTAAATAAAGCGTCACTAAATAAAGCGTCACTAAATGGAGCGTCACAACATGTGGCATCACTAAATAAAGCGTCACCACATGTGGCATCACTAAATAAAGCGTCACTAAATGGAGCGTCACTACATGTGGCATCACTAAATAAAGCGTCACTAAAAGGAGCGTCTCTACGTGTGGCATCACTAAATAAAGCGTCACTAAATGGAGCGTCACTACATGTGTCATCACTAAATAAAGCGTCACTAAATGGAGCTACATAAAAGCGTTCACAAATGTTTGCTGTTGTTTAATAAATTATATCTCACATTAGTGAAGTAAAGAAAATGCATATTTATTTATATTGATATCATCAAGAACAGCGTGTTACAAATGTTTAATTCTTGCCATGTAATTAGGATAGATTTCTGCTCCTTCCAGATATATAACTATATCCTATACCTGCTGGCGAAGGTGATATCTCTCCACAACTTTCGATCTCGACAGTTATTTATCATTCCCGTTGATGACCTTCTGCCAAGCCATTTTCTTAAGCTGTCTGGTATCTTTCCTCTTTGCTCTCTGTCTCTTCGTCATTCAATTTTCCCTGTTGCTACAATACATTCCAGTTTTTCTCTTCTCATTCATGGCCAAAAAATGATGATTGTTTCTTCCTGATGATGATCGAGTATCACATGTATCACATGATGTCCCGTACCGAACGAGATTTTTCCATTGGTATTCCCCTTAACGTTGTTGTGATTTCTATTATTGTGGCGATTCATGACTGTACAAAGAAATTACGACGGTGGTTTGCTGTTGCCTTCCGACGGTTTGTTTACGGTTGGCTCTGCTAGCCTTTGACTAAAGAGTCTCACCCACTAGGCAGTGGGTTTGTTTTCCTTCAGGGCACCCTCCCTTAGCCTTTTACTCTCCCGAGCTTACATGTAAGGCAGCAGGGCAGCCACAGTTTGTACTGTTTACTGCATAAAGTAGCAGGCAAAATTGCATGGCCTGACGCGTAATGCTTATACAGTAACCAAAAGAGAGCAATCACGGAAATATAAATTCGACAACTTTGACAAATAAGTGATTTAATGAGATCTATCTATTTTTCAAAGGCAAAGAAATGTTGACGTTAAGGAATTTAAAAACTGTACTTAGACAGGTCAAAGTCATTGTCATATCGGTAACAATTTTACGGAGTATTACCTACTGATGAACAATTGTGCATAATTGATTTGTGAAATATAATAAATATACTACACTATCTATTGACATTTCGAGCCGTAGCCGGCCCATAGGGCGTAGACCAAGATACTCCTTCCTTTATCGGAATTGTTGTTCTAGCAGATTTCAATTCTTTTAAAGATATTTTATCAAATCTCGCCATTAGTCTCTGTTCTGTGCAAGCAGCTCTATGTCATTGATGGATTATAGCGGTTCTAAAACTTGGGAAAAGGGGGACAACGTATAGCGGTTCTAAAACTTGGGGAAAGGGTACCTTTATTGGTTGAGTGTGTTTTTAGTATCGCTAACATCGTTATCATCATGTGTCGATTGGCGTGTAGTTAGGTTGTGCTAATAATCTAACATTAAATAGTGACGATCTCTCTCTCTCTCTCTCTCTCTCTCTCTCTCTCGCTCGCTCTTTCACATTCAATGTAAAGCAGATAAAAAACAAAATTCGCTCTATATTTCACAGTTTTTATTAATACAACACATATTTGAAAATATATTACTGTTCGGTTGTTGAATTTGGGCATCCATGGACCCCTCGAAGCAGAAGTATCCACGGGGCGAGCAAACGATAAATGATACGGTTGTTTATGTGTTGTCTCGATGAAAAAGACATGAGAATTCTGTTAAGTTTCGCGCCTCGACAATTAAAAAAGTATATAATAAACACAATATAGACCACACGTGTTGCTAAACAAATCTTGCAGCACCCGTGGGTTGTAGACGAATGGCACGCGTGAGTTCCGATAGATAAAGTTTAAAATATCCACGTGTCTGGGCGGTAAACCGTAGGAATCGAAATACTCACATTCTCCGAGACCGTTTTAAAAGAGGGCCACCCAATTTTCACCAGGTTCGTGGGCAAGGTCAGTGTTTATGACAAGGGCTGCAGTCGCGGTTGAGTCGATGGTGGGCTGTAAGTGGTTTCGTGGAAGGACACTAGCAAGGGAACAGCGTCGAACGAAAATATCCGACATCAAAAGGTTGTAAATCTCCCTCGTGTTCATCGTCTTTCTCTCAAACGGCGAAGTCTGTTAGAATCTGCCGTGTCTTTGACACCTCGAGTACTGAGTCCAACTCGGCGTAGACGATAACTTGAAGGGAAGTAGTTGTGGCAGTGGCAAACTTGAGTTCTATCGGCAAGGATCCGCTTGTGGCTAGCTCAAAATGGGAGCCATCCAGTAGGCTGGAGGAGAGGTCAAAACCAAATAGACAAAATCCGTCCTTGAACTCTCGATAACCAATGTTATTCCCAGCGTCCTTACCAATCAGACCCATGGCCAGATTTATACCAAAGAAAGCTCTCGCGTATTGATTTCGTTCAAAGTCCATAGTTAGAGGCTTTCCCGAGACACATTTCCCGTCGACCGTCAAGTTCATATAAGTCAAACCAAAGTGTTGAAAATTGAATGGGATAGCTGTATAAACACCATTAAAGGCACTGACCGTAATCAGATCTGTCACTATATGGGTTGGTGTTGGAGATAAAAAAAATAGATTGTTTTGACTGTGGGAGAACATGCCGCTAACGATGGAAAATGTTTTGATGGTAACCCTCTTGATCGGGTACCGAGCATTCCCGCTTAAAAGAGCCTTTTCGTGGGTTTAGAAATCACGGGGTTTAGGTTAGCTTTCCTGACCACGAGCGCGGCGTAGGTGATAACACTCTTATAACCCACAGAGCTATCGTGAGCCACGAGGTTGAACACATCCTTAGAGGGCATGAGTTTGATCTTTACATCGACTCTGTTTAACATGTAACGATCCTGCACAAAGACATCAGAGTGCAAACGACCCATCCTTTCACCCTCTTTACTACCCGAAGTCAAATCGAACCCCCATTTTCTTTCAAATCATCGTGGTGGCCAGCTATGTCTTTGTAGAACAGAGCGGCCGTCAAGTATCCCGTTTCGTTAACTCCCCGCAGTTTAGTGTAGCCTCAAACACTGCTCTAAAAGTATAGGTATTCTCCGATGGTGTAACCAACGTCTCGTTTAGAGATACGTTAACTTGTGAAAATAGACTGTGAAGATAATTGTTGACTGGTCCTACCTCAGCATCCGGTGGTATACTATCCCCATTGAGGAGGGTGATCTTGACCCGCAGATGCAAAAACGTGTTGAAAAGATCTAAATACTCCTCGCTGTTTCCAGAAATGAAAAACTTGATGGGTGTCCAGGCGACAAGGCTGCAATCGGACGAATTTCAATCAATTGACTAGAGTCTAGAGATGTATGTGTGGGTGGAACGCTAAATAAACCCAAACCAGAGTGAAGACATTCACACGATTTAGGGTGAATGAGGGACATTATTAATCGAAAATATCCTTTGCCACCCTCGTCTTTGTCTTCTTGTTGTACACCGAATGACGGGGGAACTGTCTAGCTGTCGGTTTTATCCTCTTCGTAACGGGTTCTCCTGGTGGAGGTAACTTCATAACTCGCTTTCTGCTTGTCGTAAACCACTTCCTAATTGGTTGCTACCTCTCAGATGGTCTACGACGCCGTGTATCAACCGCTGACCGGCCTCCTTGGCTCGTTCGTTGAAAGCTTCACCGACATTTTTCCCTGCTAATGCGTCCTGTGCGACCTGTAGACCGGTCCCCAATCCTTCTCTGAGCAAGGCCTTACCGCCATTTTTTAACCAGGGTAAAATAGCATTCCCGATTCCCCCAAAGAAACTACCGATTCCTCGACAGCTCTGACTTCGACCTCCTATAAACACGGACATTCCATCACCCGCCTGACAACAGTAAAAGCCTTCGTATAACTCAACAGAACGATGCACTGTAGATAGAAGATTGTGGAGGGACATGATCGCCTACGGCAACCGGCAGGATACATGATGATGATGATTATGATAACTCAACATTTCGATGAAGGGGGGTGTGTCTCACCATTATACCAGCTCGAGATGTTTCTTCGCTCGACAGTGTACCGTTAGCACCGACGTTTCGTTGGTGAATGGAATTGTTTTTCCGTGTTCGTTGGCTAAAAGGATTTCCACGGTATCGAAGGAAAATCGACTCAGGGGTAGGTAGCGAGGCTTATCGTAGATCTGAAACACCACGGTGTGATTTCTATTGAGAACAGGTATGCTCCTAAGGAGAGGCACCATCGCATCCCCGACCGGTCTGGGGGAAACGAGATCGCAGTAGACGTAGACATTCTTCGCAACACTTTCCATATCCATTACGCCCACGCTGTAGATTTCGGGAGCTGTGTCTGATATAGAGGTCTTGGAGAAGTCTAACATGTTTTTCAAAGTGTCGCTTATGAGTAACACTGACCACTTTTTCGTAGAGTTTCAAGATAGCTTTATTCACCTCCTTTGCGTAATTGAATCTAATTTTTTTCGCTTTCACATCCCCGTTCGACTCCTCCGCCTCCGCTTTTACGATCAACGCATTCAACGCGCCGATGAACGCTAGCATCGCAAATATCGTCGTTAGCGAGAGATTCGTAACGAATCCAGATATCACCCTCTATTACATTGAAATAATTAAGCAAAAACTGTATATCCACCAATGCGATCTCATACTGCGTCGAAATGTCAATGGTCTGAGTGAGTTTAACGAAAAAGAGGTCGGGGTTATTATCCTTAAAAAGTTCTATAGATGCATTGCTGGGTAGAGTGACATAAAAACTCATTTTACTCGTTTTACCGTCGCCTCTTAAAATGTTTGGATTATGTAGCATGTAACCCAAACAGCTGCTCAGCAGGGCTATCCACAGTTTTCCGTCCTTTACATCTGGTTTTTAGTGGTCAGATTAAACAGCGAGACCGCGACAACGGTATATTTAACTATCACTTGACAAAAAATGACAAGTTCTAAGTAGGGGGATAGTTTCCCAAACACCGACCCCAGCATGGTTCGCTCTCTCCTCACTCCCTAGTTTACGGCTCGCAAATCGGGCTCTCCAAAAATTTCCCCTTCCTCCTCTTCTTCTCTCATCTCTAGTTTTTGTTTCTGACAATGTCCTTGGACGGTATCCAACTGTTGAATGCGGAATCGTACCCAAACCACTTGACTAAACTCTCTTTTCGGCCAAATGATGTGCGACGCTCGGTTATGATACTCTCGATTCTGTACTCGTGCTTGTCTCCAACTTTTTAAATTTCCGGTGTGTAGAATGACCCCTCTATCTCATCGCTCTTATCGTCTTTCAACACATATGTAACGGGGTTTGTTTCATCTATTCGACTGATGGAAAACAATTCCTCCATTCAAGCCGGGGCATAACCCTTTTTAAAATTGGCTCTGCCCAGGACCAGTCTAACTCGATCACCGACCTTATACAGGGGTCTTTCAAATTTAAAGTTGTGTTTGTTACTATACAACGTGTTCCATACCTGTTCTTGATTGTCTGAGTTTGACATCGACCGGTGCCATTTTTATACTTCTGTGGTACGAATGGTTATAACTTCGAAGTAGGGCGGGTAGGACTCGGACATAAGAAAGTTTATTGGATTTCGTGAAATATCGCCACATCCGTTGTTTCAGAGTCCCTTTAAAGCGTTCCACCACGGCGGCCTTAATATCTTCGTTCTGTGTAGTGAAAAAGTGAACGTTATTCTCAGCGAAGAATTTCTGAAATGTTCTGTTCAAAAACTCTGACCCTTTATCCGTTTGAAAACTCGCGGGTTTCCCATCGCTAAAAATCTTACCGCGGCTTCCACTAAGGATTTCCCCGTTTTGGTTCGTATCGGTACAGACCACGCGAATTTACTGAAAACGTCCACGCAAGAAACCAAATAGGAATACCCATCGTTGTGGTTTTTCAAATGCCTCAAATCAATTAGGTCTGCCTGATATTGCTGTTGGGGTCCACTCATTATAGTGGGACGCCTTTCAAATCTGCGACGAATTGGTTTATGAAGGGTATAGGTATCCTGATGACTCAACCATTGATTGATCTCTTTAAGTCCCAGTTTGGTGTTACGTTGCAGGGACGTTGCACCATTATACGTCCCAGGACGAGAAGTGTCAATAGTTCTATAATTCAAAATAATTCAATAATAATAATGACGTGTCAATATTTTCTCCACCGTTCCCATTTTGGTTCTAGGATTGCTCTATTTTTTGTTTTTAGGTCTCAGTTTATATGTGGTTGCGGTTGGAGTGGTTTCATTACATATCTTTGGGGTTTCCGTGCTGGTGTCTTGGTCTGCTCTGGTGGCACCTCGATTGATGGTGGTGGTGGTGGTGGGGAAGGTTTTTTTTTTCCGTTGACGTGTTGTGTTGAATGAGATCGACCGAGCCCAATGAGCGTACTGATACTGCTCCAATCTAGTCAAATATTTATGCAGAGCACGTTGGTACACTCTGGCCTTATCAGCGGGTGCTAAATCATCGCGGAATAGGATGCGTTGCATTTCATCATCTAAATATCTCAAGTTGTCACCGACTGCCTCGGGTGGGGTATACGCGCTAGTAGTCTGTTTAAGACCCTCGAGGAATCGAGGATCCATCAAAATCATTTTTGGCCATTATTACGCCCCTAGTACTCCCCCGAGAATATTTAATATAAGTCGGAGCAAAGAACCTATGAACCCACCGGTTTTATGGAATCTCTTTCCGCCGCTTAAGATTCCGTTTCTTTTTAGTGAAAAGTCTCAACTTGTTCTTGTGTCGACGTAGCTCGCACTTCTGTCGCTGAGTGAGTCTAACATTACCTTTTAATATGTTATGACAACACTCGCACAAAAACTTAATGAATTTGGGAGAGGCTGTTTTTAATATGGCTCTTAAACCACTCGGCGAGGCGACGCGTCTACATTTCAACATTTCACCGTACCGTCTAAGTGATTCATCACACGTGATTCTCTACTTTGGCACGAAGACGATTTGTCTCTCCCCTGGGAATATTTATGTTCTCAACCTAAGATTATCACGTGTGTCCTGACGAAGATCAACCAACAAGTAACCGTGAGGATACCATGTCGCGTCCTTAAAACTATCTTGGAGGTACCCAACATGTCGGGGGTACATTTGTTTAGTCAGATTGATAATTTGACTTCCGTCTCTCGGGTTCTTGAAAAGGACTAAATAATATGTATTGAGGCTTATGGTTCGATGTTCTTTATTTTTTCCGAATAGGTTTTGAACAATGTACATCACACTAATATCTCTGTGATGACTACCTTTGGTGAATAATTGTGTTACCCTCTCGTCCGTCTCCGACATCAAGTCGTCGATGACGATCAGTCTTCTCTTCTTACCACCTTCCAATTTATCGACGTCTGGTAGACCCTCGATAAATCTCATTGACCCCATAGTCTCGTATATTGGTTGCCAATTCTCATAACACCATATAACTTCCTCCGGTACTGGGACAGCTAACTCGTGAAGGTTCTGTATAAACTTTTGTACAAATACCGTTTTCCCACACCCTGTTAGCCCGGCTATCAGAGCTGTGAAGGGATGTTTCCAGCGGGGATCCATCTTCACAGGTGAAACTTTAGTGATTATACCACCGAAAAAAAATGACAACAAGTGATTTTAGGTCAGCCCGCAAAGTTTCCCCTCTTAAACTCAGGTCTGTTTTAAAATCTACGCCTTATATAAACACTACTGGGGGTTTCCTAGTCTCATCGAGACTACACATAAACTGCCGTATCATTTATCGTTTGATCGCCCCGTGGATACTTCGGCTTCGAGGGGCCCATGGATGCCCAAATTCAACAACCGGACAGTAATGTATTTTCAAATATGTGTTGTATTAATAAAAACTGAAATATAGAACGAATTTTGTTTTTTATCTGCTTTACATTGAATGTGAAAGAGCGAGAGAGAGAGAGAGAGAGAGAGAGAGAGAGAGAGAGAGAGAGAGGAGATCGTCACTATTTAATGTTAGATTATTAGCACAACCTTACAACACGCCAACCGACACATGATGATAACGATGTTAGCGATATTAATAACACACTCAACCAATAAAGGCACCCTTTCCCCAAGTTTTAGAACCGCTACACGTTATTCCCCCTTTCCCCAAGTTTTAGAACCGCTATAATAACACCTGGCACATGATGATAACGATGTTAGCGATACTACAATAACACACTCGACCATTCAAAATAAAGCACCGTTTCCCCAAGTTTTAGAACCGCTATAACATTAAAATAAATTCTAATAACACGTCAGCACCGCACGTCGAGATAATCCCCCGACCCGCCGAGATAATCCCCGCCACGACCCACCGACCCGCGCCGCCCACGACCCGAGATAAGCCGCGCCGCCTCGAGTTAGTACCCGCCGAGATAAGCCGATTACCGGACAAAATGTTAAGCAACATTTTTTAACATGCGGCTTAACAATCTTAACATGTAGTTTTACAAATCTTAACATTTAGCTATACATTTTCTTAACTTTTCTGTAGGCTAAGCTCCATGATACACTACTAACATTTATCAATAAAAAGAAAAATAAAGTATGGACAAAATAGTACAGCCCTAAAAGAAAAATAAATCATTTCTAGGATACGTATTTGCTGAAAAATTCAAGAAATTGAAACGCTAAACATTTACGACCGCGGTATAGTGTATTGTAATATTTCAACAAATAATCAACTCTTCCTTATTTTTTCTAGAAATAGTCAACGCGTAAATTGTAACTTTGCAACAAATAATCATCATCATCTTGTGCCCTCTCCGCAACGAAGGTTGGCTACCATTGATCGCCATTCTACTCAGTTTCTTGCTTTGATGGTGCAGGTTGTCGTAGATTGACTTGTCCATCTTTTGATGTTACTCGTCCATGTTAGTCTTGGTCTGCCTCTGCCTCTTTTACCTTGTATTTTTCCTTCCAATATTACTTTTAGTAGGCTGTTGTGTCTTTTAACATGCCCCAAAAATTTAATTTGTCTTGTCTTAATTGTATTCAGCAGTTCTCTTTTCATTTTCAGTTGTTTTAAAACTTCATCGTTTGTTATGTTTTGTTTCCATCCAATTCTACCTATTCTTCTATAAATCCACATTTCAAAGGCTTCAATTTTCTATTCTGTTTTCTTGTCTAATATCCATGTTTCTGCACCATACAGTAATATTGAGAAGACGTAACATTTTGCCATTCTTAGTTTCAGCCCTACTGATATTTGTTTTGTTGTTAGTATATTTTTCATGACATTAAAATTAATTTAAAAGAGACTGTCTCCAGATTTATTCCCTCAACTGTGATATTTAATTGTAGGTCTTGTGAATTGTCTTTGTTTATGATCATAGTTTTAATCTTTTTGATATTCATTTCTAGTCCATATTTTTTGCTTGTTGTGTTTATCACATTAAGCAATTGTTGTAGGTCTATAGTGTTTTCTGCTAGTAGAACAGTATCATCAGCATATCTCAGGATATTGATTATTTTTCCATTAATGCTTAGACCTCTTGTCTCTGAGATGTTTTTAAAGATTTGCTCAGTGTATAGATTGAACCAGCTTGGCGATAGGATGCATCCTTGTCTTACTCCTCTTTTTATGTCAATGGGTGTAGAGTTCTCCTTGTTATATCTTATTATTGCTGTTTGCTCCCTTGTTATATTAGTCGTATGTCTGCGTCGTCTAGATTTATATCTTTTAGGCAGTCTATAAGTTGGTTATGGTGTATTCTATCGAAAGCTTTGGTGTAATCTATGAAGATTGCATATATTGGTTTGGTTATTTCTAAGTACTTATCAATCCATGTTCTCATGTTGAATATGGCTTCTTTTGTCCCATTGTTTTTCTTGAATCAGAATTGCTTCTCATCTATTTCATTATTAATTTTATTCTGAATCCTTCCTTGTATAACTTTTAGTAAGATTTTGGTTACCTGCCTCATTAGGCTTATTGTTCTAAAGTCGCTGCATTCAACTGCACCATTCTTTTTAGGCTATATTATAAAAGTTGATGCTTTTAGTTCATTTGGTATGTATCATGTGCGGTATATAACAATTAATAATAAGCTGATTTAAAAAAAAAAATCTTATCACAAATAGTCAAGATATATATTCTAATCTTATCACAAATAGTCAAGTAATATATTCTAATCTTATCACAAATAGTCAAGTAATATATTCTAATCTTATAACAAATAGTCAAGTAATATATTCTAATCTTATCACAAATAGTCATGTAAAATATTACAATCTAATCACAAATAGTCATGTAATATATTCTAATCTTACCACAAACAGTGATGATGAGATCTTTTTTTTTATTTAACCTTTTGGATATTCTGTCTAATTTTATATTCTCTTGTTTGTTCTCTTCTTTTCTTTCCATTCTTTCAGCCTGTTGCTACAGTTTTCTCAATGTCTTCTGCTCGCTTCCCGTGTCCAATAAATGTAGATTGTTTTCCATATGATTCTTAAGTTATTTTAGCTTATCCAGTTCGATTTAAACATTCTTCGTTAGTGATAGTTGCTATCTATGGAAATCGTAGCATTCCTCTGATAAACCACATCTCAGCTGCCTCTAATGTTCTTTGTGTTGTCTTACTTTACGTCCAAGACTCACTTCCATATAGTAAAACAGTTTGCTGCAACCTTTCATGACACATTTTCTAACATTAATTGAAAATGATTTTTACATAGGATGTTTTTGAGTTGATTTAATTCATTCTATTCTTGTCCTATTCTGCTTGTAAATTGTACAGTGCATCTGCCATCTGATGTTATCATTGAACCAAGGTATTTAAATGCATGCACTTGTTTCAGAGTTTTTCCACTTAGACCTTTATTCTACATTCTTGTGTGTTCGTTTTCTTTGATATTGTCATAGTTTATGTCTTTTTGATGTTGAGGGTCGGGCCTTTCAGTTCACTTTCTGTCACAGTTTTATCTAACAGATTTTGTTGTTTTTGTTGGTTTCTGCTATCAATACCATGTCATCTGATCACTTGAGTTTCATTATGTTTCTCCCCCCTCCCCCCTCCACTTTAATGCCAGGCTTGTCCACAATTGTTCTTAAAATATTTTCCTTTAACAAAGAAATAGATATGATAACAATACATTCCCTTGTTATACTCCTTGACCTATTTGTTGATACCCTTCATGTTTGTTTTCACTAATGGCAGCATCTTGTTTCCAACATACAAGTTTAATAATCATACGATCTTAACTGTCTAATTTTATTCTTTTATATTTAAAAGGATATTTTCTAGCAAGTTGTTTACATGTTCATGACTGGCTTTATCGACAGCTTTGGTATTCAATGAAGCTTAGCTATGTATCTTTTAGTACCCCCAGGGCTATCACCGACCGTGGTGTATAAAAGACATTTTGAGTTCTCCTTTCTTGAACTAATCACAATTGCTCATCCGATGTTTGTCATGAATATAATTTTAAATTTTAAATTGATGAATATCAAAAAGACTAAAACTATGATCATAAACAAAGAAAATGCTAAAACCCACAAATGGATATCAAAATTGAAGGAATAGACCTGGAGACAGTTCAGAACTACAGCTACATTGGGCATACTGTAACCAATGATGGAAGATGTAAAACTGAAATAAATAAATAGTAATTTTATTGCCATGAAAAACATACTAACATTAAAACAAATAACACCAGGGCTAAAACTAAGAATAGCAAAATGTTATGTCTTCTCAACATTCCTTTATGGTGCAGAAACATGGACTTTAGATAAGAAAACAGAACAGAGAATTAAAGCCTTTGAAATGTGGATGTATAGAAGAATAGGTAGAATTGGATGGAAGGAAAAGAAAACAAACGATGAAGTCTTAAAACAACTAAAAATGAAAATAGAACTACTAAACACAATTCAAATAAGACAAATGCGATTTTTGGGCCATGTTAAAAGACGACACAACAGCCTACTAAAAGTAATCCTGGAGAGTAAAATACAAGATAAAAGTGGCAGAGGCAGATCAACACTAACATGGACGAGTGACATAAAAAGATGGTCAAATCAGCCTATGACAACCTGCACCATCTAACCAAGAGACAGAGCAGGTTGGCGATCCATGGTCGCAAACCCTCGCTGCTGAAATGGCACTTGATAATGATTGATATATTATCTGGTCATGGCGCTTTACCTTATTACGACAAATTGTCAACTAATATAATCTAATCTTGACACAAATGATCAACTAATAATTTCTAATTTTGTCTCAAAATGTCAACTAATATAATCGAATCTTGACAGAAGTGATCAACTAATATTATATATTCTTGACACAATTGTTGACTGATATATTATAATTTTGATACAAATAATCGAACAGTATATTCTAATTTTACCATAAATAGTGAACTATAAAAATAAATCTTAACACAAATCACAATTCTCAATTCGTGTAATTTTGTAACCTCCTTTTAGATTGCGACAACGATAGTGATTTTGGAGATTGTGTGGGCGCTGTTGTTTGCCAACAACCACTATTGGGATTCTACACAGGGTATAATGACATCCCCAAATATTCAACTGTGGCTGATGTGGCTACGCTGGACCATTTTTGTCAGTGAGTTTGTGCAATATAATAGAGATTTTATATGTTTATAACGCTGATTTGTAATGTATGTGTTTATTCTGCTGAGTTGTAATGTACGTGTTTATTCTACTGAGTTGTAATGTATGTGTTTATTCTGCGTAGTTGTAATGTATGTGTTTATTTTGCTGAGTTGTAATGTACGTGTTTATTTTGCTGAATTATAACGTAATCAGTTGTTATATGGCAGATAAGTGTAGAGCTCTTCTGTGGATAAGGGCATTTTGTGGAAACTATAATTATTGAAAGAAGAGCGACGTTAACTCAGTGGGTAGGGAATTGAACTACAAAGGATAAGAGGTCCTGTTTGATCCTGATCAACGGCCTCCAGGTTCACCCGGCTTTAACTGGGTACCTTTTTCTCTAGGAAGGTAAAGCAGAATGGGTGTAATACCGACCATATTGCACCTAAAATCATGTGTCGTGGGTCTATAACAATTATGGTAACTAACACCATATTCACTATACGTCATTTGGCGTGACGGGTCATTAACACCATATTCCCTATAAGTCACTTGGTTTGACGGGTCAGTAATACCATATTCCCTATACGTTATATATATATATATATATATATATATATATATATATATATATATATACTATATATATTACATCTATATATACAATATATAATATTTATCTAAAATAAAGTAAAGTACTCCCGTCACGCCAAGTGGTATATAGGGAATATGGTGTTAGTGACCATACATTTTACAGACCTTCGGCACATGATTTTTGGTGTAATGTGGTCGGTATTACGCCCTAGATGCTTTACTTTCCCAGAAAAAAATCCGGTACCCATTAAAGGCTGGGTGAACCGGAAGCTGTCGGTTGGGATCGAACCCTGCCTCTTGTCCTTTGTAGTCCAGTTCACTAACCACTGAGCTATCGCAGGTCCCTATTATATATCTTTATATATTATATATTATGTAGATTATCAAAGAGGGACTACCTCTGATGCTCAGATTGCCTTCTGCTGCAAAGCTCAAAATAACGAGTTTGCTGCTGGCTGCAGAAAAATAAACTAGACAGTTTAAAAAAAAAAATAGAATGGACAATGTATAGTTTAGGGAATCGTTCTTTAGGAAGTCATTAGTGGGGTCTAACGTACACTCCTAAAAGGTATGGTGACAGCTTTTTTTTTGACAGCTGACCGAGTGATGTGGAGAGAGATGATCGCCGACGCTAACCGGCATGGCAGAACCTAATGTTGAGGATGAAGTATTAGAGACACGTAGATAGTGACTTTACTTGTATTTGTTTTATCTTTTCTTTTGGATGGGGTACATGCATGTCCGTCTCCATGATTGCGGTAACGTTCTGTCCACCTTTGGTTGTGTATATGTAGCAGACTCATTTCTTTATGTCTGGTTAGCGTGGATATCTCGTTGGTTATATATTCTGGTCATGTAGATTTGCTTTCTTATGTTTAGAGCACGTTCTGACATCAAATCTGGAGTAGGGCAACAATCACAATTTATATTCACCACCATCACGATTATCATGGACTCTTTAAATACAACAGTGTTTATCTATGCTTTTATACGTAGATAGAATCGTATGTACAATTGAGGTGAGACGCAGAATGGCTCAAGCAAAAGAAACTATCCAAAAATTGAGGAAGATGTTATGAAATCCATTTTTGACAATTTAAACAAGAAAAAAGAGTTCTTAAATGTTACGTAGAGCCAGTCTTAACATATGGATGTGAAATCATGGGCAATAAGACAACAAACAAGAAAATTACTGGAAACTGTAGAAATGTGGTTTCACAACAGAATGTTTAGAATACCATGGACGGATAAGAAAAGTAATGAATAGAACAGTTGGAATATATTGTGACAACTGGGAAAACTTAGGGACGCAGAGATAGAGGGAAGCAAAGAGAAATGGTACCAGACAGCTTAAGAGAATGGTTTAACAGCAGGTCAACAACAGAAATAACTGTCGCGATGGATAGTTGGGGAGAGACATGATCACCTACGACAGCAGGCCCGATAATTGATGATGATGATGATGAGTAGAATCGTACTGTAGAGTTACATAACTGCGTCCTGTCCTATCAAATAAAACAGTTACACTACAGTCAGGAATGTATGTTATGGTTATGGTTATGGAAGGCTCCGGTATCACTGCAAACAAATTAAAATCCATAATTGCACAACCGCCCGTGCCAGTGGAATCATCCGAATTACTAACTCATCTCCCAAACAAAGAAAGGTAGCTGTAGTCCCCATCATAGCAGTCTCAGCACACGCCAAAAGACATAAGGCGAAACCAAAAAGAAAGTGAACACGGCCAACTGTTCCCTGTCATACGATATCAGCATTCATCGTAAGCAATTGGAATATCGGAACATGATCAAAACGGATGAAACACACAGCTCACGGTGTGCACAGAGCACTTAACTCAGTAGCTCATGCAACACGCCGGACTTGGAATATGAGGAAACTGCAACAAGGAACACTTTTCAGACATAGCCTTCAATGGTTCCTGTCGCCTATCCACCACATTGCCCGGAAGTTCACGTCCTCCTGAAAATGATGATTGTCATATTATTTAAATGTATAGCGCTTGATGATGTTAAGACATCGTGATTAACTCCAACTCCGAACATACAAAACACAGTTCGTCGTCAGATTATCCCCGTTGCACACCAAACAACAGATCGCAAGATTAGCGCATGGTCGGTCTTGGGACACATGATGAAACAATATGATGACGTAGCACGCATAAAATGGCTGCGCTCATGGGTTCATGGTTACTCTAGTGAATGCAGTCTACAACGAACGAAACATGGTGCAAACTTTCCAACGAGAGAAAACTTCAGCTGACTTGACGGAGCCCACCACATTAATGCGTTGGAAATTGTAAATAACTTGCGGCAAACATCTCCATCAACGGGTCATTGAACAGCACTCAGTGTGACATAAAACGCAGATCAACATTAGACGGTGGAAGGCGCATTTACAACACTTGATTTGTCAAAACGGAGTATTGCCGTGCGTGCAACGCCAATTAAATGACGCAGATATGACAAGTAGAACATCATTTCGAATGGAATTCAGAAAATTGTAACGGAAACCCGAAATTGATAACATTTCAAAGCAATTTCCGCAGCGACTTAGTTCCGCCATCTTGGAAACGGAAGTCCCGGAAATGGACCAGGAATGTATGTATATCTGATCTACCACTTGTTACAGCAATCCTCATTTCTGATCTACCACTTGTTACAGCAATCCTCATTTCTGATCTACCACTTGTTACAGCAATCCCCATATACGCTATACCACTTGTTACAACAATCGATATATCTGCTCCCGTTATCGCTCTACCACTTGTTACATCATTTTCCGTATCCGCTCTGCCACTTGTTACAGAATTCCCCATATCCGCTCTACCTCGTGTTACAGCATTTCCCGTATTCGCTCTACCACTTATTACAGAAATCCCCATATCCTCTCTACCACTTGCTACAGCAATCCCCATATCTACTCTACTACTTGTTACATCAATTCACATAATCGCTCAACCACTAGTTACAGCAATCCACATATATACTCTACCACTTGTTACATCAATCACCATATCCTCTCTACCACTTGTTACATCAATCACCATATCCTCTCTACCACTTGTTACATCAATCTCCATATCCGCTCTACCACTTGTTACATCAATCACCATATCCTCTCTACCACCTGTTACATCAATCACCATGTCCTCTCTACCACTTGTTACATCAATCACCATATCCTCTCTACCACTTGTTACATCAATCACCATATCCTCTCTACCACTTGTTACATCAATCACCATATCCTCTCTACCACTTGTTACAGCAATCCCCATATCCGCTCTACCACATTTAACAGCAATCCCCATATTCTCACTACCACTTGTTACAACAAACGCCATATCCGCTCTATCACTTGTTACAGCAATCCCCATATCCTCTCTACCACTTGTTACAGCAATCCCCATATCCGCTCTAACAATTGTTACATAATTCCCCATATCCGCTATTCCATTAGTTACAGTAATCCCTATTTCCGCTCTACCACTTGCTAAAGCAATCCCCTTATCTGCTCTAACACTTTTTACAGAATTCCCCATATTTTTTCGACCACTTATTACAGCATTCCATATATCCTCACAACCATTTGTTACAACAATCCCCATACCCGCTCCACCACATGTTACAGCAATCCCCATATCCTTTTACCACTTGTTACAACAATCACCATATCCTCTCTACCACTTGTTACAACAATCCCAATATCCGCTCAACCACTTGTTACAGCAATCCCCTTATCCCCTCTACCACTTGTTACAACAATCTCCATATTCGCTCTATTACTTGTTACAGCAATCCCCATATCCTCTCCACCACTTGTTACAAGAACCCCACATCCTGTCTACACTTTTGACAGCAATCCCCATATCCTCTTAACCCTTTATACAACAATCCGAGGATGACGTCATGGGACGCACCAAAATGGCAGCTTATTTATATTCGAGCTATGGACCAAGCAATGTTTACATTGAACAACACGATAAATGTTATTGCTGCGAGTTGGCAGATTTTTGAAAATGTTTTCAAGGGTTTGAACATAAATGTTTGTTCACAGTTCGTTAACCTTCGCTGTAGATAAAGTCGTTAATTGGATGGCTTCGTTTCAGACATTTTGGACGTTGGTAGCTAAGGACCTAACTTGTGCAAACGGATGACATTGGCAAGGATCATTTTGAAATTATGAAGTGGGCTCATTGTGTGTTTAACTCAAACGCATATGTGCTTTTTAACCAAAGACCTTTTTTTTGGGGACTCAATGCAGATATCTCCGATGGAAGAATAAATTGTACTATTAGTCCCATAAATGATTCGCTTCCAGAGGTTTATGATGTAAACAAAGCAGTTTTGTCATTGCAAGTGAATAATGTCCACACCTATAATTGGTCAGGATTGTGTAGCAGCAGCAGCTTTATAGCGAACACAGAAAACATCACAGGATTGTGCTGTTCTGAAACAGCATTGCCATGCTACCCTAGAATTGCCTTTAATTGGATTACTGTGACCACAAACCACTCTCCATATGTGTGCCACATATTTACACCCCAGAAAGAAATACTGAATATAACAACACCATGTGCCGTCTGTGATATTAATGACCACAGACCAGGAGCCTCCAGTATGATTGATACAACTGTTGCACCAAGCACTTCATCAGCAGAGCCATCTCTATGGAATGTTAATCTGACATTGTTCTTGAATGATGTCCAAGTTAATGAGACATCAGAATCGTGTGGCGGCAGTTACAAGAAGGGAGCGGAGAACATCAAGTTCTGCTGCTATAAAGGAGACTTGCCTTGCTATCCCAGAATTGCCTTAATCGGGATCACTGTAGTTGAAAACTTCTCCTCTTGTGTAAACTACACATTCACATCTAAGGGTGAATCAGTGAAGGTCACAAAATCATATTCTCTCTGTGGTTTTACTAACTACAGGTCATGTGGCTTCTGTTGGATTGAAAATGACAAATTACCACCACTGTGTGTCTATATGTTTGGAATTGGAGTCATCAATGACGGCCTAACATCAGCAAGTGCTACGACGATCATCATTTTCGGGAGGACGTGAACTCCCATGGTATATGGTGGAAAGGCGGCAGGAACCATTGAAGGCTATGTCTGAAAAGTGTTCCGTCTTGCAGTTTCCTCATATTCCAAGTCCGGCTTGTTGCAGGAGCTACTGAGTTAAGTGCTCTGTGCACACCATGAGCTGTGTATCTCATCCGTTTTGATCCTGCTTCGATATCCCGCTTGTTTACGATGAATGATGATATCGTATGACAGGGAACAGTTGGCTGTGTTCACTTTCTTTGCGGTTTCGCCTTATGTCTTTTGGCGTGTGCTGAGACTGCTACGATGGGGACTACAGTTACCTTTCTTTGTTTGGGAGATGAGTTGGTAATTCGGATGATTCCACTGGCACGGGCGGTTGAGCAATTATGGATTTTAATTCGTTTGCTGTGATGCCGAGGCCTTCCATAACCAATAACCAATAACAGCAATCGCCATAACCGCTCTATCACTTGTTACAACAATCCCCATATCCATTCTACCACTTTTTATAACAAATCCTCATATGCAATCTACTACTTGTTACAGCAATTCCCATATCCTCTCTACCACTTGTTATAGTAATCCCCATATTCGCTCTACCAATTGTTACATAATTCCCCACATCCGCTCCATCACTTGTTACAGCAATCCCTATATCCGCTCTACCACTTGCTACAGTAATCCCCTTATATGATCTAACACTTGTTACAGAATTCCCCATATTTGATCGACAACTTATTGCAGCATTCCATATATCCTGACAACCATTTGTTACAACGTATCCGATCTACCACTTGTTAATATGTTTTTAAAAATGCTTTTGTAAATTTATCCACAAGATCTCTCTATGCATGTGCTACTCGAGTGCGCGATCATTGATTCCTCATCTACTGAGTCGCCTCTTATGACACGCGTGGTGGGTGACAGCGAATCTGTTCTTTTCTCCCCTCACCATTCGTGTCCCTTTAGCCATACATGCGACCTAATGGTGCAGTCTTTGTTAATGGCAGTAAGGGAAATAAATGTTTACTAATGTTATAATGAGATACGACTAATATAAAGACATAAATCCTGGACAAGGAAATAACACACACAAACTACTATACAAGATACTTAGAGACTACTATACAAGATATTTAGAGACTACTATACAAGATATTTAGAGACTACTATACAATATACTTAGAGACTACTATAAAAGATACTTAGAGACTACTGTACAAGATACTTAGAAAACGCTAAACAAGATACTTAGAGACTACTATACAAGATACTTAGAGACTACTATACAAGATACTTAGTGACTACTATACAAGATACTTAGCGACTACTATACAAGATACTTAGAGACTACTATACAAGATACTTAGATACTACTATACACGATATTTTCTTATAGACAAATGTGCAAGATATTTACTTACAGAATAGTATGCAAGATCTTTACTTAGAGAGGAGCCCCGATAGCTCAGTGGTTAGTGAACTGGGCAACAAAGGACAAGGGGTAGGGTTCGATCTCAACCGACGGCTTCCAGTTCATCCAGCCCTTAATGTTACCGGATTTTTTTCTGGGAAAGTAAAACGGCACGGGCGTAATATCGACGACATTACACCAAAAATCATATGCCGAAGGTCTGTAAAAGTTATGGTCACTAACACCATAATCCCTATACGCCACTTGGCATGACGGGGTACTTTTACTTAGAGACTACTATAAAAGATATTTAGAGATTACTATAAATGATCTTTACTTAGAGACTACTATACACGATATTTACTTAGAGACTATATATATATATATATATATATATATATATATATATATATATATATATGGCCCTTTTCGTCTTGTCAGACGGTCTAATGGAGGCTATTGCGTATTTTTTTGAGGTATTGTTTTTTGCCGAACAGCTTCTCTCTTGGCTAATTCTACCAATGTTTGACAAACACACGCGGCCACATAATGAACAGATCAGGCTCGCTGATCCACAGGGTTTACCATCCTTTTTCATGAGTCTCTTCTCTGACTTAGAGACTTCTATACAAGATATTTACTTAGAGAATACTATACAAGATATTTACTTAGAGAATACTATACAAGATATTTACTTAGAGACTACCATAGGAGATATTTACTTAGAGAATACTATACAAGATATTTACTTAGAGAATACTATACAAGATATTTACTTAGAGAATACCTCACAAGATATTTACTTAGAGACTACTATACAAGATATTTACTTAGATAATACTATACAAGATATTTACTTAGAGACTACTATACAAGATACTTAGAGAATACCACACAAGATATTTACTTAGAGAATACTATACAAGATATTTACTTAGAGAATACTATACAAGATATTTACTTAGAGACTACCACACAAGATATTTACTTAGAGAATACTATACAAGATATTTACTTAGAGACTACCACACAAGATATTTACTTAGAGACTACCACACAAGATATTTACTTAGAGAATACTATACAAGATATTTACTTAGAGACTACTATACAAGATATTTACGTAGAGACTACCACACAAGATATTTACTTAGAGACTACTATACAAGATATTTACTTAGAGACTACCACACAAGATATTTACTTAGAGAATACTATACAAGATATTTACTTAGAGAATACTATACACAGAGATACTATAGATATTTACTTAGAGAATACTATACAAGATATTTACTTAGAGAATACTATACAGATATTTACTTAGAGACTACCACACAAGATATTTACTTAGAGAATACTATACAAGATATTTACTTAGAGAATACTATACAAGATATTTACTTAGAGAATACTATACAAGATATTTACTTAGAGACTACTATACAAGATATTTACTTAGAGACTACCACACAAGATATTTACTTAGAGAATACTATACAAGATATTTACTTAGAGACTACTATACAAGATATTTACTTAGAGAATACTATACAAGATATTTACTTAGAGACTACCACACAAGATATTTACTTAGAGAATACTATACAAGATATTTACTTAGAGACTACCACACAAGATATTTACTTAGAGACTACTATACAAGATATTTACTTAGAGAATACTATACAAGATATTTACTTAGAGACTACTATACAAGATATTTACTTAGAGAATACTATACAATATATTTATTTAGAGAATACTATACAAGATATTTACTTAGAGAATACTATACAAGATATTTACTTAGAGACTACCACACAAGATATTTACTTAGAGAATACTATACAAGATATTTACTTAGAGACTACTATACAAGATATTTACTTAGAGACTACCACACAAGATATTTACTTAGATAATACTATACAAGATATTTACTTAGAGAATACTATACAAGATATTTACTTTGAGAATACTATACAAGATATTAACTTAGAGAATACTATACAAGATATTTACTTAGAGACTACTATACAAAATATTTACTTAGAGACTACCACACAAGATATTTACTTAGAGAATACTATACAAGATATATACAAGATATTTACTTAGAGAATACTATACAAGATATTTACTTAGAGACTACTATACAAGATATTTACTTAGAGAATACTATACAAGATATTTACTTAGAGAATACTATACAAGAGAATACTATACAAGATACTTAGAGAATACTATACAAGATATTTACTTTGAGAATACTATACAAGATATTTACTTAGAGAATACTATACAAGATATTTACTTAGAGAATACTATACAAGATACTTAGAGATTGCTATGCAAGATCTTTTGCTATGCAAGATCTTTACTTAGAAACTACTGTGTAATTTATTTAGAGACCACTATACGTTATTTACTTAGAGACTACTATACAAGGTACATAGAGACTACTATACACGATATTTACTTATAGACTACTATACACTATATTTATTTAGAGGCTACTATACACTATACTTATATACTACAATACAAGATATTTAGAGGCGACCATGCACTATATTGGTTAGCGGAGTAGAGTCTGCCCTACCAAAGGATGAGTAAGACGTCTCCTTTCCTTCGCTAGTGTTCGGGACACCCTTGGGCAAAGTGGAGCTCCCGTTTCGCCCGCCTCCCCCTAATCAGGGTTATGTGAAACCATTGGAGCAGGTGGTGGAAGGTGTTTTGGGAGCAGCCGACAAGTAGTGCCGGTTATGGTCCCCACATCGCGATGGCAGAAGAGGATCTCATGTATAGAAACAATGGCTGCGATCGGCAACTAATACCGTCACTGCCAAGAAGGAAAGGAATGGCAAACTACCTTCTTATATTGCCTGGGATAAACATGACAAACCACAACTTTATATTTACAGCTAACGACATTAATGTGGACTCCACAGCCACCTCGTCCGGTAGGGAGCGTCATGTGATACAGGTGGCACCCGATCGTCAACAAGCTAATGTATGCAAGATCAAAAATAAAGAGACACTAGCAATATGAACTTGGAGCATTAGATCAGCATTCCAGATTGGTAAAATAGAAAACATCAGTCAAGAAATGAAGAGAATGAAATTGAACATCTTGGGACTATGTGAAATGAGATGAACAGGAGCAGGATTATTACAACGCGACAGCGAAAATGTAATTTACTCTGGGGGAACCACACACGAAAGAGGAGTAGGCATCATGTTAGATAGAGAACGAAGCAAAACAGTGAAAGGATTTTGGCCTGTATCAGACAGAATTCTGCTAGTAAAATTGAGAGGCAGACCAATGGATATCAACATAATTCAAGCTAAAGAACCAACAAGTAGTAGTGAAGAAGAAGACATTGACACTTTTTATGAGGAGCTAGAGGCAACCATGGAACAGTGTAAATCCCAAGAAATAACTATTATATCATGGGATTTCAATGCAAAGGTAGGAACAGCTAAAGTGCAAAATGTGACTGGGGGCAAAATGACCTTGGAGAGACGAATGACAGAGGGGATAATTTGGGCAAAGACACATGAAATTATTATAGGTAACACCTTGTTCAAACAACACCCTAGTCGACTATGGACAAGGCAAAGCCCAGACCAAAAAGTACACAATCAAATTGATTTTATACTGGTACAGAGAAGATTCAGGAATGGGCTAACATCGGTTAAAACAAGGCCAGGAGCAGATTGTAATAGTGACCATGTACCAGTAGTTGGAAAGATCAGAATAAAACTGTGGAAGGCACAGAAATCACCAAGAAATATAAAATTAGAACTAGATCTGCTAAGAGTAGATAAACAGATGAGTGATAAGTACAGCATGATAGTACAAAAAAGATATAATGCCATTGAGAAAATACAAGACATCGAGGAGCAGTGGGAAATGCTCAAACAATCGATTCAACAAACATCAAAAGAAGTAATAGCAGTGACCAAAAGAATCAACGAAAAGAAATGGATGATAGAAGAAATATTACAACTAATGGATGATAGAAGAAAACATAAGAAAGAAGAACGGACATACAAAATATTGCACAAAGAGATCCAGAACAAATACAGAGAAGCAAAGGAAGGATGGTTAAAACAGAAATGTGAAGAAATGGAAAAACAACAAAGAAAGACTCAAAATGTATGCACAATCAGTTAAATAAATTAACAGGAAGAAAAGAAGTCAAAGTTTCAGGATGTGTGAAATCAAAGGAATGAAATATAATAATGGGACAGGAGAAGACAATAGAAAGATGGACAGAATATATCAGTCAACTCTATGACGATGAAAGACCAGACCAATTCAAACAAAGAAAACAGGACCACCAATAATGCAGAGTGAAGTGGAGGACACAATTCAACACATGAAAAGAGGCAAAGCTCCAGGTCCTGACAATATAACAATCGAAGAGATAAATTCATTAGGAGAGCTGGGAGTACAAGTTAAAACAAAACTACTCATTGACATATATAACACTGGACACATACCCGAAGATCTACTACAATCTATCTTTGAAGCCATACCGAAGAAGTCAGGAGCCACTGATTGTGACGACCATCGCACTATTCGTCTCATGAGCCATATGACTAAAATATTACTAAGAATCAACATGAGACGTAAGAAAAAAAAAACAGAAATAAGTGAAGAACAATGTGGATTTGTGCAAGGAAAGGGCACCAATAATGCAATATACATCTTAAGAACATTGATAGAAAGAGCTATAGAGGTAATGAAAGATCAATATCGGTACGTTATAGACTATACAAAAGCATTTGACAAAGTAATGCATGTGGAAATAATCAATATGCTGGAGAAATTAAACATTGATGGCATGGATCTGCGAATCATAAAAAAAACATGTACTGGCAACCAACAGCAGCCATACGAATTAATAACCAAACAGGACAATTTCAACTTATAAAACAAGGAGTTAGACAAAGCTGTGTTCTATCGCCGGATTTGTTTTCACTCTACAGCGAACATATTATGAGATCAATAGTAGACAAAATAGTAATTGAAGTCAACGGTCTCAACATAAATAATTTGCGACCTGGGGATTGCACATTCTTAATAGCAGAGACAGAAAATGAACTACAAGAAATGATAGACATAATAGTAAAAGAAAGCAACAAGAAAGGTCTCAGTCTGAATAGTAAGATAACATAAGTAATGGTCATATTGAAGAAACAATCATTACCATCACGCATTATAAAAATAAACAGGATACATCGGAAACAAGTGCAACATTTGAAATACTTGGACACAATAATAACATCAGATGGAAGATGCACCACGGAAATAAAGAGCAGAATAGCTCAGGCCAAAATAGCACTTCAGAAAATGAAAAATATATTATGCAACAAATCTATGTCAAAAGAAATGAGAAAGAGAGTTCTTCTGTGCTATATAGAACCAATTTTGACCTATGGAAGCGAATCATGGACAGTAGACAAACAGATGAAAAGACGATTAGAGGCCACAGAAATAGGATTTCTCAGAATGTTGAAAGTTCCCTGGACAGGTAAAAATAGCAATGAGGAAGTTCTCAAAGAGGTCATCACAAAAAGGGAGCTCCTAAAAACATCAGAAAGAAACAATCATCATTTTTTGGGCACATCATGAGAAGAGGAAACTTTGAATACTTGGTTACAACTGGTAAAATAAAAATAAAGAGAGATCGCGGACGACAAAGAGAGAAAATACTGGTTAGCTTGGCGTCATGGCATGGAAAAAAATCAACAAAAGAAATGATACGATGCACTGTGGATAGAAGATTGTGGAAGGACATGACAGCCAACGTCAACCAGGATGGCAAATGATGATGATGATACACTATATTTAATTGAGACTACTATAAAAATATATTTATTTAGAGGCTACTATAAAATATACTTAGATACTGCAATACAAGATATTTAGAGACGATTATACACTATATTTACTTATGACTCATCATCATCATCATCGTGTGCCGTCTCCGCAACGAAGGGTGGCTACCATGAATCGCCATTCCACTCTGTTTCTTGCTTTGATGGTGCAGGTTGTCATAGATTGACATGTCCGCATTTTTATGTCAGTGCTTCTGCCTCTTTCACCTTGTATTTTCACTTCCAATATTACTTTTCGTAGCCTGTTTTGTCTTTTAACGGGCCCAAAAATGTTCATTTGTCTTGTGTTAATTGTATTTAGTAGTTCTCTTTGTATTTTTAGTTGTTTTAAAACTTCATCGTTGGTTTTCTTTTCTGTCCATCCAATTCTACCTATTCTTCTATAAATCCACATTTCAAAGGCTTCAATGTTCTGTTCTGTTTCTTGTCTAATGCCCATGTTACTGCCCCATACAGGAATATTGAGAAAAATGTAACATTTTGCTATTCTTAGTTTCATCCCTACTGTTATTTGTTTTGTTCTTAGTATATTTTTCATGGCATTAAAATTACTTTTTATCATACTTAGAGATTACTATACAAGATACTTAGAGACTACTATACAAGATACTTACTTAATGACTACTATACAAGATATTTACACAAAAACTACTATACAAGGTATTTACTTAAAAACTACCATACAAGATATTTACCCAAAAACTACTATACAAGATATTTACTTAAACACTACTATACAAGATATTTACTTAAAAACTACCATACAAGATATTTACCCAAAAACTACTATACCAGATATTTACTTAAAAACTACTATACAAGATATTTACCCAAAAACTACTATACAAGATATTTACTTAGAGGCTACTATACATGATACTTAGAGACGACTAACATATAGTTACTTAAAGACTACTATACACGATACATGGAAACTGCTATGCAAGATATTTACTTAGAGACTGCTATACAAGAAATTTACTTAGAGACTACTATAAGTGGGTTTTTTTTTCAGTACAAACGTTTTGATACTAAAGACATTTAGAAAGAATATCCACATCATTTTAGTAAAAGTAAAAGGAATGGCAACATCGGAACAAGCCACGTGTAAAAAGGAATCGGGCAATTTGAGGATACAGGGGAAAATGTCAAATTGGATGGAAGAATGTCTGTGGAGAAAATACATTGAAGGAAACTAATGAGAGTAATGAGAGGCATAACAATATGGTCGTGCAGTCATGGCACATAATGCTGATTTAAAGATTCAATCAAACCATTACCTTGTCGCTTCTGATGGACAGCTTTTGTTGGCTTGTTTTGTTTTTTCTTAAACAGGCTGGGATCCGACTTTATAAAATGTAGTGCAGTTCACAGGCCTCAGTGTACAAAACCTTATATACTCCAAACAGTGGAAGGTATAGAGCCAGCTATCACGTACATCTGTTCAGAAGAGGGGCGCGCAGGTATAGTAGTTTTGTTTAACATTAACATTATGATATCAATAAAATTATATACAGAATTTAGCTTCTCTTGAAGTAAGCCCTGATGAATTAGCAGTTGATACCGGCACTGAATCGAGAGAACATGTTGATATGGTAATTGTATGAACAAGAGGACTGCCAACATCTTCGGTGGTTTTTAACATAAATTACATTCAAGGTCATAGTCAACAGTGTAGGTATCAGGGATCACCTCTTTAGAATTAGAAAAATATGACATAAGAGTGAGCTTGGCACTCATTGTGAAAGTCTGAGACTCAAATGTTAGTTTGTTTTGTAATAAAATTCAGTAACAGTCGCAGACCTCAGAATGAAAAACTGTCTTGGTTCGAAAATATATATACGCCTGTACATAGTATGTGTTTGCTAACCTAACTCAGCAATTTATCACAACAATGATTTAATAATTGCTTATATTCATATATATATATATATATATATATATATATATATATATATATATATATATATATATACATATACATTCCAATTTTGAACCAATATATGCATGCTTCATAGACTACACCAAAGCTTTTGACAGAGTTCCCCTTAAACAACATATTCACGGCCTGAAAAGACATATATCTAGGTGACACAGACATATGACTAATATGCATTTTTTTACTGGGAGCAAACAGCAATAATAAAATATAACAAAGTGAACTATACACCAGTGATGTATTATCTATGATAACGCAGCTACCGCCTGTAGCTAGAGCATATTACCGAAATACAAAAGGAAATGATAATTTATAATTTATTTTTTATAATTATATTCCAATTTTTCGAATACTCTATTACACATTTCATGGGCCAATATGATTTATTCACTTTGATTTGCATTTATTAAAGAAAGGTTTTCTTCTAGCCAATATAACGTGTGTGAATGAAACAAAACTATTCTACACTGAAACCTCTAAGCCAGCGGTACATTTTCCCTCTATCCGAATCTAGTATTTACGACCTTGACAATCAAAAATTCTCGTCAATAATATACCGGTTGTTGCCGCTAGATGAGTGCGGTTCATTGGTTATTTTTAGCACTAGCCAATCAGAATCGCCACAAAGTGCAAGTGAAACTGTCTATTTACCGGAACTTCCTTAGCTATTTATAACTACGTTATGCGCATCCGCATCTGTAGAAAGAACTTTTTCTGCTCTCAAGAGAATCAGATCTTATTGTCGTTCAACTCAAAAACAAGAACGCTTATCTGGTTTGGCAATAATGTCCATTGAGAAATCATTCCCTCAGTAACTTAGAAACCAACCCAACAGTACTTTCAATGACAAAGTCATCAATACATTTTCGTCTCAAACAAGACGGATAGAATTTACATATAAATAAGTAAGTAATTTAAAATGTAGTGACGTCATTAGAAAATATTACTTTATGTTAACCTAGAATATAATGTTTGTTTCTATTTATTATGTCAGCGGTAGCCCAGACCCCAAAACCAGTATAAGCCATTGCTATACACCTATTGATTTAAAAAGGGGAGTAAGACAGAGATGCATCCTATCACCAAGCTTGTTCAATCTATAGACGGAGTTAATCATTGAAAACATCACAGAGATGCCAGTCCTAATCATTAATGAAAAGATAATCACTAACCTACGATATGATGGTGATACTGTACTACTAGCAGAAAATAATATAAATCTGCTACAATTAATTAATTAATTTTGTTGAAATGAAATAAACGTGACAAGCAAAAAATATGGATTAGATATCAATACGAAAAGACTAAAACTATATCATAAACAAAGATAATACTCAAAGCCTACAAATGGATATCAAGGTTGAAGTAATAGACCTGGAGACAGTTGAGAGCTACAACCACATTAGTCATAATATAACCGGTGATGGGAAATTTAAAACTGAAATAAATAAAATAACAGGAATGGCAAAATGTAATTTTATTATCATGAAAAATATACTAACATCAAAACAAATAACACCAGGGCTAAAATTAAGAATAGCAATATGTTATATCTTCTCAACCTTCCTGTATGGTGCAGAAACCTGGACATTAGATACGAAAACAGAACAGAAAATATAAGCCTTTGAAATATGTATTTATATAACAACAGGTAGAATTGGATGGAAAGAAAAGGGAACAAACAATAAAGTTTTAAAACAATTAAAAATTAAAAGAGAACTACTAAAAACAAACCGAACAAGACACATTATATTTTATGGCATCTTAAAAGAATAAACAGCCTACTAAAAGTAATATTGGAATGGAAAATACATGGTAAAATATGCAGAAGCAAATCATGACTAACATGGACGAGTAACATCAAAAGATGGGCAAATCAGCGTATAACAAATCTGCATCATCAAAGCAAGAGACAAAGTGGAATGGCCTTCCATGGTAGCCAACCTTCGATGCGGAGACCGCATTCAATAAAGAAAAAAAATGTGGAAATATGACTCAGGCAGGCCCATTTCCTCTAGAGTGTCATGGATGTAACGGAGCTAGCGGGACTAAAGGAGCGAAACCTTGTTCTGCGGAGATTTTACTTCTGAAGTTCAGATTACTTCCTGCTACGTAGCTCTTTATAAGCAGTTTTCTGTTATCACAGAGGAGAAATATTTAGTATAACAGATTATGCACACAGATGAGTCATATTAGTACTATCGGTAGATGTAAACAAAGACAATATAAGTAAAACTGATTAAGAAAAATGATATCTATAGAGTAAGAGTTGATGTACGCTGACAAGTAAAACTGATACGTGTTCGCGAGTAAAATATGATATAAATGTTGTAGAACGTTGATGTAGAAATATAAGAACGTTGTAATAATACATCGATATAAGTAATTGATACAAATGTAGTAAAACGTTGATGTAAAAAATAAGAACAATGTAATAATACACCGATATACGTATATGATATAAATATAGTAAAACATTGATGTAGAGAAATGAGAACAGAGAACATTTTAAACATTAATGTGAGATCAATTTAGACATCAATGTAAGGCCATTTTAGACATCAATGTAAGGTCATTTTAGACATTAATGTAAGGTCATTTTAGACATCAATGTAAGATCATTTTAGACATCAATGTAAGGTCATTTTAGACATCAATGTGAGATCATTTTAGACATCAATGTAAGGTCATTTTAGACATCAATGTGAGATCATTTTAGACATCAATGTGAGATCATTTTAGACATCAATGTGAGATCATTTTAGACATCAATGTGAGATCATTTAAGACATCAATGTGAGATCATTTTAGACATCAACGTAAAGTCATTTTAGACATCAATGTAAGGTCATTTTAGACATCAATGTAAGGTCATTTTAGACATCAATGTGAGATCATATTAGACATCAATGTGAGATCATTTTAGACATCAATGTGAGATCATTTTAGACATCAATGTAAGGTCATTTTAGACATCAATGTAAGGTCATTTAGACATCAATGTGAGATCATTTTAGACATCAATGTGAGATCATTTTAGACATCAATGTAAGATCATTTTAGACATCAATGTAAGATCATTTTAGACATCAATGTGAGATCATTTTAGACATCAATGTGAGATCATTTTAGACATCAATGTGAAATCATTTTAGACATCAATGTAACATCATTTTAGACATCAATGTGAGATCATTTTAGACATCAATGTAACATCATTTTAGACATCAATGTGAGATCATTTTAGACATCAATGTAATATCATTTTAGACATCAATGTAACATCATTTTAGACATCAATGTGAGATCATTTTAGACATCAATGTAATATCATTTAGACATGTACTTATTAAAGAAGGTTGAGAAAAAAAATTAATGTAACAACAGTAATTGCGGTTAATATTAATGATAGCTTTTTTTCTATAGTAAAAAAAAGGTAAGGTACATTTTTTTTTTGTAAAATGTGACGAGAGATTCATGAATCGAGAATGACTTTCCATTTTTTCTGTTACAGATGCATTGGATTTGTCGCAATCTGAGTGTGCGGGTAAAGAAACTGAAATCGATGAAAAAGTACGAGAATGTGCTAGGAAGAGTGATACAGAAATTAACGTTTTGCTTAACAATGCTAAGAATGAGAACGGAACAGATAACAATGTTAACCTGTGTCCGTAAGTTTTATTGATGTCCAAAAACTGATATATACGTAAAGAACAATAAAAGAGCGGCCCTCAGTTCACAGTCACTCTAGAAACAATAAACTGTTGTAATAAATGTTGCCTGAGATTAGGTCTTTAAAGCTTGCAATCTCGAAGTTCAAAATTGAATTGCATTCCTTGTTTATACATCAGAATACATGGTGTTTATGTGTAACTTTATTATATATGTGAACATGTTTGCCGCTATGTCCGTGTGTATTTCGATTGCCTGTGATTGTTTTTATTTCTTCGATGATGTTTGTACAATTTCATTGATAGGGATCGGGTGGGTTTTCATTTATGCGGACTCAATGTATGTTGACCCATCTTCGATAATGTTGCTACTGCTGGGATCATTTGTAGAGAAAGCGTAGGCACAATCCAACTGCCGCCACGCACACAGGGGTAGGTGGCTTAACCTACTTCCAAACGTGTCCACTAGTGGAACCATGGTCAGCCTCTAGACATTGAGATGTGCTGCGAATATAGGATAACCAGTCGCGTACCACAAAACGAAGTCAAGTGATGATAACAAATGGTGGGATGAATTAGTTGCGTGGGGTAGCTAATTCTGTAAACTGCCCCACATGCCCTATGACGTTTTCATCGGCTAGTCGGAGGATCTATAACCTCCTTCCATGGCTGATGCCACCCGTTAACCTAAAAATGGCAACGCATTAGGAGATGGTCAACTTCGATTATAAATCCCCGCTGTCTAGGGGGTCCACCGGTTCACGGAATAGACCTCGGGGGTAAATACTGAGAAAATAATTCAGGAGATGGAGTCCCTACGGCAGTTCATTGTTGATTTCAGCATTGCTCTGGAAACTCCTGTGAGGTTGCTGGCACCAAACTGTTCTTGTCCTGCTAGACCTTTCACAATCACACGTCTGGGTGGAGAGAAGAAACATGTTGCTTGGGCAACAACTTTTCTATTTCTATTTCCGCCCACGCTCGCGCCCTGTTGAAAATTTCTAGGGGCGTAAAAAAATCCATAGTCAACTCTGACTGAGACTACTAGTATTATATATGCGAGTGTTCACATGTTCACATTTATGATATAATGTATAAGCTACACACTGTGTACAAGAATCCATTATCATTAATCAGGTCGCATGTCCATTGCATTCATCACAGCCTGTCTGAAAGAATATCTGTCTCTAGCCAGATTTCCGTCTTCTTCTATTGGCCTGTTCAAGGTCGCTTTGATTTCTTGGAACCACCTTCTTCTTGGTCACCTCCGGATACAGCCATCCACGCAGTAAAATGGCACGACAAAAGCACAAAAACCCTGAAATCGGCCACCGGGAACAACAAACATTTGCTGAATTAGAACACCAACCCAATTTCTTCGTGAAATAACAGAGGGGAAAAAATGGATAATCTTTACATCCCTGACCCTCTAACCATTGAGTATTGACGTGGGCTGGTTTTAGATTCAACTTTTTTATTTTAATGAATACAATAGTTGGTACATTAGGTTACCTCATGATTATTTGTGAGTGCATGTCTGAGGAAATACAACTTATCACAATGATAGTATGACACTGCAAAAGGCATTTTTCTTTTTAAATGGAACTTAAGAAATATATTATTTTTACTGTATAATCTCAACTTTATATTATAAAGTATGTATATGTAAACTTTTTTTATTCTTAATAATTATTTAATCTAATTTCATTTAATTGGTATTTTAAAAATCATTACTCAAGTAATGTCCCTTAGTGTTAACAACATGATAAAGACACATGTTTGAAGTCAACCATTAGTTCTTGTTTAACGCAAACTCACTTGAACAATTTCAAGTTAGCCTACCTATTACATGCATTGAAGTAATTGGATATTATGTGAGATACAAATCATTGAGCTTCAATTATCTCTCTATCTCTCTCTCTCTATCTATCTCTCTCTCTCTCTGCGATCAGGACTCAATCAGAGTAGGATTCCAGACTCCCACATGAAGTCAGCTGTCAGGTTAAGTGTGTTGATCGCTACCACAGACAGAACATCACCTTTAGAGTCTGCCAGGTCCATCTGACTGAACACCCGTTAGTACGTTGCACTGTGTTCTGCGCCGGTGGCCCAGTGCATCCGATTTCAGCCAGCATTTTATTCAGGTTCGCTTTCCTTAGCCTTTGATTGTCCCCAATCTTCCTGCAAGGCAGCAGATTGTCTTTTCTGTAGGGGGATTCTGCCCTAAGATGGTCTGCCCTCCCAGGTTTACGAGCACCATCTGCCCGAGTCACTAGAGGTGACTAACACAGACATGCACATACAAAGATATGAGATGTGAATAACACAGACATGCACACAGCGATACGAGACATGACTAACACCGACACACACCAAGCTATATGACACATGAATAACATAGACATGCAAATAAAGATCTGAGATATTACTAACATAGACATGCACACACAAAAATATGACACATACCAAACATAGACATACACACACAGTCTTAACAGGAAAAATATTTTCCGAGCTGTGATCGCAACCTTATGCTATAGTCATGGGAAAGCCTTCGCGAAAGGACATTGCCTACGAAGCTATTTTTTTAGTTAGCTGAGTGGCAGTGTTCCTAAGCGTTTGGCTTTTCGTGGCAAGGCGCTGTGTCATTGAGTACGGGTTCGATCCTGCCTTGGTCCATATTTTTTTCTGTTGTTGATTATTTGTCATTTTTCCGAATGATGTAAACATACCTCTTCCTCTGAATTGATTCACTTATAAGATATAACTAACATAGGCGAGCACACACAAAGATATGAGATGTGACTTACATATCCGTGCACACACAAGGATATGAGATGTGTCAAACACATACATGCACACACAAAGATATGAGATATCCCTAATTATATGGACATTGCTTTACGCTGTATAGTACGATAATTGGAGAGCGAGTGGCTGAAATGAAAAACTGGCACTTGATCTCAACATTTCAATTATTTTAATTTGTTGAGCATCCAGAAAGAGATGTCCTGTATAAGAATGGGATATTAATCATTCAGTGGCTCTGATATGTCGAATGTAAATTTATAGATTTTAATAAGTGTCTCGCCTGATCCTGCAGGAATTAGTCAAAACAAGGAGACTTGGCCACAGTAATTCTGAAGCGCCTGTAATTGGTTCTTTACACTAATTTATACATTTAACATTAGCTACTACAACACATTAGGTGCTACAACACATTAGCTGCTACATCACATTATCTATTACAACAACACATTAGCTGCTACAACACAACTGCTACATCATACTAACAACTGACTACTACAACACATTAGTTACTACAACATATTAACTACTACAACACATTAGCTACTACAACACATTAGATACTACAACATATTAGCTACTACAACACATTAGCTACTACAACACATTAGCTACTACAACACATTAGGTACTACAACACATTAACTACTACAACACATTAGTTACTACAATACATTAGGTACTAAAACACATTAGCTACTACAACACATTAACTGCTACGACACATTAGGTACTACAACACATTAACTGCTACAGCACATTAGCTGCTGCAACACATTAGCTACTACAGCACATTATCTGCTACAACACTTTAGCTACTACAATACATCAGCTACTACAATACATCAGCTACTACAACACATTAGTTTCTACAACACATTAGCTGCTACTACAAATTAAATGGTGCAAAAGTCATACTTCACTCCACCCCTCCCACCCACCCCCCCCCAACCCTACGCCAAACAAAGAGATCTATTGAAATGAAAAAGATAAAGGAGAACAAAACAAATCCTCTATTGCATGCCATATAGGGCTGAAAAAAACAAGGTTGAACACACGATCATTTATTGATAATGACATACATGACAATAAATATGAACTAGCACAAACTTCAAATCATGATCCAGAGTTATGCCTCAACAAAATCTATTAACTGTTGGCAGTCTTGTTTCTAGTCCAATTTCTAATGAGACTGCTAAAGCACCTCCACAGTCCGAGGAGTACACATTTCATCTAGTCATTCACTTGTAACCAGCTTGGTTCTATAACATAAATCCTATTACTTATATAATTGTTATCTCTTGTGGATGGTACTCGATTGTTAGATGTGAAAACTCTTACGGTCATGTGTCCTTCTCGGCTGACAGCCTGGATCTTAACAATCGACCTTTGAGTTATTGAGTTATTTGCGGGTCATAATCATACCACTCCGAACATGGCCATGGGTGATCAGATCCGCTCCTCAGCAAGTCCCATCAGTGTCCAGCGACTGACGTCTCCAGATTTGTGTTGCTTGATTAGTCTTCTTACATGCCCCCTAAGCTTCTCGTCTCTGACTGTGCCCACCTTAACTTCCATCTCTTTCATCCGAAGGAGTGACGTAGCCTCATTGTTGTCGAAGTCCTGTGTTCTTCCCACATCTCGGAGGGTATTGATGATGTCCGCCCGATCCATTGCTAGACCGTTCTCAACAATAACGCAGCTAGACAGCCTGTCCGCTTTTTCATTTTCACGTACTCCCGCAAGTACTGGTTCGTAGACAAAGGTGACCTTCCGTATTTTGGACTTCTGCAATGACTCTACTCATTGCATCTCTTTGGCCCTAAACTTTGAAGATCTCTGGCATTCATGCAAACCCGTGTAATTAAACTCAGAATTTAGATTTTAACGTCATAATTACTTCCATTTGTATTAACGGAAGTAACATCTACTTTATTATACCATAACATATATTATCTCAGTTAACTTCCATAGACCACAGCAAGGTCAAGAAGACAACCACATACATAGACCAGCATTATGGACACATAAACCATTTACATGCAAACCTTGACCAGATACATGCACACATGGACTAGCTGCATGCGTAAATGCACTAGTTACATGTACACATGCATCAGCTGCATGCACACATGGACCAGCTACATGCACACATAGACTAGCTTCATGCACATATGGACCATCTACATGCACACATAGACCAACTTCATGCACACATGGACTAGCTACATGCACACATAGACCTACATACAAACATAGACTAGCTACATGCACGCATAGATCAGCTGCATGCACACATGGACCATCTACATGCACACATAGACCAACTTCATGCACACATAGACTAGCTACACGCACGCACAAACCAACTACAAACACACATAGACCGATCTCATGCACACACCATGTATCAGGTTTGACGACGGACTACAGAGCTTGTTGACACGCTCCAACACGTGTGTGAGAACATGAACGGATTAATAGACTGTGTCCTGTAGGTTACAGATATCGTTGGCAGAGATGTTGATATCAAACATGGAGAACAATCAGGAAGACACCCAGCATCTCTATTGTCTACAGACTCTGGCACCCACAATTTGACAGACGCATATAGACACACATATAAATGACACGTATGTCACACACAGAAACATCACTCACAACAGGGCAGCAAGGCTAGACTTGATTTACCACCTCATCTTATCACTCAGACCTACCACATTGCATACACAACGTTAAACAACCATAAAGCTTTCATCGTAAACATTGTCAGTGCAGGCACGAAGACTCAACACAGGAGGTCACAACACTGGACATTTAATAAAAGCTGTTTCTGCTACAGAACAAAATGTTTGTGGGAAATATAGCCCAACGTTGATCAAGCACAACAGAGAAGTAAGTAGAGCATGGAAGGAGACTCCTAAAGGACACGATATATACAGTGACAGAGATTGTGCCTAACAAACAATCAGACATACCCTATCATATAAAATATAACCTTGTGGTTTTGAGATAAAGGGCAGGTTCATAGACCGTTGGGAAGAAAGTCAAACAGAAAATCAACCACCCACCAAGAAGGTGCTGTACTCGCTGCTTTGTTGGTCGCTGTGTTTCGCTACGGGCAGAATAATGACGTGCTGGTCACGTGGACTAACTTAGAATCATTGACATTAGTGGATTTGTAATCGAGGCTGTAAATAAACCGTACCGTCATGGTCAGACGGCCCCATTCAATAGCAAATGTTACATGTGTACACTAACATTAACCAATTGTTATCAAATCATACAAGAATAAAGAGTAAACATAACTATACTAATTACCGTAGAAGATGTGCCCTTTATATGGTGTTTCATAGAAATCGGTCTTTTTTTCATGTAAAATTATCGTTAACTTCACAGATCGTAAATAATGCCATAATTAAACCTGTTATATGAGCTAATTAGTTCATAACGGGTAGTCACAGCCAGATGTAAATGAATAGGAACCTTTGGTTGTAATCCACAATGTAATATGATTTAAGGAAATATTATATTTATACACACGTAAGTTATTTGTTTTGATAAATGATTTCTATTTGCACAAACAGACCTTACAAAGCTCACATAGACTGCGTGATTAATGTAGCAAAGGACGTATGTGGCGATGCGTATGAGACATTAATAAGGAAATTTTTAAATGTCTTTAAACGGCCATGGTTGAACTTCTTACGTTGTAAAGAATAGGACAATGAGATAAAACGTAAGTACAATAGTTGAGCATTTGACGTAAAATAAGATGTTTTATGTTGCAGTGAAAGAAATACATCTAGCGGCATCTATGGTAGGAGAGTAGGAATAATATATCTACAACAGTAGTAATGATATTAATGATAACATTAGTAATAGCAATGGTATTAATGATAGCATTAGTAAAGCAAGAGAAATGGATACATGGATTCAATATGCGATGTCTGCGATGCATTCTTGTATCACCTGGAAGGATAAAGTGACAAACGTGGAGGTCTTCACTCGCACAGGCCTCCCGAACATCTACACACTGATCAAATAACGTAGGTTGCCTTGACTTGGCCACGTACACTGTTTGAAACTTGACCGTAAACTAAAAGTTATACTCTATAGGCAACTGGCAGATGGTAAAAGAACTCGGTTGCGCCCAAAACTTTGATCATTTGTAGATGTGTGTAAACGTTTCACGAAGACTCTAAACATAAATCCTGCAGCCTGGGAAAAAATAACTGTAAACCATAATCTTTGGAAACACTAACTCTCACACTCTAACGCTCCAACTCAAACAAAAAGCAGATAGATTCATAGAAGAAGAGAATACACAGCGAAAAAAAAACAGAGAAAGAAATAACATTTCTAGGGGCTTTGAAAAAATCATATCCAACTATGGCTGACGGGGGCTACCTGTAGAGTTAGTGGCAGTAGCAACAGTGACATTAATAAAAGTGGCAGTTACTGTAACGATAGCTGTAGAAATTATACAACAGTTGCTGGTGTAGTTATAACTGTAGTAATATCTTCAATAGTGGTGGTGGAAGCAGTGGCTGTAGTTGTAGCAATAGTTTCAGATGTAGTGGTATTAGAAGTAGATGTAGTAGTGGCAGTAGAAGAAGTAGTAGTAGTTGTAGTGATAGTAGTAGTAGTATTAGTAGAGGCAGTAGAAGAAGTAGATGTAGTAGTGGCAGTAGAAGTAGTAGTAGTAGAAGTGGTAGTGGAAGAAGTAAATGTAGTAATAGTAGTAGTAGTAGCAGTGATAGTAGAAAATGTAGTGGAATAAGTAAATGTAGTAGTAGTAGTAGTAGTAGTGGTGGTAGTAGAAGAATTAGTAGTAGTAGTAATATTTGTTGTAGTTTTAGTTGTAGTAGTAGTAGTAGTACTAGTATTAGTAGTATTAGTAGTAGCAGTAATACTAGTAGTAGTAGTTGTAAAAGTAGTAGTAGTAGTATTAGAAGTAGTAGTAGTACTAGTAGTAGTAGTTGTAGTAGTAGTAGTAGTATTAGAAGTAGTAGTAGTACTAGTAATAGTAGTACTTGTAGTAGTAGTTGTAGTAGTAGTAGTAGCATTAGAAGTAGTACAATTAGTAGTAGTTGTAGTAGTAATATTAGAAGTAGTAGTAGTACTAGTATTAGTAATCGTAGTAGTATTTGTAGTAGTAGTAGTTGTATTAGTAGTAGTAGTAGTAGTAATATTATAAGTAGTAGTAGTAGCATTATTAGTTGAAGTAGTAGTAGAGTTATTAGTAGTAGTAGTAGTATTAGTAGTTGTAGTAGTAGTAGTAGTATTAGAAGTAGTAGGTGTAGTATTAGTAGTAGTAACATTATTAGCAGTAGTAGTAGTAGTAGTAGTATTAGTAGTTTTAGTAGTAGTATTAGTAGTAGTAGTAGTAGTATTAGTAGTAGTATTAGTAGTAGTAGTTGTTGTAGTATTAGTAGTAATAGTAGAAGCATTAGTAGTAGTAGTAGTAGTACTAGTAGTAGTATTACTAGTAGGAGTAGTTGTAGTAGTAGTAGTACTAGTAGTACTAGTAGTACTAGTAGTAGTAGTAGTAGACATAGTAGTAGTAGTAGTATTAGTAGTAGTAGTACTAGTATATTATTATTATTATTATTATTATTAGTAGTAGTAGTAGTAGTAGTAGATAATAGTACTACTAGTAGTAGTATTAGTTCTAGTAGTAGTACTACTAGTAGTAGTATTAGTACTAGTAGTAGTAGTACTAGTAGTAGTAGTAGTGGTGGTAGTAGTAGTAACGGCAGTAGTAATGGTGGTGGTAGTAGTAGTAGTAGGAGTGGTGGTGGTGTTAGTAGTAGTATGGTAGTTTAGTAGTAGTAGCAGTGGTTGTGGTGGTTGTATTAGTAAGGGTAGCAGTAGTGTGGTTATAGTAGTGGTGGTGGTGGTGGTATTAGTAGTGATGGTAGTAGTATTAGTAGTCCTAGTAATAACAGGATTTGAGCAAATTGTTCATTAATAACATTTATTTTCTTAAATGTCAGCTTCTGATTATCTCCCATGCTTCATCCTATGTTCTTATTTATTACACATGTTCTTGTATATATTGTTTCTCCTTTCGACGCCTCATCTTCTGTATTACATTCGTTTTCTTCATTTATTTTATATGTTGCGTTCTGCATGATTTTTATTGTTCCTTTTAGTATTCCTCTTTCTGTGAGTTGCCTAACCACAATGCTACATTAGATCAGTACAAGCTGTAAATTACCTCACCAAACATGTTATATTATATCCACATTGGCGTTCGTTTGACACACACGTTGTAAAAGACCGTCCATATCGCTATACATGATACAAGCGTTGTGGGTCTCCTACACAAACATAATGAGATCATACACGAAGCATTTATTAGCTTCCCAGCACATGATATAGATCACCTTCAAATATAATATATTAATCTAATTCCATCCTTACATATGACGCATCTATTCACTACACATGATACATTTGGTCTTTCAACAAGAGTATATTAGATTTCCAGAAACCACCAAATACATGAACCTTTATCTAGAAGATTGTCCGAAAAGAAAGAGAAAGAATTGATAGAGCCCATGTTATTTCTGTTAAATCCTTTAAAATAAACGTGTTGATCGATGTTGTATAACTTGTTATTGTTTCGTTTCTTCAGGTCGAACAATAGCAGCATTATCTGCTAGGAAGGGAATAACAAGTATCTTTTGACGAATAGTAAATAAGATGAGCTAACAGACAAGATCAGCTTACAGACAAGATCAGCTTACAGACAAGATCAGCTAATAGACAAGATCACCTAACATAGAAGATCAACTAACAGACAAGATCACCTAACAGATCACATCAACTAACAGACAAGATGACCTAAAAGATAAGATCAACTAACAGACAAGATCACCTAACAGATAAGATCAGCTAACGGACAAAATCAGCAAACATACAAAATCAACTAATAGACAAAATTAGCAAACAGACAAGATCAGCTAACAGACAAGATCAGCTAACAGACAAGATCAGATAACAGATTAAATCAGCTATCAACAAGATTATATAAAATATACATATTCAGGTAAACGACAAATTCAGATAACATACAAGTTCAGCAAACAAACAAAATCAGCTAACAGACAAAATCACTTAACAGACAAAATCAACTAATAGACAAAATCAGGTAACAAACAAAATCATCTGACAGATAAGAACAGCTAATATACAAGATCAACTAACAACAAAATCAACCAACAGACAATATAGCTAATAGACAAAACCATATAACAGATTTATAGGCCAACAGAAACAAATCAGCTAAAAGACAAAATCAGCTGACAGAAAAATTCAGCTAACAGACAAAATCAAACAACAGACCTGTTCAGCTAACAGCCATGATCAGAAAACAGACAAGATCAGCTAGCAGACAAGATCAGATAAAATATACATGTTCAGCTAAAAGACAAATTCAGATAATATACAAGTTCCGCAAACAGACAAAATCAGCTAACAGACAAATTCAGCTAATAGACAAAATCAACTAATAGATAAAATCAGATAACAAAAATAAAATGAGCTAAAAGACAAGATCAGATAAAATATGCAATTTCAACTAAAAGACAATTTCAGTTAACAGAAAAGATCAACTAACAGACAAGATCAAATTCGAGACAAGATCAGCTAACAGACAGGACTAGCTAACAGACAAGACTAGCTAACAGACAAGATCAGCTTACAGACAACATCAGCTAAAAGACAAGACCAGCTAACAGACAAGATCAACTAACAGACAAGACCAGCTAACAGACAAGATCAGCTAACAGACAAGATCAGCTAACAGACAAGATCAGCTAACAGACAAGACCAGCTAACAGACAAGATCAGCTAACAAACAAGATCAGCTAACAGAATAGATCAGCTAACAGACAAGACCAGCTAACGAACAAAATCAGCTAACAGACAAAACCAGCTAACAGACAAGATTAGGGCATTCAGTTTAGTCTAGTTGTTTCCAAACTGCCATCCTGACCTCCTTTATCCACATTTAAGACAGTCTCTGAAAAATTTAATTTTTAATCCACCATATCAGACCTGTTTATGTAAATTAAATACACAGCAAAGAATACATACTTTTTGAAGAGAAAGTATAAGTAAAGAAGAGAGAAAGAGCAGCTAATTTTGTCAGATCTAGAACGTCTATGAACATCCTTCCCTATATGTTAGTTATGTAATGTAGGAAAACCACAAATAATGTTAGGATTGTAAGATCATTGTTGTTTTCATCTCTACACAGATATTGCAGCTTTACAATAAAATAAAGAAATAAGTAATTTGAGAAAACGTTTGTTGTGGAGTTACTTCTAATAATAATAACAAATTAATCAAGTTTGCTCTCCTCATAAAAGCAGGAGTCAAGCCCTCAAGTTGGGAACCTCTGGTTTAGAAGTTAGCAAGTAAATTTGACGACCTAGAGCATGCTCCAATGATCCTACATTTATTTTTAAATTGACTACTTCCTGCCAGGCTCTTCCAAACATATTTGTTTTTCTTCCTGCCTATTTCCTGAAAATAAAACGTGTCCCTTCCTTCTCAACACGATATACTTTCTTTATTAAACTTGATGCGTTATCAATCACACTGGCCTATCATCATCATAATCGTCATCTACAGCAAAACGAAATGTTGCGTCTTGGGTTGTCAACGACTATTGATCAAAACTAAGTGATCGTCATTAAATAAGAAAAGTGTATTTCTGTTTAGATAATATATTCATTCATTCATTCATTGTGTGCCGTCTCCGCAACGAAGGTTGGCTACCATGGAGCGTCATTCTGCCCTATCTCTTGCTTTGATGGTGCAGGTTGTCATCGGCTGATTTGTCCATCTTTTGATGTTACTTGTCCATGTTAATCTTGGTCTGCCTCTGCCTCTTTTACCTTGTATTTTCCCCTCCAGGATTACTTTCAATAGTCTATTGTGTCTTTTAACATGGCCCAAGAATCGCATTTGTCTTGTTCTAATTGTGTTCAGTAGTTCTCTTTTCATTTTTAGTTGTTTTAAGACTTCATCGTTTGTTTTCTTTTCCTTCCATCCAATTCTACATATTCTTCTATATATCCACATTTCAAAGACTTCAATTCTCTGTTCTGTTTCCTTGTCTAATGTCCATGTTCAGCACCATATAGGAATATTGAGAAGATGTAACATTTTGCTATTCTTAGTTTCAGATCTGGTGTTATTTGTTTTGATGTTAGTATGTCCTTCATGACATTAAAATTACTTTTTGCCATACCCATTCTTTTGTTTATTTCAGATAATATATAAGTCAACAATTTACGTTTTATTGTCATCGTTGTCATGTTGTACTTACTGTACACCATTCGTTTATTGTACATTTACTTTGCTAGAGAAAAGCTAAACGTAAATAAACCAAATTCAAGCATTGGAAAGTTTTACTTTAATTCCAGAATTAAAAAAAAAAAAATTAAGGGAATAGAGTTAACGGGAGAAACTGTGTTAATTCTATAGTGTGGTATATTGTGGTCGAACCATATATTTGATTTCACCTCTGGTAATTTTGGAAGTCCCATTTCTTTGATTTTAACTCTGGTATATTATGGAAGTATCATATCTTTGATTTCAGCTTTGGTATATTATGGAAAAATCATATATATGATTTCAGCTCTGGTATATAATGGAAATGCCATAGCTTTGGTTTCACCCGTAGTATATTATGGAAATTCCATATATTTGATCACCTTTAGTAAATTTTTATAATGCGGTCATTACTACGCCAGGTTGTCTTCCTTCCAAAATGGATAACAATCTGAGGAATCCTTTATAGTATTGTTGGATATAAAATGCATTTAGTTTTGGGCATTAAACCAGTCTAATGATATTAGTAGAATAGTTCACTGAATCTATAAAGGTGATTGGGTGTACACATTAACCCAGTCTAATGTGATCAGTAGAATAGTTCACTGAAACTATAAAGGCGATTATTTATACACATTAACCCAGTCTAATGTGATCAGTAGAATAGTTCACTGAAACTATAAAGGCGATTAGTTATACACATGAACCCAGTCTAATGTGATCAGTAGAATAGTTCACTGAAACTATAAAGGCGATTAGTTATACACATTAATCCAGTCTAATGTGATCAGTAGAATAGTTCACTGAATCTATAATGGTGATTGGGTGTACACATTAACCCAGTCTAATGTGATCAGTGGAATAGTTCACTGAATCTATAAAGGCGATTGAGTGTACACATTAACCCAGTCTAATGTGATCAGTGGAATCGTTTTCGATTAGAGGGTACAGAGATGGGTTTTCTCCGAAGAATTTTGAAAGTTTCCTGGACAGCTAGAAAGACCAAATAGGAAATTCTCATAGAGGCCAACAGAACAAGGGACCTACTAAGAAACATCATAAATAAACAATCAACTTTTTTCGGGCATATCATGAGAAGAGGAAAGTTACAACTGACAAAATACAGGGAAGAAGAGATTATCGACGACAAAGAGAGAAAATATAGCTTCGTGTTATGGCATGAAAAACATTCAACAACAGAACAGATACGATGCACGGTAGATAGAAGATTGTGGAGGGACACGAATGTCTACATCAAGCGGTATCATCATCATCATCATCAAGTACCGGTCCTACTGGCTTAGGTGATCATGTCTCTCCACAAATTTCAATCTCGGCAGCTATTTATCATTTCTGTTGTTGACCTTCTGCCAAGCCA